>VZRF01001586.1:377176-462176 GCA_013396875.1 Vireo altiloquus
CTCCCCTGGATCTTCGTACGCAAGGGCTGGCCAGAAAAAAAAAAAAAAAATATTAAGGCCTTCCTTTACTTCTAATGAAGGGCAGAAGGGGCTTAATTCTTAAAATATGGAGATTATAAAGAAACTTTAAATCTTAAAAAATTCTGTGAAGTTTTTCAAATTTTCATCAGATAGAGAAGCACACAACTATGAGACAAATTATGAAGTGAAAATGTTTGATAATATTCTTTCCCATCATTTCACATCATCTGGAGAAGTTTTCTATGAAAGCCAAACATAAATCCTCCAATCAGCTGCTTTGAGAATTAAAATTCTCATCTTTACAATGGCATAATGTTAATATATTTAAATAATATTTAAAAAAAAAAAGTTGCTGTAATGCCCATAATATTCAAGAAATCTCTAGTGGGCAAGATCTCATTACAACACTCTTTGGAAACCAATATCCATGCTATTGACATTGTTCATACCTATTCATTGTTTGAATAATGCCTCCAAAAGAGAAGCTGAAAACTGAGCTGACACAGGAGTTAAACTCCAGAGACTTCTGCCAATGCAGGAGACAGCAGCAAGCAGAGCCCTGTGTACAGAGATAAAGTGACACTGGCCATGCATGAACTCACTAACTCCTCTTTGCCTCTTTGTGCCTGCCCAGTGCATCTCAAAAAATGGGACTTCCCTTACCTGTCTTCAAATTCCAGTAATTTTGACATTCAGAAGCAGCAAGCAATGCTTTAATTCCAAAAGAGAATCAAACCTATATTGGGTGATATAATCAAAACTTACTGATCTCTTTTTGCGTGCATTAAAAGGCTGTGTTAATATTACACTTGGGGCTATTATAAATGTCTTACACTGCACACATTTAGGATACATCAAAGTTTTATCACAGTCATTATAAAAATGTCGCTTGAAACTATTTTTACACTAATAAGATGGTCTTCAATTGAATAAATTGCAGTTAACAGTCTGATTACCAGTGTTACAACTTACATTTAGTTCACAGGTTAGTACTGTGATGGATAACATGCAGGGAAAAAAATTAATGCATGATTCAACTTTGCACTTTGTCCCTAACCAGGCTGATTTAAGCCATAAGTAAAAGTTGAAATGTCAAATCTAGCTGGAAGATATAAGGCAATACACATTCCACTTGCTTCTGAAGTGCACAACCAATAACATGCTATTATTTATGCAGATAGGATAACACATTCTCTTAGCCCACACTGCAACATATTTTGTCTCAAATTAGCCAGTAAATCACTACCAAAGAAGCTATCAACAATCATAAAGCCGTTTGAGTTTTACAAGGTGTTCATAATGGGCTATCCCATGTGATTTATATGAAAAACATGACTCAGATCTTCAGAGGCAACTAATCTGTAGATGTGGGGCTTGCCGTGTGACCTCTTGTTATCTTTGGGATGGTATGTAAAACTTGTATCTTTCTTAATATTAGTCAGACAAATGCAGTGATAAAACATGACACTCACAGAGTTTCTATTAAAAATGTGTTTACTTTTGATAAGACTTACACAGAAAGGCTATATTTAAGTGGAACTACTAAGTGTATTAAATTCAACCAAAAGTACTTTAAAACAGGCCCAAGCAGTTATAATCACCCAGGGACATAGTTCTTCAAGAGACAGAATTTATTAACTAAAGTGGTATCCATTGAAATACAACTAACAAAAGTCCCTGACTTTCATAAATGAGTGTTAATTGGTGTGTTTCAATTGTTAAAGTGCTCAGAAAACATGAGGCTGCTTTAACTGGATTGTGCTAAGAAGGTTTAGAGAGGCCTTTCCTTCTGTGCAGCTGCTCAGTAATGGAAACTTTGGCATTATCTAAAACTTTTGCAACTTCCTCCAAGATTATATACTTCTCTGATGCCATAAGAGAAATAAATTCAAACCAGCTTACAATCCTAGGTTTCCCTAATTCAGTTAACACTCTCTTATTTTCATTTTTTTTCTTGGCTTTTTACAACTTTTTCCTCTTATTGCTGCTCAAAGCAACTTATAGGCATGCTGTTTTAAAGAAAAAGGGATAGTGGGCTTACTATTCAGATTTTCCCAGTCACCTTCTCTCCACACTTACACCCTGTTTTCACTTTTCAAGGGCAAGTGCTGCAGTTCTACTCATTAGCAACCAAAGTGCAGATCTAAGGTGAAAAAAAACCAGCAGATGTCCTCTTTACAAACCAAATTACCATATTTCAGTCACTCAAAAAAGAGAGAGAATTAGCAAAATAAAAATTACTTTCTTTTTTTTTACCTGGAAGAACTTGGAGTTATGATTGTACTGAATCAAATTTAAAAGTGTTCAGAAAAATTAATTTAAGCAAAATAAATTTAAAGTTTAAATCCTACAATTGCTACTTTGAGTCTTACTTCCTGTAATGACCCTAATTAGAGGAACAAATATTAACGAAAAAGAGAAAAAAAGCCCAGTTAACAGAAGATAACTCAAAGGGAACTAAAAGAGGAGTCAATTATAAAACTTGTAGTGGTTCCAGCACTTTCTGCAGGAAGTTCATTTAAAAAAAGTCAAATGTATGACATTGAAACAGTCTACAGTATTTATATTTATAGGGCTGAAAAAAGCACATTAAACAGGGAAAAAGTTATTCTGAAAATACAAGCTCTTCTAATCCAGCCTACATTTTTTCTAGAGCATGTGGCAAAGGAGAATGAACAGCAAAAGGCAAACCAACCTTGCTGTGACTCAAAGAAAATGGTTCAGTACTATTGCATTTTCTTGCACAATAAAAGTACTTTATCATGTTGTTCTGACATCATCTTGAAGATCATTCCAAATCTTACCATTTATGAGAGTCAATCTGCCCTACTTTGGGAAGCAGGGATGGGTAGAGAAATAGAGATAGAAAGGGAGATTTGAACACCTTTGTTCAAAAGAAACAAAAATCCCCAATCTGTGTGATGGGAGTGAACTGAGGAACTGCATTCACCACTTGTTACTTCAGAGGCTGTAATTAGAATGAATGAAGATTCACCTTGAAACAATTGTCTCTCAAAGTCTCTTTCTCTGAGTGATATAGAAGGAATTCGGGACAAACATGTTCTAGATGTGGGGGGTGGTGGAAAGAGAACAAAGGAATAGCAAGAACTGTTTTCTTGATTGTATAATTCCCAACTCATGGGTACGTATAAAATATGACAATATGATGGTTTCAGGAGCTACAAACCTCTCACATTACTGCCAAGAGAATTCTGAAAACATACCAGAGATTCAGGGATAATAAATATACATAAATTAAAGGAAATGGTTGTTCCGGAGGTATGTGGTTGGATGGTTACTATAAATAGACATCCACACATGCAATAACTGGTGTCCCTTATGTAGCACGTGTTACTGAACTCAAAGTATACTTACCCTTTATATAGGTCTGCAAAAATAACCATAAAGTTATGCTTCTGCCTGGGAGATTTGTCCCCAGCATTAACAGAGGTCTGTACTATGCAAAAATACACTTTTTTTCCCCTAGAAGTTAGCTACTACAAGAAATCTTCAGCCTGCTAGCAGTGTTGGACCCCTAGCAGACCAACAGTTCCTAATATCTCTACCTTGATGCTGTTTCACTCCACTGCTACGGGTGCAAGCTGCCTGTGGCAAGTATTCCTACATTTATGGATATCTGTATGAGTTAAGTATGAATCACAAATTGCTTCTGCATGAACCCCATAAGGTATCTGAGAAGGAAAAAGAAAAAAAAAAAATCAGCACCAGCTGCCATAGAATCTCAGACCAGCACTGTTCTAGGAGGTATGAAGCAAGAAAGCAGAGCTGGCTGCTGACCTCATCAAGGGCCTTGCACACATTGAAAACAGCTTCAACATTAATAAGCATGTTAATCTGCCTGAAATCAAATAGGCAATTACTATGCTACTTCCATGAATTTTGAGGCAAGTATAATTTGATAGTTAGACATTAATAAACCTGTTTCATGGATCTTACCACTATCTGATAAAGAAGCTTTCTTTTACTATCTCTTTAATGTTATTAAATAAAGTAAACTCATATCTGGTTAAATAGGCTTCACAAGTGCTAATCTTAGCCTAAAGCACTCTAATGGATTGACTCTTCCTCAGCAGGCCTATATAAATATTTATAAAGACTTCACACGAAGAACAGATCTGACATAGGGCTTTAAAAGACTTCTCAACATATACAGGACTTGGAGAAAGAAAAGATTTTGTAAAGACAACGAAGCTCTTAGCCTTCAAGAAACCTTCTTAAATCCTGGAGGGCTGGCAATAACACACAAACATATGTCAGAATCTGCACACAAGATTCACATCAGGGCCACGCTACCAATCCTCCAACAGTGGTGTCTCATGCTCGCAGGCTGCGTTATGAGTACAAGATTTTCTTTTCATCTGGCCCATCTGCTTTTCTTGATAGACAGGTTTTACTATGCCCCTAACACAGCAAAAAGTGATTATGCTATTTTTCTGACTTGTTTCTGTATGGAGAAGAACCAGCACTGAAAGCCTACATGGAGCCAAATACACAGTCCATAGTCCCTTCAGCAAAAATAAGCCTTCTCCAATACAAATTACATCAGAAAAACAAGTATTTCTTTGAATAGTGTAGAAGAGAAAGCATGAAATCCTGGCTCTACTGGTAATGTAAATTGCTTCTAGCCACTGCATCACAGGCAGGATTTTATTGCAGACACAAAGGGGTGGCCTGTCAGCCTAGGCCAAGAAGTGCAGTCATGGAGATAAGTAAATTATTTATTTTATTCTCACTACAGCAAGTTTCTACCAACTAAAATTATTCCACCATGATAATATTATAGGTGAAAAAATGATACACCATCAATTTAAGCTCTTCTCCATCTTGAGTTTAAGTAGCTACAATTTTTAATTTACATGGCATATTAGCATTTGATTAATCTATTTCTTTAGGAGAGCACATGAAAGTATAGTATTTTCTGCCACACAGAAAAGTTATATCATGCATCTATCTAAACAGCAGCCCTGATAATGCAGTGTTTTCATTGTTGTTATTGATACATGGGTTGGAAGAAACTAGTCTCACCTTCAGGTAACTGTACTATAGGCAAAATCCTCAGCCGAACATTTTCCCCACCAAGGGAATCCAAAAAGAAAGAAAAGAAATCTGACTTTTCAAATTTGTAATAGCTGGTCTATCTGCACACAACATTTCACCATTCCCTGACTGAAAGTAAATTTTAAATTAACATCTATGAACTATCTTTGGGACCACTGGACAGCCTAGGTTGCAACATAATTGCTTCCCAGCTGTAAAACCGCAAAGAATATTAGGCACGGGCCTTGTTCTCCCAGACCACATCAGCCCTCATGTTAACTTCACTGCAGCAGTATTACACAAGATTTATAGGGCTTGAATTAGTGCATTTGAGCTTTAATTAGAGCTCCATAAATTTTCAGCAGTTCTCATATGACACTGCCTCAGCCAGTGATCATTGGTTTCCCCTGAATTCTGGGCAGAAGGTGGAAGACCAGGCTATAAAGGACAAGACAACCATTGGCTCTGTGTACAGCAGTTTTTACAAGCCAAACCATATTCCACTAGGGGTTTATCAAATCAAAAAATAGACTTCCCGCTTGCCAGAATATGGCCTCAAGAGGACAAAGCAAGTAAGTTCTCTACCAACAACATATCTATTCATTTCTGCTTGCAGGGAGGTGGAGGAAAGAGCACAGCAAAGGAGCACTTCACATAAACAACAAGTCTTCAGAAGTTCTCTCCAGAGAAACTGGTAAACATACGGGGCAGAAAAAGACCCAAAAAAGCTATGTTGCTGTTGCCTTTAAATCAAAAAGTTGTTATGAAAAATAACACATCTAGATTCATGTTCAAAAATAAATCAGGAAAATAAAATTCATTCTATCTTTTTCTTTCCTTACTTTGCAACTGCCCATGGCCTTGCAGCAATGCTTCCCAGAAAGTTAGGTGTGTCCTTTACTGAGACAGCATGCACCATTCTGGCCTAGCACATGAGCTCCATTTAAAGACATTTTTCTACTCCCAATCTAAATTATTTTCTCACCCTGTACGAGTTCTCTCCTGTCAGAGAAAAACAATAAAACCCAAAGTACTCCTCTCAGGTTATTACCTGTATAGCTGCTGCTGAAAATCTTGCCAGTGCAATATTTCTTTATATATAGAGAATGATTGTTTGGTTGTTTTGAAACTAGAGCTACACATGCAGACATTTCAATGAGTTCTGCTTTGGAATGACCATTTGAGAAGGCACAGATCTGCATTTGTTTCTATTGCTCACACAGCAGACTACTTCTTCAGAGCCTCCTCAACAGACATAAAAGTGGATTCAAAGGTTTTCTCCATGTGAAAGAAAAATTTTGTGTCACAAATGCAGTGCTTTTGCCTAGCCTGTTGGAGCATTCCATCTTGAAAAATTGCATACAACATCTTAGACTTGTTATTTAGAAGAAATTGCCCTGTAGAGTCTTATTCAGACCATAAAGATATGAAAAATATCACATAAAAGGAAGGTGAAAAGCTGGGAGATATTACACAAAAGCAAGATAGTTAAAAATTTGAGCAGTCCTGGGGCATTGGATTAATATTGTGGCCTGCTAGACTTCCCTTGAACAATATGCAATATGAAGGAAAGCAGAAAACTCCTGCCAAAATGCAAGCAAAGCGAGCAACTTCCACAAGAACAGCTCTAAGACTCAGCAGCAAACATATTTTATTCTTTATGTTCAACAATCTGATGGACTTGACCTGTAGCTAACTGCAAAACATGCAGGTGACATCCAATTTCTAAGTCAGAAATTATTTTTTTTTCTACTGAATTATGTACAGTTTCTTCCAGTTCATGCTTGATGGGCTTGATGAAAACAGGAGGAATAAGAACATTCACTGCCTTTCCTACTCCATTCTTTTTTCTAGACAGATTCCTCTTGTGTTAGTGCCTTCACCTTTCCCTTTAAAACCAACATTTATTTCACATTGTCTGTGTGCAATTAATAATAATAATAGGCTGACTGCTTACTCATATCTAAACATTTTACAGAAATTTCCAATCACTGGTGATTACGTAGTAGATGTATAACATAATGACACGTGCTTAGTGGAAAATAAGAAAAGCAACAAAAAAGAACAAAAGAATTACTATCATATAGATGCAAAACTTTACAGTGAGAGTCACAAGCCAGAGTCTGGTGGCAAAATAATACCAGGAGTAACAGAGCAATGCCAGAGTGGACCCACCTCCCTGCTTAGAGGAATTGTGACAGTTAAACTTTGTCCCATTTGTAATTCCACGGGAGCAGGATCCCAACTCCACAGCATGGCTGGAGATAGCTGTGTATTATTTCAATAAAACGTGTTTCTTCCTCGTTCGTATGCTTTCTGTGTGTATTCACAATAATGGCCCTTTCGATAAAACCCTCCAGAAAATAATTAACTTTAATAGCTACTCTACAGCTAAAGCTGCACAACTGGGTGGCAAATATAACTGAGGTCTCTACAACAAAACTGGAGTCTTGAAAAGAATTACAAGAAAAAAGGAAAAAGATTACAGGTTCAGCACTGCTTCTCGGGTAAAACGTATATTTGTGATAAATGTATGAAATCCCCTAAAAACTACACCCATTGAAACTTCATATTTAGGCTGATTTGCTTTCCAAATCATATAGACAGCACAGTTGTGTACAATGTTTAAACAAGTACAACCACAGAGAAATGCTGGGAGATTTAAGAGAAATAAAAGCATGATCAGCTAGCTTGTAATCTTCTTTTCTCTTATTCTCCTCCCTATAGCTGCATTAAATTGCCTGTTGAGAACAATAACATATTTGTGCTTTTATAGGTAGAATGATTTGTATTATGTAAAGATTTGGCTAACAGAGTAAAGATGCATTCAAACTGAGCTGGATTACATGCTGTTAATAATTTTCTGGATGCTCTAGGGGACCCATAATTCTGGAGGAATAGAGATTAGTATTTGAATATATACTTTGCAATACATCTCAAAGCAGACTTTTTTAATTTAGTTTTTGTCATTTTTCTAGAGCCACACACACTAACCAGAAATCAATTCACTGAAAGCATTTTGAAGGAAAAAGTATACCACAATCATGTTTTTATGCCCCACCTCCCCACACACTTCGGACTACACAGAAAATCTGTCTTTTCATAACTCCGACACCATTTCAATAACTTTATTTAGAAAGTCAGACTGCCTAGAAAATGTGAACAGGCTTGCAGTATTGTTCTGTGCATGTTGAATAAACACAGGAACTCAACATACAAACCAGAATTTGCTGTTCTAGGTAAAAGCTCAAGCTACCTAGAAGGCTGAGTTTGCTGTGGGCTAGCTTCTGTTTCAGAAAAAAATGTTTTAACATTATTTTAACAAACAGTAAAACACTTCAAATTGCAAAAAAAAAAAAAACAAACCAAACCTTAAAATATGATAGCATTCTTTTATTATTATTAACTTCAGCATAGACAGGACTGCCATTTTGCTGTTTTCATGAAACACTGAACTCTTTTGGCCCCCATTTGCTGAACACTGAAATCCTTTGTAAATTGTGTATGTTTTTTAATGTCTATATTTTAATGATTTTTGAAGCACTTACTACTTCAGAACAGTGTCAAAGTATATGGCTCTCTAATAAACATTATATTCTCTGACAAACTCAACTGGGAAGCATACTATAGTGTTTCTTTTTAATAAATTACTTTTCTTAGCATTATAAGGTTCACCTAGCAAGCACAGATTCACTGGACAAAATATACTTTTCACAACCTTTGGTCCTCAGTTATAATTAGTTGTCTGGTCCCAGTTGCTTACAGTGTAAACAAAGACTGATAAACCCACATTGGCTGCACGTATTTATTACATTACAACTCAGCTGCCAAATGTCTAACCGTCCTAATAAAAAACTATTTTCTAAGGTTTATGTTTTATTGCATGTATGACTCCCTTATTGGTTAGCATTTTGGAGTTGTGGAAAAGGTTATGAATTTAGAAACTGACTGCATTCATATCATATTTAAAACTTAATGCTATTTTATTAAAGACATATGGGCCTCCAAAGTACACATATTAAATGTCATGTAAGAAAAGTAGCAGTTTAAATCATGGTCAAATTCATTTTTGACGTGACTCCTGAGGCTTCCCAAGATCTGAACTATTTCTTTGTAAATCTGGCAGTTTAACCACACTCATAAATCACTTTCAAAGCATATTATTTCTTAATTTTACTGCATTAGAGAGCATTTGGCCTACACAGTGAACTGTTTGTAACTGTTACATGAACAAAGTTGTATGTTTAGTCTTAGAATGTGTGAAGAAAAAAAGTCTTAATTTCTCAGTCCTGAATTTACCTCTTATTTAAACCCAAATGATACATTTCCTAATGAAATTTACCAGAATAATATATATAGCATCATTCGCTGTACTGACATAACAGAAAACCTAATCTCCTGCTTCAAGCTCGTAATTTAGCAACACAAAGGCAAGAGCAATTTAAGCATTAAGCAAATATCCCACAGGTTCTTTCACAAGAAAGAATGCCTAAGGTTTTCAAACTCCACCAAGGCTGAAAGAGAAATGAATCATCTTTGGGACAATGCACATGCCTTTACTAGGTTCCTTGATATAAAGACATTTAATACATTAGAACTGAAGTATACCTTATATACATTTAAAAATTAAATGCATATCACTTAAGAACAGATTTCCTGTCGGCTAAAGTCTCAAGAAAACCAACCTCTAAACCAGATCATTCACAGAACAGGATTCAAAGCAATGCCATTTTTGAAATGTGATTGACATTTTTCATATTTATTTTTAGAGACGTTTCTAATTACAGAGTTAATTATAATTTGTATGTTTTCTTATGAACATTTTTCTTGGATGAATAAGATAAATTAGGGCAACAGTTAACTGCAAAAGTTTTATAATCTCACTTATTCCTTCAAACATAACACCAGTCCTCAGTCACAAATATTTTTTAGCTTTTTATCCACACTATGAACCCCTGATTTTTCCCTGAAACACAGATCCGTAATTTAAATCACCAAATCTTAATATTTTACTCCAGATCCATTGTCTGCAAGATGGACAAAATTAAAAAATGTTAGCATCAGCTTCAGTTAACATTCAAGAACTGCAGCCAAAATCTGTGACTCCAACAGGATTTTAAGGGAGCAGATGAAACTGTGCTGCACCCTTTTTCTTTGACAAAGGGAGCAGTTTTAGAAACCCATAAGCAAAAAAGTTCAGGATTTCTAACAAAATATCCCTTTGGCCTATACATTTCTGGTAAGGGTGGAGACAAGGGTAGAAATATTAGGCCTTCTCTGAAAACAAATTATTAATTTTTCTTTCCCCGAAATAACTCATAAACCAGTTTTAAATTGGCCATGTTCTTAGTCATTAATGAAGAGAGAATGACTGATATGCTTGAGCTTTTAGGATGTGACCTCATCACAGCCCTATCTGACTCTTGGACCACACTCTGGCTGATGTTAGTGAAGGGAAGGATTATTTTTTATAATGCTCTGGTGTTCTTGACCTGCCAATATTTCAAGCACACGATCTCTCTTTTAGCACGACAGGAAAGGCAGGATTCAGCTGCTTAAACACAAGCTTCCACTGTTGTTTTAGCCACTCTACGGTATCTATGCCTGGTCTCCCATGGTGGCTTCAAAAAACCACTTATATCTCCTATGTAAGATACTTATCTGCCATCTCTACTGGGGCCTGCTGTATACTTTACAGTATTTAAAATGGCACTAAGCTGCTATTTTTAGGCATTTGCATTGTTTCCAAAGTGATTAGAAATACTAGTGAATTCATTTTACCTTTCCTTTTGTTCCTGTCCTCTCATTCCATCCCTCTGACAATAGCAACACGAAGAAACCCAAAACCCTGGCATTCATTTCACAGTAAGATGCTATATGATGTACTGGCATCACATTTTATGTGATGAACTCGTGGTTCTTTAGTTGTTCCTTGCTGCAAGATACGCTCCTGAGAAGATCACAACAACAAAACATCTTTGTCTTCACTGGCAGTGGCCCTTCTGACCATGGTTATCTCTAACAGCTGGGGAACTTTTCAGGGGTCAGGCCTTATCCTAACACAGCACACGAATACACTGCAGAGCCTGCTGTGAAAACTGGGACATCCAACCACAGTCAGACAAGCAATAAATGTAGAATCAGCCACAACCCTTCTTTCCAACTTTTAAAACAGGTGCTTCACATGTCCAAAATTCCAGGTAGACCCTATGGTAGTGATACTTTGCTACTGATTTTCTCTCTCAGAAATATTGCTGTGACAGATTGCAGAGAAAAAAAAATTATAATTGGACCTTTGTTTCATGGCTAAAAATTAACACATATTGTAACCAACACACTTAAGACTACTACTATTTCAATGGGAATAGCTCACCAAAATGACTGAGAGTACATTAGACGTATTATGTCTTAAGGTCCAGGAAAAAAAAGAATCTCCTATAGGAATATAAGAATAGCCATAAGCTAGCAAAGAGTTTTGCCAATGCCATATTAAATGCATTTTTCTTTTTTTACAAAATTCATCATATGAACAACTCCTGTGTTTAACACTGATGTCATCTGATTATGAGATCCATTGAATTAGTTTTTCTGAAAAGAGGAACAAGAGGATCTGCTTGTACTCTGCAGTGTTTCTATTTCCAAAAGAAAAACAAAAAAAAAATCCTTGTAAAATAAAACTCTAGCCATAATGATCCATTAAGAATCTAAGACAATCGTGATTCTACTGTCTGATACCATGGCCTTACATTCTGCTGAATGGCCTTTTCTTAAACAGTAGACATTAGAGCAGACATTACCATAACCATACACTTACAGCATCTAATAACTGAAGTTTCCATATGTCTGAACCCACAAATGAAAATAAAAAAAAACCCACACAACAAAACCCACACCAAAAAAACCCAGCAGTAATAAACAAGTTGTCACAATAGTTTCTTCAATTAAATGGCATCAATTATATACAGTGCCTATTGCCATTCATCTGAGGATTTCCAAGTGCTTTACAAATATTAAGTCTTACAAAGGGATCGATTTGCTCACTACTACTGAAAGATACACACTTTTCAGGTGCAAAGTAGCAGCTAGTTAACTAGCACCCTGCAACATTACATAGAACAGTTTAGGGCAGAAGGTGGAGAAGAATGCCTCAGTAAATTGAGACTGTAGAGAAATCCATAGAGGCAGAAAGTGAACTGGATTCAGGCCAGAGCTCAAAGAACAACATCCCTTCCTATCTGAAAAATGCACAGGGATCATTAATGGCTAAAATGACATGGGCTTCATGACAATTAGGTACGTTTTTTTAAGGGAATAATTTTAGGAAAGAGACATCACCTTTTTCCATCTGTATATTTAATAGCAAATAACATAGTGAAACGTAGTCCACTAAGTATACTATATAATACCTGCCCAAAGAACATATGAGGATGTTTTTTAAGAAATATCCACATAGGAACCAGCATTAAAGAAGACTCTTTCTCCCTACCCTAATACATGTATGACCCACACATGTCTATTCTTCCCTGACAGCTGGAATTACAGCAGGTTATGAACCAAACATGTTACAGACTTATGCTAAAAATACCTAAACTTTCCAAAGAGCAAAATAGATGACTGCTTCAATGTCCTTGAAGTAAATATTATTTACTGCATCACAGTCTAGGCTGGAGTCTTAAATTCATGTCCTTCTTTTGGTTTGGTATGTGAAATTTTGACATCTGACAATAAGAAACCCTGTTACGTGGAACTTCTCTCAAAGAGGTACCTTATGAGATAGCAGTTCACTGACACAATGATTCTTTACACTTTAGAAGCCTTTTAGAAGCATGTCCTTCAAATGCTCTAAATTCATAAACCAAGATCTCTACACAATGGTGATGGTAAAAAGAAAAAGATAGACAGAAATGCAGATGTTCTCCAAAGTTTTATCTGTCTCCTTTTACTTATTTTTTAAAAACCAGCCCCATTTTCCTAATTTAGGGAGGGGGTAAAAAGGTCCATCAGATACACTGGCAATAATGTTTTGCCTATATTCATGAAAGCAGGTAGAATATATCTGTTTGATGTATGATTCTTGTTAAATAGTTAAGGACAAAAATTACTCAACTCATTCCTTATGCCTCATCTGATTTTAATAGAAGCATATATCAGCATTGGTCACTTTCATAAAGAGCTTTTCCTATGAGCTTAAACACAAGAATACTGCCAATGATCTGAAAGCAACACTGCAGATTTGATCTCACCTTATTTCTTAAACAGTACTGCCTAAATATTTACTCTTCCTATCATAATAAAATAATCTCCTTCTACCCTTCAAGTAACAGTGTGGGCATGAATCACAGACATATCTGCATGGAATGCAGATATTAGATTTGCCTTTCTGCTTCAGTGTCTCCATCTTAGTTCCTTAGAGAACAACTGCTATGTCAGGTTTCATAATTATAACTTGTGATGAAAACCATGCATCTGAGAGTGAAAAATTACTGAAAAATTCAAAACACCTATACTGCCTTCTTTTGTTAGAGTTTCCTTACAGCCAGTAAGGTAAAGCTGCAAGGAAGCAGACAACTTCATTTAATATTAAGTTTGTTACATGGAAGTAAACCTAAGGATACCTGCCAATGATTTGGCAAATTGGAGTAAGTGGCAAAACTATTACTGGTGACCAAATGCCTTCTGCTTTCTTTCACCACCATCAATTAAATGGATGAAAATGTTAACCTTAGAAATGCAGTAAGTCAAAAAATATTTGTTGTGAAGAGGAGTTGAGAAATACTGAGAAATATATGTATTTTATAAAAGCAAGCAGACTGACCCAGTATTAAGTAATTAAATTTACATTTAAAGAGACTTCTGACAGTGTGTACCTATTCATAGCAACATGCTTTAATGGATATATCCACATTTTATCATCTGGATTAAATGATCATGAATACAGACCTTTAAAATATGAAACTATGTACTTTTATACCCCATAATTTCATTTTCTTTATTTATATCATATGCAATGTAAAAATGCATAGTCTTAAAATATTTTCTCAAATCACATTCTTCTTTGCATCTCTAAGTTTGAAAAATGAAACAGTTGGAAGCACAATTCATGTACTTCTAAACCAAAGAGGGGTACAGTTTTAAATAATTATGTCAAGAAATGACAACTGTACTCTTTGTAGAAGCACAGATGAATAATTACAAAGCTGGGACATAATTAAGCAATTTTGACTGTCGTATTCTTGAGCTGTCTTTCTGATGTGAAATGCTGTCATGCCCAGAAACACACTTCACACTGGACAGGCATCTTCCACTTTGATCTACACTTATGCCAGTGAAATGAGGTCATGGTCTGGTCATTAAATAAGGCTTCCTCATCTGGCTCAATGCCTCTTATCCAGACAGACTTACCCAATCTTTATTAAAAGCAGGCATGATACAATGTTCAATATTTTGACAAAAGAAAACATAAACATAACCGAATAATGAAGTTTAGCTCACTTACATAGAGAGAAGGAATACTGCATTGTAACATTAAACTGTTTTCTAATAAACGATTGTGTCTTTCCATAAGACAGTCATATCACAAACAGATGCACTTTCAACAAAGGATGAAATGAAGCAAAGCACAAGAAAGTGTAGTGTTCTGTTTAAAAAGATAGGGGAAAATGAAAGTAAAAAAAATTCATACAAAATAAAATATTTATGACTTAGTGATGACTGGTGATTGCTAGATAGTTTCGCATTTGAGTAAACACAAGCTAGTCAGATGGAAATTTCTTGCTTTTATTCTCATTTTGTGTATTTTTTCTTGGTGGGGTATTTTGCTCTCCCAAGTATTTCATGTCAAGACTAAAATGAAAACAACTCCCCACATCACAGCCTCTTTAGATCATCAGTCTGCCTTTTATGCTGAATAAGCCATGCCATCTCCTGCTTATGATAATGGGGGGAAAAAAGCCACGAAGTAAGTTAGGATTTTTGGTTGGTTTGTTGTTTTTGGGGTTTTTTTTTTCAGAAAAAGCAGGTGTGATAGGCCCACTGTTGTTACTAAACTTAGCAGAAGATTTTCATGTGGCATCCACCAACATAAATACTAATCACTGCATTTCCTTTCCTGGTAAGTACAGACTGACACAGTGGCTCCTACCTTAGGCGAAAGAAAAAAAAAAAAACAAACCACCACAATATTGTGAAGTTCATTATCAACAAGGTCTTATATATCACTAGGTCAACTTATTAAGGAGTTTATCTGATGACCAATACTGGATATGCTGCAATCTCTCTCTGAGTTTGGATCAAGCTGTAACCTCTAGTTTCAAAAAGCTTAAAATATATTCCCAGTACCTGCCTGTTAAATCTGGCTGAAACTGGTCAAAAATATCAACAGCCATGTGGGAGGGGAACTGATGAACAGAGAACACAAGATCCAGGAAGTGTGAAGGCTGGAGAATAAAAACCCATTAGAGATGCAATGTGTAACACATGGCAGAATGTGGAAGTGCAGTTATTGCACACATCATCTCTGTGGTATACAGAGGAACGCTGCTTGCTGTGGTCTTTGAGGAGAGCTGTCAACAGCTACATCCATACTCAGCTACATCTCAGAGCATTTATCCAGAGAAAATTCTGAGTCTTCTCAGACAGAGAAAGAGTTTGCATGCATGTGTACTATAATCATGAATATCCTAGGAGATAAGCACAAATTCAAAACAATTTGGAGTGCTTTATAATACTTGCATCAAATTTAATATTTATTTTAAATTAGCCACTTCTGTGATATGTATATAATATTGTATGATGAGGGTAATTTTGTAGCACCTTAAGAAGCATTCATTCATACCATGAAAATCATTTACAACGATTTTCCATCAGTAATTTGTACTGAACCATTTATAAAGAAGAAAAAAACTCTTTCGTATGGCAATAACAACAGTAAATTGGAGCCTTCTGCAAATTTTCTGAAATAAATGTATGGTTTATCATACGACTTAGTGGGTAAATAATTCAAAACTATACAAAAGGTTCAATTGTAGATATAAAAGATAATGTTAACCCTAAATTTGTTAAGTAACTTACCCCTATCTATCTACTTAAAAAAAGGTTTCACCCAGAAAACTAACTTCAAATTTTTCTTACACGATTAAGTTGGATGCAATTCAAAAAGTAGACTCTCAGATGAAAGATCTAACTGTTACGTAAGTTTTAGAAAAACTTCATCAGATCCAATATCTGGTAAGATAAGAATTGTAAAAGATGACATACGTATGTTATACCTAACACAATTCAGCTGCTGCATTTCGCCAGATTCAAAGATGGTTTGCTGTGAATAAGATCTCCACCATTGCTTAAAAATAAACTATTTCATTTATTACATATATGAAGTTGAAATAGCTAAAGGCAGTGGTAAACAATATATCAAAGCAATGTTTGTATCAGAACTGTTAACATTTTAGTAATTATAAATTAATCAGTCTGAATTAATTTGTAATGCACTGCAATTGCACTCATGATAATGCATTTAACCAGCAACACTGTTATACTGCCAAAGAGTGCATTTCCATAACCACTACATTATTACTCAGCATTATTGGAAATCTGCAATAAATTATTGATGGTATACTTCAGAGAAAAAAACAGCAAACAGAAAGCAAGTAGACTGAAAACTTGAGCAGAGTTCTAAGATCTGCAGTACTAAAGCACTCTGAGCACACCTCAGATTGCTGTTATCACATATTGATCAGCAACAGAAAAAGAGGAGAAGTAGAGAATTCACATTCGCATTCTGATTGCTTCAGCAGGATTCCCAGAGTTGATGGAAGCTGTATTAAATGCTCACATTACTGAAACTGTCTCTCTGAAGTTGTCCATGCTTATTAGCAGGACAGCACATTAAATAACATCATACAAAATTAGAATCAACTGGTCCACTAAAAGCCAATAAATGCCATAGGTGTGAGCTCTGCAATAGATGTTTAACATACAAGGCAAGGGACAACTTGTCAGAAAAAATTGCATTCTTTCACAAAAATATATCACACAGTTGTTACACTTCCTTGGGACAGGGGAAAAATATCCTTTTAAGCACAGTGACACATATTAGTTACTTTGCTGTGTGAAACAGACTGAAACCAGAAATTTGATAACATGGCCACAGTCCATTAGACATGTACCTGCAAATTTCTATATTAAAATACACAAAAATTACCAAGGCTTTTGTCCCCATCTGACCACATTCATCAGTCCTTTCATCTGAAAGGTTTAGCCTGTTAGTTTTTACCTTAGCAAAAGATGTAGGCTCTTGGAGTTTTTTAAAAATAGTGCTAATGAATCATATTATTGTTATTAATTTCATTTACTCTCCTACCTTAGCATCCTTGGGCTTAACCACTTTCATGAAGGCACCTCTTATCAAGGCTTCCTCTCTCTCCCTCGTGGTTACTTTCCGAGTATCGAGAAATTTCAGGTTTGTCAATTTGTGCAGGACAAAATATCTGACAGATATCAAAATGCTCACAGTTAAAATCCAGTAATGAACAAAGATATACTCACAGACTAAATTACTAAATAACAGCCATAAATAACAACAGCCTTTTTTCCTCTCTCTATTCACCTTTTTCATGCAATGTAACTTGTGTACAAAGTTAGAATTCTTACTTTATTCTCTCAAATGAAGCTCATTGTAAACTGCCCAAAACCATTTAATACTGGGTGGATCAAACACAATTATCACCTGGACATGCATGTTCTCTCTGTGTATTAGTGAGGTATAAAGCACATCAAGAAACAGAATAACTTGGAAATTGTTTTGCATTGCCTATTTGGGAAAAGGAACTTTGAGTGATACCAAAGATTCTAACCCACACTGCAGAAGAAAACCAGCCTGAGATATGGGAAATTGCCAGCTAACTTCTCTGCAAGAATTCTTATCATTTGCCAACACTTCTTCAGATTTTTTATTTTCCTAAGAACACAATGATCAGCATTTGGAATGAGAATTCCAATTTGGTCCTGCCAGAGAGACAAGGTGTCCTTATGGCATACAGATCTCAGCTCAGGATTAAGTGCAGAAGCACACAGGGAGAGACTATTTATGGGAAATACATTTTAAGAATTCCAAGTTCTTATTAGGATTCATCAGTATTATATTCCATTTATCATTTTTACTCAAAGGACAGCAGCTTTCTAGCCTCAGAAAAATACTATTGGCTCCTCACTTGTGGAGGGAGAGAACATGGCAGATCAAAACCAAAGCAAGGCACAAGCACAGCAAATCCAAATATCTAACCCCCTCAAGTACCTATCATTTGCATTTAGTCAACCAAACGTGAAGCAGACACTGCAAAGTGAGGGCAATATCAGACTTTTCCTGGCAGGGGGTAGAAAGGTGATGATAATGTTCCCCAGCCTAGCTGCTTTGCATAAACCCCAAGTCAGTCAAAGATCATCACACCAATCCCTTCTGGCACTGGGAGGAAGAAATCAAAGTAGAAAACTGCATAACGTTTTGAAAGAACAACACACACACAAAAAAAGTGGTTTAAAAGGCAAAAGTTTATCTTATGATACTGTTTTCGAAACCAGATAAATATGTGAAAAAGACTGGAAAGCTCTCCCTTCTAAAACCAAGCAAAATTTAATAGTGCAAATAAACCTTTCTGTCAACTACACCATTCCTGTAAAGCAACACCTTCATAAATTGTTAACAAGTGAACTGAAAACACTCCGTTCTGAAATGCTCACACAATTTAAATGTGAATCCTCAATCTATGGCTCTCAATTATATTAGCAGAAGAAAAAGAGAGAGTCATTTCACAAAACAGAACATGTCCTACAACCATTTTTTTAAACAACAGCTACAGATCTATGAGACAGACACATTCTCAGACTCATTCCAGTTTTCCTGGCTGCCCTTCCACTCCTCCCTGGCATTTTGCTGGCCCTTATCTTTCACTGGAGGAGAAGCTATCCATCTTGCATTACTGGCAGAAAAGCTCTGATGACAACAGATTCTTTCAAATGAAGACATGTACAGAAGGAAACAATATGTCAAGAGTGAAGAAGAGTGAAGCTAAAAATGAGTAAAGACACCCACTAAGTGTAGGGTGAGAAAAGATGAATATTCAGGTGAAGAAAACATCGGTATTAGAAAATCAGCAAATGTTTAATGATGGAATGAAATATGCCATTGAAAAGCAGGCTGCAACAAAAATGACAACAGAATAAGACAGCACTGTCATCTATGCTGACTTTGGATCACAGCCCTAATGTCAGTCTCTCAATCATTTCAAAAGAGCTTAAAATTATAATAGCATTCCTTGATACAAATGTATTTTTGTATTTTTAAGCCATCCTGACTGCATTTCAAAAAACAGAATTAGCACTAGTACTTGTCAATTCCAGAAACAAAACCGAAAAACCCTACCCACACAAATTAAAAAGCAAACTACTCCACAAGTCACAGGTTTGGGGTTGGTTCTTTTTTCAAACTTGCACTCCTTAAGCAGAGCAAATACTAAAAAGTAAGCACCATAAGGGTTATCCCACTGGTAGAAGGAAGGTATATCTGTGATCAATTCTTTTAAAAGGTGATTTAAAATACAATCTCAATTATTCATTTTCTTTTTACTAAATGTGGGATAAAAAGTATCTATAGTATTTGAAAATAATACAATACTTTCTTATTAAATGGCTGAAGAAAACCAGCAAGCTTTCCTGGATATATTTTAGCTAGAAATATGAAGATGCAGCTTCAATCTAAATGTAACACAAGTTTGCCATAAAAAATACAGGAAAGGATCGCCAAAGCCTGGGAATGAACACTCTACAGTATCAATTCAACCCTTGTAAATTTAATCCAGGGTTATTTGTTGCACAAAATCTCTTTACTGTGATGTATGACTTAGTTACTAAGGTTATCACAGCAGTATCCTAAAGTTGCATAGTACATAAAACATTTCGGTTAACAATGCAGGGAGGTTAACTCCCACAGATAACCTACTATCAGAGGGTTACACCAGATGACATGCCTCTGTCAGCTTTCAGTAGCTATTGATGGTTCAATCAGTTTGTTTTGAAGGTAAAGTACAACAAAAGGGCACTAAACTTATTCAAACTGTCAACAGGGACTATGGAATGTTGCTTGCAGGTAAGTAATTTTGGGTGTTTTAAGACTATTATCAAACACCAATGGCCGCAGAAAAAGACAGCTACTAATAACAGAGAACACAGCCATCATAAAATACTTTATGGCAGGTACTGGGACCCATAAATTGCATGACACATTGCACCTGGTTTACTCTTGTAAAATCACTAGTTAAAAGAATACTATTTAATGAAGAAAGATCCATCTAGATTCTGCATTTAGTTTAGAAAGGTTTATTTAGGTTAGAAGTTAGGGGGCAGGGTCTCCCTACCCCCACCCCCCCCAGGCTTTTTTTTTACTTAATAATTTTAAAACTTAGCACTGCTCAATGTGTTCTGAGACTACTGTTACTGGGTTTTAACATCTTTGCTGTGTGAAAAAAATCTTCAGTGATGAAGATAAAGGCAAGATTCAGAGAGAAAAGTTAAAATTAGACACACCAGGAAGGTGCTTACAGATCCACTAATCAGTGCCTGTAAAGTGATCTTCTAATTCACAATGGATTAAAGAAATTATTTAAGTAAAGTTTCACCTTCTTTTGTTCAGAATCATCTCCCCCACCTTGACTGCCAGTGCCAAGAGTCCCATGAAAATAAGCTCTTAACAGGTATTCATCATACCAACAGGAACACTCAGATAAGGAAAAAGACCAGAGAATATGAAATTTCATGTTATTTCCATTTTAGTTAAGTAAAAATGACATTAAAGATTAACAATTCATTTACCAACTTTGTATGTGCTGCATTCAATAAGCATAATTTTAAGATTTTTTACACAGACCTGCCAGGATACTGGAAAAGAGGGACATTTGCAAACTCTTCCACTGAACATTTAATAAAAGACAATTGTAAGAACTAAATTCTGTATAGTATTCCCGTTTGTACTACAATTAGCAAAAACTGGAAAATCAAACTGCACTATATGCATCAATATTTAAGTTTAAAACAAAAAAAATCTGCTGTGAAAAATTGAGAAATATTTGCCCACAAGAATACAGAAATACCCAGCTCGACCTGCATCACACCTGCAACATGCTCTTTGTTTCTGAAAGTGTTTACTTTCATTTTCCTATTTTCTGTGCTATTATATTTCCTTTCCTTAACGATAATAGAACATAAAAATAATATGCCTATTTCAAACTTTGAAGGGCTGATTATGCTCTCAGTTCCATTATTGTAAACTAGAAAAAATAAATAACCTGAAGTTGGCTAAGTTAGATCAGCATTTAAATGAGGAAAGAAAAAAAAAAAAAAGAAATCAGAAGAATTGAACAAACATGTTTATGACAGTGAACTAGATCACCTTCTGTGATTGTTTCTCCTGCACCCCAAAAAAATTTACCCTTCTACCCCCATCAAACAGCATATAGCTGGCTACAGAATTTTCTCTGCCACAAAAGCATTTGTTAAATACACAGATAAGGAAGACATTAAACCAGCATGTTCCCGAAGAGAGGGTAGGAAGTTGGCATGAGGTATGTTAGAGGATCAAATAAGACCCTGAGCATCCTTGGCACTGTTTGGTGATGACCACATAATTCTGAGGGGCTTGCAAGTCATGCAGAAGTCCACACTACCTCCTAATATTTTAACACCCTCTGCTCTTCTTCAATGTAGCAAACAATTTTAAGAATTAGAAAAATCTTTCTCTATACATGTAACAATAATTATAGTTATGCCTTGAGTTACTGTGTTAGTACAGATAAATTGGGTATTATTGACTTCAATTTATTTGGCTGAACAAAGACATTGTAATTGCTCTTGCTCGTGAACCCTTACAGTGGCCAGCCTCAGACAGACCTTGCATGGACTTTGATGCCTTTCAAGTACAGGTTTTACCTTCCAGGTACTGGTGAAATGACAAGGCTTCACTCAAACACAGAAGTAGCACAGATAATACAGATGTAAGGGAATACCCTAATCATCTAGTTGAGTACAAAAAGAACATAAACAGAAGAACCACAGACTTCAATCCCTCCTGCTAAAAAAGAGTCTCAACAGTAAGTTCACTGGTACTCATCATGTATATTAGCATTATTTTCATTACTGAGTGAGTACTTCTAGTCTCCTACTGCTTCTTGAATATATCTTTATATCACCATTCCTATTCCATAACAAGACTACCTAAAATAGATAAGAGAATTCTGTAGCATTTTTTAAAAAATAAATACAACAAAACTACAATAAAACAAAACTGCAAAAACACAGAAAATGCTATAAGACCCATCATTTCTCACAATCAGAACTGTGGGATGGGAATAGCTGATTTAGCTTGAAAAGTTAATCCATACAAAATGCATGCACTTCCTTTCTTGCTGTTATATCTTAAGAGGACTTCATAAGGTTATCATCATTTGCTCCCCCAGACAAAGATAGCATATCTAGTACATGTACTTTTAAGCTAATTTAAAATAAACTCAGGCATTTGTTTCCACTTGCCCTTGTTTCCATGTCAACAGCATTTAATGAATGCATCATTCCAGGAAATGTCAATAAAGAGCAAAGAAGAATGAACAAGCACTGAAAACTTCACACATGGCATGAATTCTTCACAATCATATCGCTTTAATGAAAATAGGTGAGGTCACCTGCAGCATTCACAAATGCTTTGTAATACATTCTGACCCAGATGATTTTTCACAGTTCAGTAACACCACGTTTGAAGTTTTCACTGCAAACAATACACCCACAGGACTGACCAACTGTGAGTACAACAGAAGCAACCAGCAATTACTGTGTTGACTTCTGTTACTTTGATCTCTGGGTCATGACCTTTGTTTTCATGCAATCTTCAAAGCAGAGATTGCAGACTAGGTTATTTTAGAGGACACTGTTTTGCGAGCTATTTTTCTGTGTTTCTTGCTTCCCATTGGAGCCAAAAGCTTTTTAAATTTTCCTTTCACCATTGCCCCTTTCCCCATGACTTTCCCTTGCCCTCACCACCAAGATATGCCTTTATAAAATATTAGCACCCAAACATAGAAAGCTTAACAATAAGACAATAAGAACTTAAAGATTTTTTTTTCTAATAATAAGAAACCAAAGACACTTTATAATGATAGAAAAAAACCAAGAGTTTTTAAAATGAACCAAACAGGTTTGCTTATAAAAATATCACAGAAATAAAAATATCATTTTCTTTTTCTGTCCAAGCAAAACTTCCAATAACACAGAATTTTTTTCATCCATTTGTTCTCCTACACATTTGAAATATAAGAAGGAATAGCAGGGATGACAAAAAAAAGTTTTACTTCTTCCTTAAAAAAAATCCCAAATGTTATAGTGGTTCTTAGACAAAAGATAACTACTTTAAGAAAAAAAAACACAATAATGTTTCAATATAAAATGTAATTTTACTGAAAGACTAGGAAAGAGCTCCAGTAATGAAGTTATAGAAGTGGTATACCAATGGATCACCTGAAGAATCAGATCACAGTTTCTTGACTAAAAGCATAGTTTTCTATATTTTCGAAGTATTTTTGATAAAGACTAATTATTTTTAAAATATGTAATATTACTTTTAACCTTTATCTAAGATCACTTTGAATCACAGGACCTTGAATTTTTAAAAAAATTATTTTCCACGGTTTTTTTATTAAGATTTTGGGGCGTTTACAGATCTTTTCAGCTTGTTGGAATGAGAAGATTAAGTAAAGCTTTGATTTCTAGCATCTTTCTCTTTCTGGTTGAGGAATTAAATAGCCTGAACTCTAATGGAACTCAGTAGGACAGAAATTAAAGCCCAATGGAAAATGAAACTGTGGTTCCAATGGTCACTACAAAAATTTACAAAAAGAAGTTCCCATTCAGAACAAAACAAAGCCAGTTGAAGTTATGGTGAAGCACAATGTTTACATAATTCAAGTTTTTACATAATTCAAGTTCACATAAATGTAATCTTTTGATGCTTTCTGATAAATTTCTCAAAAAAATATTAGGGAAAAAGTTATTTCAAACCATTAAAAAACGCTGAAACTGGAAGACAAAAGTTGTGTTCAAGATGTTAGAGAAAATGTATTCAAAACTCTGAATTAGCTACTCAGAGTAAAATTAGAAGTGTACTTTTAATCAGTTCCATCATGTAGGTGATATATGTTCCCTTAAAGATAGGCAGATAGATCGATTGATTGATCCATGGTTTGGGGTTTTGAATCTAATGTTGTCTAGCAAATATGTTTCATATAATGCGACAAATAATAACGGAAAAGGATCAGGAAGCTTTCATTATAGCAGCAGAACCATAAATCATTCAACTAATTAGAAGCCCATTCTTCTTTCTTAAAAGTGCTTCAATTAACCTAGTTTATATGGAAAAAAACACCCAGGGGTTTGAAAAATTGAGAGGAAAGAAAATGGAAGCAATGCTGCAGTTTCCAGCAGATATATAAATAGAATCCCTTCACACTTTGACACAGTGGTTTGCCACGATGTGACCTAAAACTACCTTGACCTCTCTGAAATCAACATTTTTGCATTGAAATGAAACAAGGGACATGCTTGTTTTGATGTATGGCTCTGTGACATATTATAAATATTACATCACATAACCACAGAGGATGTCAATCAATAAGGAATTTTTTCAGAGAGCACTAAATGAACCATGGGTTCTTGCCTCTGAATGGCTCCTGCAACATACTACTTTTGCTTAAATGATTAATAGGAGACATATTGTCAGAAAACATACTTAAAGTGAAAAACAGTAAACTGTAGAAATATCATTCATTTTTTAAGCAATTTTCTAGAGCACATGTCACATAAATTTACATAGAGACAGCACTATTATAGTCTTGTAAGCTGGATAGTAGGCATAGCTCCCACTAAAGTGGGAAAGCAATGGGAAAATATTTTATTAAACCTAGGCTGCTCTACTTCATGAAAACCAAAATGCTCCAAGCTAAAAAGTGGATTCAAAAGTGGAATCATTAAAAGGTGAAAGTCTGACAACATAGAAATCCTTCTCAAAAATCTGAAACAAACTAAAAAGGATGCACATCTGGGACAGCTGTGCTGCTGTTTAACCTACAGCATTTCTGAGTGCATTGAATTCAAGCTACTCCCCCATAAACCTGCTTTTAGTGTCCTCAACTTTGTATTGTTTTTTCCTAACTCCTACAGCATAGTTTGGATTACCTGAAGATAATATCAGTTTGTTATATAACTCCAAATACTGTGGGTGATGCTAATAAAAAGCAAGCTCAGGCTCTGCAAGGCAAGGTGACCAGCACTGCTTGGCTCTGACTTCCCTCTGAATGCCATTTGCAGCCAATGTGAAAAGTGCCAGCACACAAGGACTGAAATAATGCATCACGTGGCAGCAAGGAAAATTCATCCAATGTGGGGTTTTTTTCTTCATAATCTATGTCTTACTTTTCTAAAGGTTACAGCTCTGAAAATTATGTCACTTAGCAGACATTCCATAAATTTTGGATCTATACTCACAACCATCATCAGTCATGACTATTTATCTTTTTTTTTTAAATAATCCTTGCAACTTTTAACAACTTTTCAATTGTACTTATAGTATTTTATCAAGCCTCCATATTAAATTCCAGATGACCTTTTGTGTAATCTAGCTCATTAAAATTACATTATAGAGATAGTTTGGGGTTTTCTTATTAGAATCTAACTACTCTGAGTACAGCAGCACAATATAGGAGGAGTCATTTCTTCTGTTAATAGTGCCTTCATAAACACAATAGAAGCAATGTAGGACCATATCAAACATGAGCAGAAGACAAGGCAACTCGCCATCTCAGTGGAGTGATTATTTTTTTCCTTTTTCTTATTGCCTGTCACCCTTAGCGTATGCAAACCTTGCCTTATCTTGGCCTTAAAGAAGGAAATGCTTTGAGTAGGGATATATGAATACTCACATTCAAGAAATCCTGTGCACACCTGCTCAACTCAGACATGTGCTGGACAGCATTGAAATTTTTTTTGAAATAGGGTTCCTGAGCATGATCTCACTGAAATGGGTCTATTCAAACCCCCAGGTGTTTCGTGGAAGAACATCAGATTACAGCAGATGTTTGTTTGATTGGGTTGATATCAGTTTAGTATTTTTCCATTAGTAGAACAAAACTTTCATGCCTTATCTACAAGTGAAAACACTAACCTGTATCTCTGGTAGTCATCTTCATCCTTTTCTTTGCAGACCAGTTCATTTGGGCAAGCAATGTTTCCAAGCAAGCTGAGATACTGTAGTGAGGGCACAACTTCAGCCAAATGGTCCAAAAGGCTTTCTAATTCTGTTATGTGTCAAAGGTAGTGGGTTAAGGATTCAATAACATTAATGAAAAAAGCATTTAGAGTTGCATCAGTGCTGATTTAAACATACATTTCAATAACTGACAATCAAATTTAGTATGGCATTCAGGAAAATGTCACAGTAATTGTTCCAAGGGCAAACAGGGATAAACTTCAGTCAGTTTTTTGGCATGGAATGAAAGAATTGGGCTGTTTTGTCATTCTTTTCTCCTCCTTTCTTTCCTAGGTGGTTCACTACAAAACATTAAAACTTTGACAAAATGATGGATGCTGTGTGGTAAAATGGCTAGCAATTGCTGGAGCCATGAAACTTTTCCAGCATGGAAACAAACAGTTAGTTTCACAGCACATTCATCACTAATATATTCAGTCCACTGGAAAATGAGTTTTTTAAAAAAAAGGCAAAAGAAAAAAGTCAAACCACAACAACCCAGGTTCACTCCCAGCATATAAACGCTTTGAGTGGCACTGCAACACATTTGTAACTACTCAATTAGTATAGGCCAATTAATGCTTACTAAGTGCAACTTAAAGACTTCAGTGTTACAAATGCTTTATATATGAAGATTTAAAGTCTTGTAAAGCATAACATTTTTCATTAAAAGAGCCTTATATTTTGACATTCATGAGGCTTTTTTACTTAACTTTATTTCTTGGAACATAAATAAGAAGTATACACCTGCATTATTGTAAAGCTGAATAAAACAAACAAGCAAACAAAGGTTAAACTGTCTTTAACCACTTCAGTACTGGAAATCACATCTTAAGAGTAAGTATATGACTAACAACAATATTCAACCATTTGTACCTCAATTTGTTAACTGATCAAATAATTATTTTGTTACAGCCTAGTGTGACACTCTCTAAAACTTGAACTATACATTCTTATTTACTCCAATTTACATACAAAGATATAAGTATGATTTTCAAAAAATATGCCATGCATGTGTGTGTGAAAAGTTTCCAGTATTTAAAAATTGACTGACTTAGACAGGAGTGATAATTATTCAAAACCATTAAAGGACATTTCATTGCTCTGTTTTTATTACCTCCTGCTGTTAAGAGACAAACTATTGTTTTACATCCTCAGTTCACTTTTGTTGCTATTATTTATACTTGATTTATGTGTTTCTGTTATCTTTGTTATTTTTAGCTGATGGAATTTACTTTATTTCTTCACCTCAATATCTTAAGGGCAAAAGAAGCAATACAGAATGGAGAAAACAGTTTCATTGTTAAAAATGTGGTCTTCCTTCTGTAAGCCTGAAATTTTAGTTTATTTCCAAACACACATGAAGATCATGCCACCAATTACTAATTCTACTAAAACCAATGTATCTACACTCATAGTCAGTGTTCTGTCTGATGTAAGGAGTCAAATATTTCGGATGAGTGAGGAAAATGAGAGTTTGAAATAAGTTCTATGAATTCATTGAAAAGAATGCTAACTTTTAATTTGACAAAGCCACATTATGGAATGCTATATCCAGTAATTAATCTACCAAACCCTAAGAAAAATTATCTTTTTGTAGAGCTGTATGATTTGTTAGCTAGGATGAATTACCAATCAAAACTTGGTGCTAATTTTCATACCTGGACCTTAAGCTCACAAATAAACTTTTTCATGGCTCTTTCAGGAAGTATGTGACTGTGATGGGAAACTCACAAACTCTTTTTCCACACATGTTCAAGTGTGGAAAAGGCTTTTTAAAAGTTTCCGAAGACTGTTAGAGAAGTGCTTGAACCTGGCACCCTCCCTCAGCCAGGAGAAACACTTAATTTCTCGTAGGATTGCTGAAGTCCCAAAAAGGTTCCCTGAGAGAAATAGTTTATTATTACAAAAGACAGTTATTGCCATAACAACAATCACACACAGGAGGTTAGTTATTGCAAGGCTTTTATTGTATCTGGTCATTTCCTATCAAAAGGAAAACAAACAAACAAACAAACAAAAAAAAAACAAACAAACCACTCCAACAACAAAAAATAAGTCATTCAAAATTTTTGCTTCTTTTATGAAGTAAACATGTAGGACTTCTGCTTCTCAATTCAGCAGAGCTACTTCCTGTGTAAAAGCTGTTCTCCCCAAAAGTTTGCTGAATGTGGAGCATGACGTATTCCAACTCCCATCTGAACATGCAAATACAAATGGAACATTGCCTTCAAGGCCAATACCAAAATGTATTTAGAAATGTAATGAAGAGCAGTGTCAGCTTACATAAGCAAAAACTGTAAGATTACACCTCAAAATCCTGTGGAAAGCAAAAGGAAGAGATACCATATTTGCCAAGAGTTTTAGGTAAATAAAAGGAGTTGATAACCTGAATTTCGAAAACCTAAATCTCCCAAATTTGGAAGTTAGTGTCTAGATTCTAATACGTTATATCTAAATCCTGAGCATTGATTCTTAGATGCAAAAACACCCCCTAAAAAGTATTTTACGCAGGAGAATCAGCAGTTATATCATAAATAAAATAATTTTTCTCTCCCTTAGGACTTTAAGCATCTTTTCTTATCCCTTTTAAAAACAAAATGCAAGGTACAGATTGATTTTCCAAGAAGCCCATCCACCTAATACCACAGTTATTTTTTAAAAAATATGTAGGAAAAAAAATAAATGATATCCTGTTAAAATTCTCATGAATAAGTATTTCTCAGAGATGACTCATATGTCATGGTGCACTTCTACTGTACTGTTTAGTTAATTAGCATGTCAAATACTTATTTAAATCACAATACTGGAACTATATAATGTCACCAAAAGTATTAAGTCTTTCTAAAACAATGCTAGGAAAATATGGAGAGAGAAAATCAAAGCAAGTCTGAAATTTTATTGCCAGCTTCCTTTTTATGGTTTATTGTTGCAGTCTAAGGAGTGCCATATTGGTGCAATCAGAGCCAAAGAGCTGCAAAATCCTGCTGTGTCACTTCTAAGACCAATTTCAGCTCCATTCTTTTCAAAAAAGAAAACCCACAATTAAATCCATGGACAGTGCTAGTGAAAATGTATTTAGTTATTTAGAGCTCTGTAAAAATAGTCTTGGCCTGATCTTTCTAAAGTCAATGTCACTGATCACCAGGTGAATGTGTAACAGTGATGCCAACACTTACACTATAGTTTACTGTTAGAAAAATGCTTTAAAGTATTGCTGTTGTGATAATTAAAAAGCCTAAGTGTAGCAATCCATCTCCTAAGTCAAGTGTCATCATTACCAATCTATTAATTCCTCTCTTTCTAACAGACATCGACCAAAATAAAAAACTGTAACAATTAAATTTTTTAAATCATCAGCTCTACAGCTCATAAGCTATAATATTCTCAGGAATGATACAACAATGGCTCCCTCCAAAAGCATAATCTGGTCTTCATGAACAATTAACAGAAATATGCTGGACATACTTTAAAAATCTAATCCTCATCAAAGGACTATACTTATTTCTTGCACTATTTCTAGTTTTAAATTAGGGAAACATTTAAAAGAACTAGGTATCTCTCACAGATGAACTTCTTGATGCCCCTTCAGACTGTTACGATGTGCATACCACATGGGCACTTGGACTGCTCACAAGCAGACGTACACACAACTTTGTCACCATATTTTCTGTTGAGAAACTCAAATGCTGCCAGCAACACTGAGACAGTAGCAAGAGAATTATTTGGAAAATTAGAGTACTATGATGGGTCCAGTTTAGCTGCAGAGGAATATAATTTTTTTGCACGTTTCATGGAATCAAAAATATCCTACAAATAGGCATGTTCTGACTTGTCTCTTTTCACTCTTTCATATTCAATACCACTGTTTTTGAGGTTCCCTAGAAGGCAAAGAGAACAAGCAAAAACCCAAAGAAAATTATGTATCTCCTTTCTCTGGTTAAGAATTAACTGTCCGTGCAAGCTTTTAACATTTTTTGTTTGTTTATTTTGTAGGAAATCCTGTAGCCTGGACTAAAATTCAAGCAGCTAGTCAGGACTATGTCCCCTTTCAAACCAATCGAAGATTAGTTCCCAGGGAATATTACATCTGCACAAGGACAAAGTTGTAAACTCTGAGTGGATAGTGCCACTTCACTTACTCAATTTTAGGAGAACCTCACAAACAGGGACAGTAATTTTGATGCCAAGCCATGTCTTTTGACATCCAGTATAGTAAAGAACTATTCTGTTAAACTTCTAAGAGGTTAAGTGGATTCACACAGAAAACTACTGCATGATGTCTCATGAGTTCCCCTATTCCAGACTTCTGCATTCTCAAGAGTCTCTTTAGCTGTGTCTTTTCTGCATATTTCCAGGGCAGAGACACTGCACGAATCCTTTATAGAGAGTAATATCATGGTCAGCTGCATTAAGTACTGAGCACTAATGCTGGCCATCCCCAAACACCACAGTATTTCTCCCTTCCTTACCAGCATTCTTGGCATAACCATATTCATGCTCGTTCTCAGGAAAATCTGCACATCAAACCTATGCAGAAACACAATCTATGCTAACAATTTCTAAATTAATTTATTCTGTCTAAAAATACTTAAACATTTCCTATCTCACCATACAATTACTTTTTACATCTAGTCTGATGTATGCAAGAGAATATGGGATTTCTTTCTGTAAATTTTTTGCCTGCTAGCAATTCTTTTTACTACTCACACACTCGAATACAGAAAAGTAACCACTCTTGTTCTCTCTCCCAGTGCTTTCCAAGTTGCTCCACCATTATGTTTCAAAAAGTCATTCAATTTCCCCAAAAGAGTTGCAGGAGAACTTTCCATGTTAATGAACTTCATTGACTACAGCTTTTGGAAGATCTTGGAAGCAAAGGGACACAGTAAAGAGCAATCAGCATATGTTCAAAATATTTCTGAAATATTTACCTGAGAATATCAGGAATATCATGCAGAATTCCAGACCATCAGATAGAAAGGCCCAAAACTATCATTCAAAAGTTTTCTGCCAACTAATCATCTGTCATGCAGTTGCTGCAATCAACCTAACATTAAAACAGCTGAATAAAAAACAACCTCTACCAGTCATAAATGAGCAAGATACCTCTATTTATACCCAGCTGAAACATTTGCTTCAATTAAATTTATCACAAACATGATGTAGCAGGAACAAGCTGTTCCACACACAAATAGCCTTGAAGCAGAAGTTACCAATTCTCCTCTGAATGCAGTATGAAAAGATCTTTGCCACCTGAACGCTTTTCCATTAGAATGTGCTAGGTCTTCAAGGTTGGATAACCACAGAAATAGTTTGCAATATGCAAGTATACATCTCCCTCTTCTCTGTGTGCAATAGGTTGTCACACACAGTCATTTGTATGCCACATTCTGGCTTGAACCCTATCTGGTAGGGAGACAGGACCTTGAGATAAGGCCTTGTTCACTGACTTTGAAACCACTTTGCTCAAGAAAGAAAAGATGCAGTGTGGATGGTAATTAACTAAGTCCACATATCTCATGAAGAGCTTCCTGCATACTGAATACAAGGGAAAAAAAATCCCATTCTGCCTACTGGAGCAGCATTAGTTTTCTCTATGTACCTGGAGTTGCCAGTGCTTTTAGGGGCATTTTAGAATCCCCATGGTTCCAAGGCTGCAGATTTGAAGACCACGTTTCAATATTACTAAGTAACAAGGCATCACAAAGACAAGAAACAAGTAGCAGCTCACAATTTTTTAAAAAGTTCTGATACCTGCAGTTGAACTGCTGCAAGCACTGCTATAGAACAGCATAAGGAATCACCTGGGCTGTAGACTACTTCTGTCTTCCATAGATGTTTGGTATTAGGAATTCACATGACTTAATTTTTACTTCAGGTACACTATTCTAGATTTTCTGAAGATGTTTGGCTCATTAGGTACAGCAGTTCTCTAACAAGCAACACAGATTTCTCTAAATACGCAGTTGTGGTGTGGAGAACTCAGAAGCCTGTGCAGGAAGAGTTCTGCACCACTTCAGTTCAGTTGTCTGTTTAGAGATGAAGAACCATGCATAATAAGAGACAATTTATGTCTTTAATGTATTCACTCAAGTCCTCAGCACTTAATGAGATTCTGGTCAGACTGGGACTTCTGTGTTGTCAGGCACTTAAGGACAATGTAGAAACAAGCACAGAGGCAAAATACATTACGATCTATAGTTTGGGGGTTAAGCAAATCTGTAACTGTTGGAGATCATTATGTGACCTGTGTGAAGACAAACTGTACCAGAATATACTTATTGCCTAATTCTTCAGCTGAGGTATTCAATACATGCTGTTTTTAAAGACTCAAGAGCATGTAACATCTAGATCTGAATCACACTGATAATTCCTCTTGCCATAAGAAATGTATAAACCATTTTGGGCATTGTGCTCAGTTCTAGATTTCCCACTCTGTGGTATGAAATATTTTGGTTTTCCCCTAAACCATTCAAAACCTAGACCTCGATTCAATCATAAAATCACAAAATATGCTGAGTTGGAAGGGACCCATCAGGATGACCAAGTTGAACACCTGGCTCTTCACAGGACAGCCCCAAGAGTGACATCGTGTGCCTGAGAGCATTGTCCAAAGACTTCTTGAGCTCTGCCAGGCTGGGGCTGTGACCACTGCCCTGGGGAGCTGTTCCAGTGCCCGATCACCTTCTGGGGGAAGAACCATTTCCTAATATCCAACCTACAGAAAAGTTGAGCAATAATCCATTTTTTTGATTGCACAATTTTAATTTGCTTCTTCCACTTCTAGCAGAAAAGCTGTTAGTGGCCTGACTGTAAATACACATCCAGAAGAAAAAAACACCAGGTGATTCTTCTAAGTCTTTGCTTGATTTAGAGATAAGCTTTTGCATTTGTACAGTATCCAGACATTATGTTAGGAAGGCCTAAATGTTATTTACACATACAATGCCACACAATAAGTGAACCATGCCAAAGGAGCAGAAAGCTCTTATCAGAACTATTGAAAAAAGATATAGATCAAAATGAAGGCAGAATAAAAGGAGAGAAGAGTACAGTTATATTAAGAGATACTCAGGAAAGGTCTCATATGTGTTTTAAAGTTTATGCATTATTCCAGTTTTACAAAGGGGTCACTTTAGGTTTTTGTTCATTTTCATCTCTCTGTCAATCTCTCACTGTATATATTTATGTATACATGGCCATATTCCACTCACTGAAGTTTTATTTCAGATCAGCATTCTTTGCTCAGTTGTGTCCTTTATGTAGTGCTACTGTCATATAATGAACAATCTTTCCTGTAATGTATTTCATTATTCTATTAAATGCACTTTTTTTTAAACACTTTTCAAAGAATTCTATAGAGAAATAATTCATTAAAGAAGTGATTCAAGTTCAAATAAGACCTTTTTCAAATACAGCATGAACATTGAGGAGAGGAATCTGGAAGGTCTCCGTGCTTCTGTAGACTGACATATCCTCCCTACAAGAGATCCCTGCTCCCTAGGGCTCGGGTCGGTAATGATGGACTGCAGTTAATTTTTCTTCTCTGGGCAGTTTGTATACATTAGGTACTTTACAAGTATTTCTGCAACTCCTCTATTAAATTATTTGTAGCACACTACAAAATGCATACGTTATTTCTACAACCTGGGTAGCTCAATACTCTCAAAGCTCTAACATCACAGTTTTTAGATTAAATTTTAAAAATCCCAGGATAGATCAAACCCTTCTTATCATGTTATCATTGACTTTGAGAGTTTACTCACTTGACAATACTATTTTAGTCTGTCTGTGAGACCAGCAGAAACTCTTTAAAGATTACTACTGACAGGATAATTTTTTTCCCTCTGATTTTGTTCACTGAGTTAATATTCAATACTTCTGCCCTCCTTTCGGTGAGTGAAAAACTCCTCCTTGACACCCATCCAAAGGACAAATATACTTACGTGCTTTTTGGTCTTAAGGCCAAACTTGCATTTCATGGTTTGTAAGTGGCGTCACCAAAAACGTTTTTGTACATTCTTCGTGCATTCAGATTTTACCATGGCAGCACACAACAAAACAACAGAACCAGTCACTCAAATCCAACCCACAATACCCTGTATTAACCAGAAACCAAGACCAACACCTAGTACAGTAATGATTGTTACTGTTCAAGACATAATCTTGGCAAATTTCCACGGCTTCAAGAAAAAAAGTTACTCTGCTAATTTTTATTTATTTATAGAGTCAAAAATAAGTGCAGAAATCATAGAATCTGCAGTTATTTTTATTCCCCTCAGTAGGAGGATTTTGCTTTAGTAGGAGGTAAATTGCTCTCTGTTTACATTGTCTGTAATAAAAGCCTGCAGTTGAGCAGTCTTGTCCTCACGCTGCAATTACAAGGCAAAGGCTGTAGTGGGCTGTGCTCTAAGACTCTGCAGGCCTCAGTCAGCCTTTTGGCCACAGTTTGATTGCCTTCACTTTGGTAAAATCATGTATTACACATCTGCAAATCTCCATATGGGTCAGAGTACGGCAAAATTATGTAATAATCAAGTCTACGCCCACAGGCTTTGCAGATAATTAGTTTTTACAGACCATTATCTATAAGCCTACAGATGAGGGGCTCTGATTCAGCAGAGTATTTAGAAAAATGTTGAAATATTTATTCTTAATAAACAAAAACAGGCACTAACTTCAGGCATATGGAGAAGTGACTGATTGTTTACAACGGGACTTTGTCATACATCAAAAGACTTTGCTGTACTAGGACCTTGATTTGGAAAGTATTTTATTTGAATTTATACAGAACTAGAATACCAAGAAGAGAGTGACATGCTTCTACAGCTGCAGTTTCACAGCAGCTACCCAATTGTGCATATTACCAGTTTCATGAAAATAGAGAAAATCATTAAAATTATAACGTGAGTTTAATTAATTTTATCTTACTTTACTTTAATGCTTTAAGAACTATTTAAAGTATAAAAACCTAACAGAGCTTCACTGCATGGTCTATTCCACTAGAGGTCAGCCTGCAACAGAACCCCAAGCAAACACAGGAACTGCTGCACACGGGTAGCACTGACATTATTTTCTTTCTCTATTTTATCTATTAGAAAGATTTCTTCAGAGCCATAACTTAGATCTCTCACTAAAATGGAGCAACAGGAAGATATAATGGTGCATTTCATTTATGAATGACCTGTAATAAATTACTATGAAGTATTCCAGGTGCCAAACGAGAGAATGCTTTGTCTGCACATGAACTATATTTCACATACTTTAATTTGGCTGACACATAAAACTCATTTGACATTTTGCAGGTATTTCTTTGAAAGGATATTTGGTTCTTGTTGAGCGTTAAGGTATGGAGGTGGGGTAACCGGGGTAACAGAAGGTCATTTCCGAGTAGATTGTTGTCCAAGATCAGCTCTTCCAAGTAACTGAATGTTTTCAGTCCTTCTAGTGACCTGCAAACGACAAAGGCAACAGGAAAAATGATACTCCACTAAATCAGGGAGGCCATTATGAGCTGAAATAAATATTTTAACCTTCCCTTTCAGGAGTGGGAATAGTTTTGGTTTGGGCCTGTCAGAAGAGTGAATGACAAGCATTAGTGGCAAGGGGAGTGCTGGCACTGCAACACATCCTTCACATGCTGGCAGGATGAAGGATGCGGGTCACTTAGTGAGTAGCCAGGATCCAAAACAAAAGGCTTCAGATATGGGGCCTGCAGGATGAATTTGTCAATGTCTTGTGCCTTCAGGCACCCAGCCTCGCCTGACCCTAACCTCCATTCCCAAGATAAATAACTCTGTCACAGTTCACCTTCATTCCCTGGACACAAATTTAAGTTGTCATCCATCATTTCTGCCAAGAAATATCATACCCTGCTAACAATAATAAATACAACTTCAAGTATCATTTCTTAGTAGTTACCCTACATGCAATAATAGGAAATGGTAGAAGGGATTTTCCCCCCTTTTTTATTAACCTCTTAATTAGCTTCTTGAGTTCCTGCAAACAAAATAAAATGTTCTCTACAAAATAAAATGGTGAATTACTCCAGACAGAAAAGGCATTTGCTTTCCTCTCAGAACTGAGTGTCCCACTGTCAAGCCACAGGTCAGACTGCAGAGAGCAGATTTAAAAAGGAGAATTTGACAACATGGTAGTGAAGATGATGACTTGTAAATATACAAGGTTCTGGAAGTATTCATTCCTCTCATAGCAAAGTACAAAAAAAAAAAAACAACAAATCCAACACCTAAAAAAGAACATTTCAGTACCTTGTTAAGGCATCTATTCCAAGTTTGATTCTTAACGCTTGCACATTCCAACAGTAAAAAAACCCCACATTAATCAACTAAGACACACGATATACAAAGCATACGCACAGACACGCATTCACAGCTCATTCACCTACCAGACACCTCAAGATATGCTGAGATTGCATGACTTGACAGCTGATCTACTATGCCTACCAGTGGGAAGATCATCACTGTATCTCCTGGCTGTTTTGTAAAATGTGATGAATAAGGGAGATGCAGGTTATACTATTTATTCAGTTTCCAGTGACATTCATACCGAGGGGATTTCCTCCCTCTCCCCCCAGTTTTTGGCAAAGATCAAAGTACAGCCAATGCCCCTGTAAGAATGTTCCACAGATATGATTACTGGAGGAAAACACAAGCTTTATTATGAGAGACAATTTAACATTCACCTGTGCAACATAAACAAGATACTGCTTTTGTAGCTAGAACTTACAGACCACTTACAGATCACACTTAGATGGCTCAAGATACCAAAAGAAATCGAGTGACCTTTACATTGGGCACTGCACACTAAACTATGAATATTCGAGTAATGTTTGTGCAACACAGCAAGACTGCATTTCAGTCCAAGGACTCCAGAGTCTCCTGACTCGAAAGGAAGGTATAACTGTTACCAATGCCATTTTGATGCTGGGCAGCCAGACAAGAAGAGAATTTGCCATCCCTATACCCTATGGCATATCGATATTTTTACAATGCATTGACACTACAATTTCTGAAGCTGGAAAAATAAAGGTCTCTATTATAAACATTTTACTGAAACAATCACCACAGTAACCATCACACATTTTGCACTTGCCTTTAATCAGCAGTTTTGGGAAAAGAAACCTCAAGTCAGCTGACATAAACTGTTCACCATTAAGAGCTGTGCTAGCACGCTGCATTGAGCTAGCTGTTTCACCAAAAGGTCACAACAGACTTGGTTCTGCCACAGTCAAGATTCAAGGAGAAAGAAGCAAACATCTCAGACAGTGCTCTCCCCCAAGTACCTTTAAAAGGCAAAAAACCCAGAGGAAGTAGCAGTGAGTTGATGAAGCTGTTACGAGTTTTCATTTCAGTATGACAAACCTAGTTTAGCAAATTCCCACTAAATACTCTTTATTATATAAATAGTGGATTTTTTCCAAACCTCAGATTTCAATGTATGACTTTGACTTGCCAAAAGAGTTCAGGGAAGGCCACCTCCTTGTCAGCACCACAGAGCCTTATGGGATGTTAATAGGTCCTTTGTGAAAAAACACTGCTTGGGCTCTGGTCAGTGTCAGCATCAAAATACACATTGTTCCTGAGTTATGTTATGCAAATATAATACTCTTATCATGAGAATCAGCAAATGGTTGGCAACTGGCAAGGAGAAGAAAGTGCACATCCAAAACTGCTGCAGGGGAGGCATAAAACAAAATGACAAGCCATGAAGTGGGACAAAAGGCCTTGAAACACTAGAGGGAGTTGCCTATTGAAACAGTCTTTCTTTCACAACCCTGGGCTGAACACAAGGGTACTAGTTTCATAGATAGGCAGAGAAAATTGTGCGCAAATCTCCTTACACCTGTCTGGTTTTGATAATTTTTGCCATGTAATGTTATTAGCTGCTCAGTTAAAAAGGAGCCATGTTACACAGGGGGTTGCTTATAATTGCTGTTTTCATGTCATCAGAGCAGTGTGCACTTGGTGATTTAATCACCTAAATTCAGAGTCCAGGGAGATGGGAGGGGCTGCCACAGTACAGAGAGAGTGTGTAGCCATTTATATAAATTTACAGCCATATGTTATTTTGCTATTAAGGGATTTTTTTTTTTGTCTTGGAAAAAAAAACAGCACCAAAACAAAGTGATAAGACATGGCAAAGAAATAAAAAAGGAAAAAACATGTTTGCTATCATTCAGTGATACCACCTACTAAATTCCATGCAACAGTCTCTGCCATCATAATATATCAGGAAATACTGCCCAGCAGTTGTACTTCAAAGTGTAAAAGTTTTAAGTACAAGTCACACAGATTGGTTTTATGATACAGACTTCAGCAAGTCCCACAATTTCTATGAGCCTCAATTTCCCATCTGCAGATAAGGAATAAGAAAGGATTGCAATTGTAAATTGGTACATAGAAAGCATTTTTGAGAATCTGAGAAAGAAATCAGTACAAATTGCTGTCATTTTTATTTTTCATGAGGTTGAGCAAGTAATATGAATGTACTCCAAGTATTTCCTTATGAGCCCATTACAAAAGAGGAGAGGAATGCTTAAATATACACAGCATAGGAAGAAGGGCACAAGCATCCTAAGAGCTGAGTATAAAAAAAGGGAAATCCCCTAAGAAAGAGAACCAGTCTAAAATTAAATCTGCACCGTTTTCTCATAGTTCACAGCACAAAAAAATCTCTCCCCATATTAGTGTGCTAAAAAAACCACACAATCTTACCGCAACAATGCAACAAGCACTGAAGGGCTTGTGGCAAGTAGTTGTTTCCCTTACTTTCAAAAGGCTAATAAACATCACTAAGGTGGATTGCAGGGTGCTTGTCCCTGCTCTAATGTCATGAAAGTTGCCCATTATCTCACCCACAGGTACCGTCTCAGTTACCTCATTGCAGGGCTCACACTCTGCTCCCCAGAGGAGAGCAAGTGTTGCCAAGACATTTCCATTGCAATTTTCAAAGTCACATCAAACCGACAAAACATCACAACGTATTCAGTGCCGCCTCATTCAAACAGAAAAAACTTTAAGTTTCCACTGTAATTAACCCTATCCTCGTTAAGATAATTATGATCAAGCTCCCTGTCACAGCTAATATCACAGCATCATTGCCTATGGCTCACGCTTTGCCCTCATTAGCTTACAAAAACACTGCGCTAAACAGGAAACTGACTCCCTCTGCAAAACGACTTAAGATGTTCTGTAAGTAGAGAGTAAATAATCCTTTAGAATATAAAGGTCTCAGAAATGTCATTTTATCCAAGTCCTTTGGCTAATCAGTATGATTTCTTCCAGCTTTCTTTTCCATAATTCATTCATGGTTTATAACAAAGTTTTAATCATAAAGGAATGTCATGACAGATTTTTTTTTTAATGTATGCGTATGCATGGTAATTGTCAACTACACTGTTTCATGTGATCCCTCTGGCCTGACAGGGATTTGGTTACAATGAAAGTAAAGAGCAACTCTTCATTTTGGTAATATTTGACAATGAAAACATGAGATTTTATAAATGAAAAAAAGCAGAAGCCTAGCAAGCAATAGACAAAACTTGGTACTCTGCAGTTGTCCTTGTTCAGAAAAACAAGCTGCTCAGAAGCATATGCTAAAAAAGAAGAGTTCATCACATTTTATCCCACCCCTTCATTAATAAGACAGCTGTCTCATATCTAATTGACTTTTTCCTCCTGTTTAACAGGAAAAGAGAGAGCAGTTAACAATATGTAAATGAGAGAGTTTGGGTTTAGCCCTGAAATTGATTTGCACTTTGTTGACAAGAGATAGCCATTAGCAGAAGTTAAAGATGGAGCTGTTACAAAACAAGAGCATTTTAAAATACCTTTTCCTTGCCTTTAAAGTTTTAATAGATTACAGGAGAGCAGAATCAACATGAGAACCTTAGTGCTAGATAATTTCAGTGTTTAAATAGAATGCAAATTCTATTTCTCCAGCACCTGTCAGCCAAAGAGTACAAAGCATTTTTTTGGAAAACATTAATGAATTACTTTGCAAAAACCTGCTGAACTTAAAATTCCATTTTGTAGTAAAGCAGAGAGAGGTTAAATGACTAATGGAAGGTGACCTCCAGCAATTTTCTAAGAGAAGAAATAACACCCAGAACTCCTGACTTCTAGTCCTTTGACTCAACCCTACCAAAGCAAGACAAAGCAAAATAAAAAAATGGGGAGAGATATATATATAAAATAAAAATAAATCAGGTGGACAAAATACAAGTAAAGCATCAAAAAATGGCCTCTACAGTATTCAGAAATAAAAGGGGGGTTTCTTGCCATTCTAAGTGACTTTACACAGTTTCCTGCATGATAGCATAACCAAAAAAAAAAAAACAGTATGAAGTATTTAACTGACAGCTAAGAAGCCCAGTGAAAGTAAAGAGCCTCCAAGATCCAAAATATGTAAATCGAGAAATGCTTTGTTTTGTCTCATTTCAGAGGAAATGTTCCTATTTTGCAGGCTATCTAGAGGTATCTTTGCATCACTTCCATCTTTCTGTTGGCAGATGGAAAATATCTGGAAGCAAATATTGGGATAAAACTTGAGGCACAGCTGTGAAATGATCAGCAAAAGAGAAATTAAAAGAAATGAACAAGCAGCATCATTAAATACCTGTGAAAAAGAGATCTCCATAAGAAAAGATTAAGCTTCTGCTATGAACTGGACCTACAATAAGTTTCTGAATCTTTTCATACAAAAGGCCATACTTGACTTTCATACAAGAAAATAAGTATAATTTCCTCGATTCTCCCCTTTTCTTATACACTGAAGCCGACAAGACTGTGTGAAATACTGTATTACCAATAAATACTGGGCTGAAAACATCTTTCACAACAATCTTAAACCAAAGCTATGTAAGCACATCAAAATGGAAAACTCAGAATCTTCGTCTCTTCTTTCATAGTCTTATTCTGAGTCTTACACAGCAAATTCCATTGCTTAAAAAAAGAAGCCCAAACTTCTAAACCTTCAGAAGCCACCACCCACCCCAAAACCTCAAAGAAAACACAACCAAAAGTAGAGTCAATAAACAGATAGAGAAAAAGAGATGAGACCTCCTGAATCTAGATGTTAAGTTCACAACATTTCAAAAACATTCCTACCAGTTATAAACCAGAAATGCAGATGATTCTTGAGAGAGGGATTTTGCTATTAAGCAGCAGTTCCTCAAATGATGGCATTGTCTGAAAAGCAATAATGCAAATTCATCTCATCCATCTATAGAAGCCTAGTTACTTATAAATCCTAACAGGCAGCAAGAAAAGATGGACACTCCCAGAAGGTGAATCAGACCTTCAGGTGAGGCTCAGTGAAGCACATGTGTTTGGGAAGGATGAACAGAGCCTATTTGTCAGAAATTTTGCAATGAAAGTAAAAGAAACTGCAACATTAATGTAAAAAACTGTAAGAGCTGCGTCCCATACAAGTGGATTATTTACCTGGTGAAATAAGCTACAAATCCCAATTACAGCTTTCAGTAGCTCACAAAAACAAATTACAGTCAACCATTCAGTGTTTCAACCACCATTCTCTCATACCAAGACTCTACTAAAATTAAACAAACCAAACCACAAACAACAACCACCAAAACACAAAACACCCTCAATAAAACAAACCAAGCAAAAGAGATAAATTAGCAACCAGACTGACTGTGGTGGGATTCAATTTCTTTTCTAATGAACCTCTTAAAGTCTCAGATTTCACTATGTGTATTTAATGCACCTCTACTCAAGAGAATATTCCATTAATAAAGCTCAAACTTTATCCTTCATGTCAGGCTGTTTTTTGCTTAAGTTTTTATATTACATCTTTAGTATTAAATATGCCAAGATTTTATATTATAGTACCCTTACAATTTTGTTTAAATTTAAATAATATGACAATCAATGTACTACAGCTTGTGCCAAGGCAGTTTTCACAAGAGCCATATAAAATATTTCAAAATAATACAAAATGGATCAGAAAATAAGTTCTTAGTCATCTAGTCATCAAACAAGCATCATATAAGAAAACACAGTTTGCAAAACAGTGCTAAAAACTACCAAGCAGAGAGAAAGTGACTGTAAATATTCATAGTTTATTAAAGGGCATTCTGGAAAAAACACCACTAATAGTTCAATTATGCATCACTTCCCTAAAATTCCTATGAACAGATTTAAACATCCTTCTGCTAAAAATTCTTGAAAGTATTTGATGAAGAATAGCGAGGAGTTAAGAGAAAAACTTGGATGCAAGACTCTTGCATTGTCTTAACATGAAACTCAATCCTAATAAAAAAAATGGCATCAAAAAAAAAAAGAAAACAAAAAAGAAGAGACACTGCCATTTCCCGAACTTGAAAAAACTAAATAAAGTATTAGTGATTAGAAAGAGCAAAAGAACATGCCATGGTTTACAAAATATAACCCTACCTGTTTAAAAAAAAAAAAAAAAAAAAAAAAAAAAAAAAAAAAAAAAAAACACAAAAAAAAAAAGGCAAACAAACAAAAAAACCACCAAAACGAATGCAAAGCGCTAAAACCCTGTAAAGTGTTTATTCTTAAAAGCTCCTCTCAGCTAGCTCCCGGTGCCAAGTGAAGAACCTATTTACAAACCCCCTAAAAACCAGTATTATAATGGAAATACGAGCAAATTCAAGTGCAAAGGCAGTGCCATAATGAAAGCTTTACTGTATCTTGGATCAATCTGTCACTCTGCAATTCAGATAGTAACTTAACGCCTCCCCTTTCTCCACAGCGAGCGGGGGAGTAGAGTGAGTAGAGTAAAGCCCATTTCGACTACCAGAGTTCAGTGGGAAGGGGGAAAAGAAAAGTAATTTTTCTCCCATCTTCCACAACAACCAAGGCTGAGGATTGACAAGCAAATTGACGCACTGCTCAGAGGGCAAAAGATAAATGTTTGATGAATTGGCCATTGCTGGAGGAGTGATGGGCTTCATATGCGCATAATGGACTAGCTGCCGTTCAATTCAGATTGCCTGCCAAGATAAGAAACCATAATGAATGGACCAAGCACAGCCTGTGCCATAAGAATGTATAATCTGACTAGTTTTAATAAACTTAATAAAAAAGATGAAGCAGAGAGAGGCAAGGGGACTGGCCTTTGTGACCAGCTATAAGAGGTGAGAACGACTAATAGACTGCTCAAGCATGATAGCAGAGAATTGTTAATGGATATAATACTGAATCCCTCGATGTTAAAAAATGTCTTTAGAACAACTTAAAGACAGAGATCTACATAGGTGCATACCACAGACACTGTAGAACTTGTTAATCAGCATATGAATGCCATTTATTTATTATTTCCTTCTGCTACCTATCCTGCTTTGTCTCCATACCATTCTTTATCCCCTCTGCCTGGTATCTTAGTCTGCACTCAGATCCACACCATACACCCACAGTTTTTACCAACAACTCCTCAGAATCAAAATAACTCTATAAAGATAACAAGACAGAATTCAGGCTCAATTTCCAACAGAAACATTTTGGCCATACAACTACATCACTAACTTTCAGTGCCAGAGAAACATCTTTTACCATCATAAGTGTTCACACTTGCTATAACTTAATTTGCTTTTGCGAACTATGTTTCCACCAAAGATGTGAAATTTGGCAGTACAGTTACAGCAAAAACAGTTACCAAAACCTTTTCAGCACATTTTTTGGTTATTGTTGCCAGCAATAACCATTTTGGTTTGGGATTTGCTATGTTGGATACTGTTCCCCATCTGTACCCATAATCTCCAAATTCTGACCTTATTCAACACCCATCAGCACTATGAAAAGACATTAAAAACAAAACAAAACTCTCAGAGAAATTTACTGTATATGGGTATATAAGAGTCTGGTAATCACCACCACTTTCATGCTGAGTAGTAAATACACACAGGGTTATTTTTGCTATTCCATTCTCATTATTTAGCCATGTGAATAATGATGTCTCTCTTTCTCAAGTTCACCAGACATTAAGTCCTGAATTTTTGGAAATGCTAAAGAGTCAACAAGAGAAAAATCCACTCTGACTTTTAAAAGAAGTGGGATTATACCAACAATCTATTTCTTTCTTAAGAATCAAAGGGTGAGAACGCCCTTGTGTGTGCATATAACACACAGTACTAGGCCAGGCAGAACTGTTTTATTCTTCAGGTGGAGAAAGAAAAGAATGAAAAAAAAAAAAAAAAAGAAAGAAGAGGATTTCAGAAAGATTCTCTTTATTGAGGAAAGCTAAAACACATATTTTACGGAATAACAGCATTGTTATGCACGTTTGTTCTCTTGCTTTTGCTTTTTTCCTCCGATGATGAAAAATAAATACGGAAACAAATAGTCTGCTTGGGTAAGTATTGTGATTACCATCCCCTTGATGTCAGTTAAGTAGCCCATGCCATAATTTAAACAGAAATTATTATATGCTAGACAGACATCTGGTATATCAGTATAAATTTTATCCAACTGCAAAAGGAAAGTAACTCATTATCAAGCAGCTCAGAAAGGCTCAGGCTACTGATGGAAATAAAGTTTTACGACAAGAGGGTCTCTCCTCTCTCTCCCTGTGAGTGAGAAAGTGAGTGCAAGAATAAGACAGAAAGGGAAGGCTCAGGAGTGCTGGGTGAATTATAGACTGCCTCTCAAGATTCACAGCTCTTCGTGGTAGGAGGTTAATATTCTCACATGTCATTAGGTCTGCTGGCTCTACTGATGGCTCATTGAATCAGGCAGCAAATTATTTCCTCATGCTGCAGAGGACACCACACTTCAAAGGGAAGGAGCCAGGGTCAAGACGGCTCTCCAGTTCGATTAATGAGTTGGGATCAGCAGAGGTTGCCTGTAGGTAAGAATGTGACTGAAGCTTTTGACAAAGCTGACTTTTTGAACAGGACTTGACCCAGGCCCCTTGCTCCCCTCCCCACCAAATCTTATTTCCAACATTTGCCTCTGACTGACCTGCTCAGGCCTGTTGGGATAGTTTTGACCTCCTCAGTCTTTGTTACCAGACACAGGAGCTGTCTGCCTATATTTGATGTGTCTCTCCCCAAAGGCCACATCAGCTTATCCAGGCTCATCAGAATACTTCAGAACAGTATAGCAAAATAAGATAGAGTAGATTCATTTCAGATTTTAATTTTTTCATAAAATTTGTTGAGAAGGGGGAAAAAGGAGAAGACAACTAAAAGATATTTCCACTTTCAGTAATATTAAGAAAGATTTCTCAGTGCAGAACTAAATGCAGTTAAGAAAAGCACAAAGATTATTAGAAGCATACAGCTTACCTACTCAAATTATGGAAAAGTAGAAAATGTACTGCTTACACGGTTTTGCTGACTAAGAATATTCCTACCAAATAACGCATTATATAGAATCTTCCTCCTAAAAGTTGTTATTTTTATTGCCATAGAAGCAAGAGATTAGAGACAATTAAAACTTAACAGCCACTGCATTCACCTCTTTCTAAACACTCAGTCTGATGTCTCTGAAATATTTGAATGCATATTTAAATAGATTTAATAAAGTACTGAAATGAGATTATTTGCATTAATGTTTTGGGGGTTTTCTTTTTAATAAGATCTACTTAAACTGCACCCTTTCTTGGCATGTACAAATAACTGAATCAACATGTAAACCACTGTTGGTGAGCTTCCAAAACTCACATATCTTCCGATGATTGAAATGAGAGTTTCCTCAACTACACCAACAAAATTGTTCACTCATGCTCCTCATTTGTTATATATTTAAAAATTTTGCTCAAGAATAATTTACACCTTTATGTTTCTGGAGCAAGGATCTAGGTTATTCTTCAGTATTTCTTTTAATCACAGTACAACATTTAATATCCTCTTCCTAAACATTCTGCTCATCAGTATCCTTGATGCTCAAGCCCTTAGTGCCTTAAAAAGGTAACTCTAGGTACTTTAGTAACAATTTCCCAAATTTAACTTTTGGTGTATCATTTGAAAATCTTTTAATGATGTGTAAGTGCAAGGCAAATTTTCGCCTTTACTCATCAATGTTTCTTCTGCACTCAAATCCCTATTTGTAACAGATTTCCTTACTGTAACAGACATTTAAGTCCCAAAGGCCAGTAAACAGATTATTAGACCTATAAAATTTAGGGTAAATGCATGCAAGGTCTATGCATGACTGAGCCAATTAAGAAGAACTAGTATCCTTTCAAGGAGACTACCTTGTGCTAGACAGCACATCTTCCACATGGATGTGCTTTACTCTAAAGTGCAAGTATACACAAGCAAGAGACAGCTTTTTCTTTTGCTTACGCCTGCACAATCTCCAGTGAATTGTACATTATGCAAGTGGAAGTTTGCAACACCAGAAAAGCTGTTAGAGGGGAAACACTTTTTTTATGGGCTTGTTTAAACAAAGTAACTGTGTTACTGGGTCTGTCATCAGTGTTAACATTATATCCCGTTTCATCTGTCTCTAGAAAGCCAACAGCATACCACAGATCATCTGTGAAGTGCGTGCTTGGGTCTTGTATAACACTTAGCAAGAAGGTCTGAATGCGACAGAGAAGGACAAGTCCAGCTGGAGTGGGATGTAAGTGGTCAGTTTGACACTCCCAAGGAGAAAGAAGAAATAGGTGTGTTCAGGGAAAGGAGGAGCACCTCAGCTGACAGAAAACAGAGAATCACCAGCAGTTTCCAAACATGATCACCAAAGTTTCTGGTTTCTGGCAGCACTAAATCAGAAGTGATGGTGGGACTGAAAGATCAATTGCTAAGACACCTGGACCTGAAGGGGTACCCGCTGGAATTCAAGCCAGGAATCCTAGAGAAGATGGATTCAACAAGGGCAAAGGCGACCTGCTAAGTATATGCAAAGACCAAGTTTTGTACTTGTCCTTGTTTCCATTCATAAAATGAAAAACTTTCAGCTAAGTCTTGCCAAACAGAGCTTTGTTTTATTTTCAGGCATATGTGGTGTTTGAAGGGAATGCAGTACCAATTACCATGGTACAGTATTTCTTGAGGGGTAAAAAAAAATCTAAATAAAGACAAAAAGAACAAGAAGTCCTACACCTAACTCAAGATGAATTAGAAGGTCCAGCGGCAATGAGTACTGCTTTATACCAGCTTGGATATAGTCCACCTGGGAAACTGTCAGGGCAATTACAGAGCTTGGGAAGGAACTTGTAAACTCATAAATCACTCTTGCAAAGAGCAGAAAGCAAGGAAACACCCCATGACTTTTGGGAATCGCTACCGCACACTACACTCAGTACTAACTGTTTGAACAACTTTTTTGTGTTGCTCGGCCTTATGGCAACCCTGCAAAAAATAGATATGCAAGTTCAAATTCAGAGATAAGTGTGTTCTTTTATCTTTTTCATTTCCAAAATACTTTCACGTAATCTGTCCATTCAATCTGCGCAGTCAAATTGTGGGGTTTTGCAAGTTTTGCAACATGCATTAAAATTGATTACATAAGTAACTGCTTGCATATGTAAACAATAAATGCACGGTCGAAACAAAGAAAGTTATTAGTTTACTGCAATGTTTGTTTTGGTTATTTTTCCCCTTGCTCATACTATAGAAAACAATGAGTGATATCAACACATTGCCTCAGCAATGGAAGCATAGAGTAATTATAAAAGCAAAACATTTGGTGAAAACAAGAATTCAGACTCTAAAATTATAAAGATTATCACACTGAAACGTGAGTAAATAAAATTTCCCAGACATGTACATGGTAGACAATACCATGGTAGAAATACATTTCTTTCAATTTGTACATGATGTAAAACCAAGAAAAGAAGGGAAATACACACAACAAAAAATGCTGTATGGTGCCCTCCCATCAGCATCCTCAATTTCTACACTTCAAGTATATTTAAAATTGAACCATATAAAACACTGTCAGGGAAACACAGCAGCTAGCAGTCTCACAGTCCAAGAAGATGGACTATAGAATCTATGACAGGCTTTTTTTGTGTTGGTTCCTCCCTCTTTAATTCCTAAAATTAATAAGATTGTCTAAAACATGATTGGGAAATCAGAGTCCAGCATAAATCCCACCTTCAAAAACCCAACAACTGTGGATTTGATAGTCTAGGGGTGAAAATGATGATGATGAACAATTACCAAAACATACTCTTAGCTGGTCACTGTGCCCTTATATATTCAAAGGTTCTTCACACCAGAAAGCAATACAAGAAATCCCAGAATCATGTTAAAGTAAAGGGACTTTAACATCATCTCCTGGAGAAATAGAAAACCACCTTAGGTCCTTCTGAGCAGCTTCACAAGGACTGTCACCCATCATGAAGGAGCCAGAGCAATCTGTCAGGAAAGAGACCCTCAAAAAAGCAGCCTAGTGTTACTCCCCTACACTGCTCCGGAAAAAGGCTCAGGTCCCAGTCCAGGTGTTCTTCCATGCCCAAGGATGAGAGTGAATACAAGCTCCTCCAACAAAGCATGCTCAAAGGCAACAGATGTTCCACAGATTAGGAAAAGTCAAGCAAAAGGAAGACAACACAGAACTCTGACACCTGGGTTTTCATGGAATCGTATATACATTAATGTTGGAAAAGACCTCCAAGATCACCGAGTCCTACCTTTTAAAAGGTTGCTCCTTGTTTTCCTGTCATGCCAATACATATCAAACCTACTGAGGGACCAAAAGACTTCCTTCAAAATCATCTATTTTAACGTGAACACTGCTTTCTATCATGTCAGCATAAAATCATACACCATAAGAACCTGCTACTGAAGTAATTTAACATAATTAAAATATTTTTAAAAACAGTATAAAGCTTAAAAATGTATGTAGTTCAAAGTTCACTTCAGGCTTTAATTACTAAAAAAATAAATTCAAAGTTTTAATTGAGAATAGAGGCCTGACTATTTGTGTTGCTGCTGCCTCCAAACTTTTAGTCCAATTACCTGTAAAGACAAAACCATGAGTTGCTGCAACTTACCATGCTTGAATCCACAGAGATAGTTAATATAACTTATTGTAAAAGTCTAATTATTAAAAAAAAATAGTCAAATCCTACCAGTTCACTGTGTATAGATAACACCTAACTTCACGAGCTGAATTATAAACCCAATGCCATTTTCAAGAGGCATCTACCTCCCCCTCAACACAGGGGCTGGGCCTCGCTGTGGAGAAGTGCTGGAAATTCCTGGACATAAATCTATCCATTTGATGCCTGCATTGCAGCCATCAGCCTCTCCTCAGCCTCAGCCATATGCTCACTCTTTTGTCCATAGCGGAATTTGATGACAATTAGATTTCTGAGTGGCACATAATCTGCTCAAGCCACCAAAAAAAAAAAAAAAAGTGTAATTTACCTCACACATGTGAACCCACATGGAGTGTTTTGAAAGAAAACAGAAGTTAAATATCACAGCAAGTATGCCCATAAAATATTCTTCACTGACGCAATTAGGTGGTTTGTTAAGAAAAAAATCCAATGAAGCAAACAAATAAACAACCCAAACCAAACAACAAATAAGCAAAAAAAAAAAAAAGAAAGAAGGCACTACTGGATTCCTGAATGCCACCAGTGGCCACCAGTGACCCGCTGCCAGCCCCTCCCCGTTTGCAGGGACCACATCAAAGCACCTTTGCTGCCTTGTGGCCTTCTGCAGAGCAGCCTCAGCCACTTAGGGGAAAAAAAAGCTAAGTAAAGGCTTGGACTTAAAACATTAAAAGAAATAAATTGAGAGGATTTTGTCTGGAAACCTTGTCTTGTCCTTACTGAAGGCTAAAATAAACTTAATTTTTGTTAAAATTAAAGCAAAAATTAAATCATCTTATTATGTAATTGGAACTAGGCCTCAGGCACTAGCAGTAAAGAAGGGATTAAGGCCTCCACCACCTGGGTTGTCATTCTCATGGGCCCCATTACCACCCCCTTATTCGTTTTTATAGCCAACAGATTAAAATGCGAGCGTCGCAATCTTTGATCTTTCACTTGCTGACACAAATCCTTTCAAGCCTCCAACGTTTTCTGCTGAGGTAATTAGTACTAATTAAAAGGTTTCCAACAGCCTTTGCTCTACTTTTTCCTTCCAAAGAAATTGCTTTTACAAGTGCCTTCCATCTTTGAAATGTATGCATCGTTCACTTTCTTCTTTATCTGACTCCCAGAGATCAAGTAGATTAGTGACTCCATTATTCCCCAAGACAAAGCCAAACAACAGGTTTTTACTATCTTCCTGACCTGTTGAGGTGCAGGGTTTATATCCAGAAACAAGTGCCTCTGCTTGTATTAAAAGACAGTCCAATTATGCATTAACAGACACAATGCGGGGTTTCTACATTTAAGAATGGACATCATTTAAAGATGTTGTATTTTCTCAGAAGAGAGAGGCAACCGTTCACTAATCAAACTGACAAGCTGTAGGACTAATAACTGGTCTTCCTTTGTTTTCTTTTCTTTTTGTGTGTTTGTGTATCAGGCAAGATGCAAACAATTTCTTTCTCTCCCCCCCCTCCCCCCATCCTTTCCTCTCCTTTCCACTTTCTTCCCAAATTTTAACGATTCATACACATTTGTTACTTAAAAAAAATAATTTGGAAAAAGAAAAAGGAAGTACTGGCCTGAAAGATTTTGAAAGCCCAGAAAGTCCTGTCTGAAGAAGTTTTGGTTACTATAATTAGGTAATGTGTCCTGCTACAGGCAAACTGATGGCTAGAAATATAATTACAGACATTAAACCACTTTTTTTATAGTACATCTGAAGTACTAATGAAATTCCAGGACTAGAATAATTAAAAGCCGCAGCAAAAAAAGGAACAATACTTTGCATTGAGAAAGAGCTGTGTTTTGAATTTACAGGTTTTCAAATGACTGTTCAATCGACATGGGCTCTATATGGATCATTTTTCTTTATGAAAACCTGGAAGCTTTATGCCTGCTGTGATAAAAATAAATTACACTTCATGCAGCAAAAGTGCTATTCAAAAAAGAGGACAGTTCTCAGGCTCTTAAAGTTCTCACTTCCTATTGAAAATGACAGCAGCTCTCTCTCATGCTGTAGTATCTCTGGCACAATAGATCAGAAATCATACACAGAGCCACAAGATGCTATGTAACTTATCATTACACACACAGGGGTCTATTCTCCTCTCGCGAGGCAAACACAGGGCTCCTGCTGGCACTAATGGGAGCTGCACGTGCACATCAAGGACAGAAACAAACTCTCAGTGCATCCACTTCTCTAAGCCCAGATAAATTAGAAAAGTTTTAAATAGTCAGGAAAAAAGGTCAATAAATTGTCTCCTAATCATGCCAGTTCTTCTACTTTATTTTCACAACTATTCTACTATGGTAGTAATTTCTTTTTGTGTAACTTTCCTCAAGAGGATTAAAAAGCACTACAATCTCATCAGTTCAGCTATATTATGCCCCTGTGAAGTAAGTTTTATCTGACACATCTTGCCCAAGGTCATATGGAAATTACATGACAGGGCCAGGAATTGCACTTTTCAGTATCCTAGTAGTTCCCTGCTTTAACCAGCAGGCCATACTCCTCCTCTATGCATGCACAATAACCAACAGCTCTACAAGCAGGAGCGTGGACTAGCCATTCGGTGATGAAAAGGTTTGGATCAGCCATTGGATTAGCCATTCTGCTGAAAAAAGGGTTTTCACAAACACAAATCTCACATAATTTTTATGGATCCAAAATGCTAAATGAAGAAAGCAAAACCAAAACTGTGAATCACCTGAAGTAATGGATTCAGTCTCTGTGCCTTGTTAGAGCATGGCCACCAACGCCTTAAAACATCAGGCAATTCCTGCAAAACCAATCTGAGTTAAAGGCATCCTGTACCTCAGCTCTCAAAGGCAGCAGATCGAGTGGAAACTTCAGCTAAACCTGGGCAACTGTGTCAGCCCTGCAAAAATGTATTAACACCATCTCCTCTAACAGAGGAGCCTTTAGAAATAGCACAGCTTTTTCTACACTCAATATAACACATCTTGGGTACAGGTATTTGTGCTTATACCAAATGTTAAATTTTCAGATTTCAATTAAATTTGGAATTACAAATTCTGAAACTTTTAAAAAATTGGAATTCGAGACCAGAGCATGGAGGAAAAGAGAATCTAATGAAAAAAGTGAATATGTATTTGTGTATCTTTCCATATCCAAGATCAACATTTAACATCATTAAAGAGAAAGTTATATTAATGCAACATGACAGAAGCAATCTGCCATATTCTCACCTATTACTAAATTAGCATGTGACTTTAAGGCAAAAATCGACATTATCAACTCTAGAGTCTTTTGGTCTTCCATCTTATGAAATCCAAACTGTATGCAGAAAGTTGTTTTGCTAAAAATCAAACACAAAAAAAACACCCAAACCTTTTACAGGGGAAAGGCAGCTACAGAGAAGATGTCTATATGGAAAGGGGGTGCCTGACATGTAGAATCTATTAAGAAATATCTTTCATTTTATCAGAGCCACTCTCATGGACAAAGCCGAATTATCGCCACAATGTGCAAACGAATTAGGCTGGCTTTGAAATTATAAACTCTCAATTTATTATGTTTCTTCTTTCCTTTAACCTTTTCTTGTTTATTCCTGCTTTTGCATGCATAAACTGCTTTCATATTCATCAGAGATATTTTCTTTAGAATTATCAGCCAAAACCGTCTCATGAACCAAAAATTAGAGATGAAACTTTAGGGAAAAGAAAATCCATAATCATGAAGCTCACAATAAAACTACATGCTGGCAGCACAGTAGGCAAAGTTAACACACATATTACAGCAAAAGTAAGAAAATGAGTGTCATGTTTAATGCTTCAGAGACTGCACAAATGAAGTCATCTCAATATTTACTAAGGAGATCAAAAGGTAAAATGAAAATATTGGATAGGTTTTTTTGATGAGCAAAATTTGCTTGGCTATGTTACAGACTTTTTAGATATCTTGGGATCTAAACCAGTCCTTGGTTATCAGAACAGCAGAGAAGAGGGACAAAAAAGTCTGTATCTTCCCTAGGTATTCGGTCGTGGCTCTTTCCAGACTGCAAACAGTTGCTGTTGCCTTAGGGTTTCATTATTCATCTACTACAGGATGCAAGGACCGTGAGCAGCTGGCCTTTTAACATATAGGAGGAAGGGAGGGAAAGCCCTCCCATGAAAGGGATATCAGACCAGTTTTGGGCACTTATATTAAATCTTTAATATTTATTGAGAGGGAGGGCGAGGGGAGAATATATTATATATACTATACCATCTTTTCCCTCCTTCTCTCCCAACCCCAAAGGGTAAAAAAATACATCAATAACCTTCAAATCTGCCCTGCTCTCTCAGCAGAGTGTGCATGCGTTGAAAAACCAGTAAAGAAACATTTCAATTTGAAGTTTCCAAGAGGTAATTATAAACAAGAGAAAGAGAAAAATATTTTTGAAATTATGAAAAATACCTTGACAGTGACTCCCTTAGACTCACATTTAGCCCTTGAAAAATATTCTGCCAAAGGGTGCATTTTGACAGGGAAAAGATGAAGAGTGGAGAGAAGAGGCAGCAGTCTGTCATAATTGATGACACCGCAATGCAAGCTGAAGTCAAGACTGAATATTTACAAAATTCATTCAGGGTGTGATTTTTAAGAGAGGAAAAAAAAACCCAACAGCAGACACAGATGGACCCAACCTTTTGAAAACAGAGGGACTACAATAGACAGTGCAATACAGTCAACATAGCCACATCACACATGCAAAACAATTCAAGTATCATTTTCATAATTCAGTATAGTATGAGGTTCAATAATTTTTTTTTTTTCTGTAAGAATCTGTATGTCTTTGTTTGGATATATGGTTTTTTAACTAATTTTAGAATGACATTTCTGAGCTGGGTTCCTTTGGCCATAACAGGACTTCAATGTTAGAAATTTTCACCCCAAATTATTAATTTAAGGTAAGCTCAGATCACCAATTTGCAATGTTACAGTATAATAACAATTAAGCCAATCTGAACCTAGACTGCTACATTCTTATGTTCCTATTCTTTGCCTTTACTGTTTGACCTCACCTCTTTCTCCCTTCAGCTACGTCCTGACCCTCATGCAATCCCATGGTTAGGCAGTTCAGGGATATGATCCAGTTAAAAATGAGCTGGAAGGGAAGGCAGGAAGCAGAAGAACTGCAGCGAGCTAAACTGCCCCAAGTTATTACTGAAGACTAATCGATGGATAAAGTGAACATATTTTTTGTAGTCTTGGTCCAGCTGCCAGGGAGGAAGCTCTTTCCAAGCAAATTCAACTGGAAGCTTGCCATCAGATTCAAAGCAGAAGACAGGTTCAAAACCAGCTTGGAGACTACACTTGTCCAATTATTAGCAATGAACTGTCCGAGGTCAGAGTAGAGGTACATCAGTAAAAAAACCCAATTCTGTTCCTTGTTCCACAGGGATGCAGGAGCTCATCTTCAAGAGTTGTCAATCCGGTACTTTTCACCAGTGCTGACTTCACACTTCATTTAAACAAATATGACTAATCCTGCTCCCAAAGGAAAGGCACTGGATCTATCTTGCTACCAGCAATAGCAGTCGGGCCCAGATGCATGTGAGATAACAAGCCATCGCAATGTGAATCATCCAGCACTTATAAAATGGATAGGAATTTCAAAGACTACAAGAGTAGACAAAATTCGGACTAGTATTACACAGGCATCAAAAATTGTGCCATGAAGTATATTTTTTATGCAGAGAGCATTAAAAATTCACTATTTAGGAATGCGTATATTCTCTATATTTACTGTGTGTTCTAACTACATGACAAATTTAGAGTGCCATATATTTGTATACAATGGACAAAGCTTGTTTAAATAAAATAAATAACTAAAAAACTGTTTCATCTAATCCTCTCATCACTAAGAAACCTTCCCCCAAAATTCAATTTCCCATGTTACAAAACTGTAGAAGCTTTTTTTCTCTACAAACAGTAGATCTAAACTGTCTGGTAAAAAAACCACTTTGTGCATTCCCCATACTCGTTATTTTCAAAAAGAAAAGGTGGGTACAAATACATAACAATAAGGCATAGAAATGAACATGAAATGCATGCTTTCTAGTCCTGGGAGATGTTCATTTTTTTGCCAAGGCTGTTCATGAGAAAGTCCAGTCACCGAGATCTGCTTTGTGTTTCTAATTCTTCCATTAATCCACCCTACTCCAAAACACCTAAAAGTTTTAAGCAGACAGAATCATTGCAAAACACCCATCCAGGCCATTAAATTGCTTAGAAATACTATAGTGGACCTCCAAAAAGTATACAGGGAGCCATCCCCGCCATTCCACTAAAAGCAATCCTAAACAAATTGAAATACTGCTTCCTCACCTGACAGGAAAGGCATATTACCTCGAAAAGAGAAACTGTATTTTCAGGCTTTCCAAACACTGCTAAATGAAGAAAGAAAAATAAACCAGCCTTAAGCTGCAAGGCTATATTGCAGGTTTGGTATGGAGAACAATGCGAATGAATTAAATTTTTTCACTATTCAAAGGAATGAGACCAGCCCAGATTAAAGCTAAAGAAAAAGTAGGTTTCTGCTAAGCATTTCATTTAAATTTTGTTTTCAGGTATCTAAGATACAATATGATTTCCTCCACCCCCATTTCAAAATGGAACATATGTAAAAATAAGTTAGGAATATGTAATTGTTTTTCAATGCTCTAGTTTCTTAGCTATTTTACCAATATTGTAATGCTCATACTGTCTAGTAAATTGGGTGGAACAGTATGAAATGTTTCATTATTTTCCTACTGATCTTTGTAACATTTTTATTGTTGTCCAAAATGCAAATTCACATGTATACAAGACTGCATGCATATTATTTAAACGAAATAAAAAAGAAGATAACTTTCAACTCTTTATGCACAGTGGTGGTCTTAAAAATGACAGATGATGTGTTGGATTTTTTTAGAAGATTTCACAGTTAAGGACAAGAATTTTTAATTTAAAGAATAAGCACAAACAAGAACACACAAAAATGCCAAATCCATAAAATAAATGCCACAGCCAGTACTGAGATACACACAAATTCTATAATAAGAATCTTTGCATACTCTTTTCACTTAAAGTCCTTATGACAGACATGTAACAAGAAAATATTGCAAAGGCATTATATTCATATAAAAAAAGTTGTAGTAACTATATTTGATCTTGAAAAAGCAGCTAGTAAGATTTTCAGTCCAAGAATAGAATTATTCTCAGGGTGAAACCAGTATGAGTGCGTGACAGGTTTGCTTTTAGTTGCATGCACTACCATAAACTTGCTCTAGATCCTGAGTAATGGGCATTTTATACCATTTCAGTTATTTGAATTTTATTGTCAATTACTTTCAGTTCTAAAAGGATTTTCTTTAATCCATTTTTCTTGATCGAGGTAATGATTTTTCAGAATTCTAGCACCTTAGCATCACACTATATTGACCACCTTAGGAAATAGAGACCCAGGTGTTTCTTCCAGGTGCAGTTTATTTGTATGCCATAACTAAACCAAAGTATTCACAGTGCCAGACACATATTAGACTCTGCCCACTAGCTCCAGGTAGAGCCTCCTTAGTGAAACCTCCTTAGTGAAAGAGGGGCAGATACCATCCAGTAGAATGCAGCAGAAATACTCATGAATTACACTTTCATATTATCCTTGAAGAAGAATAGTAGTAAAGCATATTTATTCAGTGTTTTAAGACAGCTTCAAATGATCTGATGCAACAGACATTTTCTTCTGAAAAACCAAAAAGGATGAGATAATGCGTTTCAAGGTCAATCGAAGCAAGGGTGCATCAGGAAAAAAAAGGGTTTAAACCACAGCAGATTTAACAGCTTAACCAATAAAGCTACTCTAGCCTTCAGTCAATGGAAATCAAAACAATGATTTCAAACTATTTTATTCAATCTGCAGGCAGGATTACTAGATGATAAAGCTTTTTCCTTCTTTACTAAAGAAGTATTTCTCCTATCTTTAAGATTTCTTTCAGTAAATTATGCACTCTTTTCAGGACTACAGCCACAAGGACACAGACATTCTTTAAAGTTTGTAGCTTTCTGTTCCTGTATTTATTACCACAGAGCTCAAATATTGACATGTATGCTCACTGGAAATCTGAAAATGCAAGGAAATTTTACTACATTCACTAAAACCTATTTTTAAATCTCCATCAAGCCCCTCTGAGTATATAAATGGCACTTTTATTTTTCCTTCCTCAAATGATGCCATTTGCTAACATAAGCAGAACAAATGTAGGTGACCCAAAATACAATAAATTACTACATTCAGATTCTTTATGACCACTGAGGCTATTCATTAATAATCTGAAAAGTACTTACGTGTAATTTTAAAAATCACACTCATTAGAAGTTTCTCTTTCTTTCTTATCCCGTTCTTCCCCCTCTCATTCAGATAGATACTGATTTTCTGAAGTCCATGAATTCTTTAAAATAATATTTCAGGTTTTAATAGCAATTAGCATATTAAATATCAGTGTACAAGGGGACTGTACAAAGCGATTCCATAGTAAATTAGTCTGAAAATTGTCCTAATTGTTATGCCAGATGATGTCCTCTACATTTTGTCTTGGGAGAAAAAGATCTTTCTGTCTAAATGCCATTATGTGTCATCCTAGCTGAGCCTCCTGCCTAGCAGGGACATTGAAGTTGTACAGCAGGAGCTGCTTCTCAGGCTTTAAGAACTACAGTAAATCTTCAAACAATTTATCCAAACAAAGGCCAGTGTGTGGAGAGAAAAATACACGGGAAGCAGATGAATAAGCAACATCAATTATGGGGGGGTTGACCTTTCTGCCCCACACCATGGCACAGATTTCACACCAAATCGCAGCAGATTGAAGTTGACATGCCTGGAGTGAAAACACTGCTCCTCACAATGTTGCAACTCTACATTCACAGAGCTGTGGTAAGGAGAGGAGGAAGAAAATGAAGAGAAAGGGAGGGGTGTGTGAATGAAAAATCACATATAATGGGCTTGGGTTTATTTTACAGAGAACAAAATGGCTCAATTTGAGCACTTAGACTGTCAAAATTGGCTAGTGCGAGATACGAGAGGTTCATCCAAGGGGACACTTGAATCAGGTGCCTTCAGTGATAGAACCCAGAAGAAGAGATTGGGAGAATAAAGGCTGTTCTTAAAAACTTGTTAATGTTGTTAGAGATCATATTATTTCACTTTTTAAAAAAAATAATATATATACACATAACAATTTTTGTACATAGTATCTATCAGCAGCCAAGATTTACCTTCAGTTAAAATGAAAGTGATCAGTTCTTTTGCAGTCACAAAAAATACTATCTCATGCAGCATTATTTTGCCACACAAAAAATCCAAATTAGCCTGCAGTTACACTTACATTTGGAAAGATTCCCACCCCATCCCAGGAAAATATTGCCTTTACTTCCAAGGAAACGCCAGACTAAGTAATGTGAACTTTGAAACCACCTCAATTAAAATTCAGGTTTGGGCCTTTAGAACAGTTGAGTTAAAGATTTCTTTTTCTAGATTGGCCGTAGACAGATGATTATTAAATATTTATAAGTCTTTGAAAAGGATTGAGTGCTTTTGCTTTGTTTATTGTGCGGAGCTCCTCCTCCCCCTTCTTTCCCCCACTCCTTCTTTGAGCGATCTATGAGTGATCATTTTATTTGAATGCTTCACCAGTTGGTTTGTGCAAAGACAGATCAGTCAACCCTGTGCAGGCCATTTCACATCAATGGAATCTCTTAACGCTGTTGCAAGAGTAGCTTAAGGTTTAATATGCAATCAGATCAACAGCTTTTGTCTCATTCCACAGGATGTTAATATACAAACTGCTACTATTTCATGATGATGGTAACTAAACACCACCAGTTCTGGTTCAGACTGAACAGATTAAAAATAGATAAGCTTACAATAACATTTACATTGATCCTAACCTTAGATACTGTCATTAAAAAATTCTCAACCAATTAATCTACCACCAAATTTTGCTGCTTAACTGTGAAGTCTAGGTTTAAAGATTAACATTTGTGATGTCAGATATCAGAAATGTAAACATGTGTTTCTTAATGCTGATAGTCTGCTGAATTCAATTTTTCAGCTTGGGCACAAGTTTCACCACTGTCAAGAAGAAAAGCTACCACCTTTTCCCCAGGTATCGCAACTCTAACACTCTTTCCAAAACTACTCAGACCTTAGACTTCATTCCATCTGGATGAAAAAGAACTGTGAAGGAAAAGTCACAGCATATGGAAATACGACACTGTGCTTTCCCAGAAGTCTATGACTAATTTCAGAACCAGCCAATGAAATCCCATACTACTGCAGGTTTTAGATTCTGTGCTGCTACTAGGAAAACTCAGATTTTCCTCTTAAATTAACATCTTTCCTGAAAGTACTCTCCTATTTTAAATGTATCACACAGTACAACGAAAGGATTAACTGAGAGCCTATTAGCACACCTGGGAGCTTCACACTCCAGAACAATGCTGCCACAGAGTTAAGAGACAGACATTTCCTTACACTTTAGCAGACTATCAAGCTGGCAATACACATCTCATGATTTCTAAATACATCTATATTGAAAATTATTTGATTAGGTTCCACAACAGCGAATCCCTAGAATTTTTCAAGAACTGCTGTTCCTGGGAGCACAGGATGAAGGAATACCCTTGCAGTGGGACTGACCAAAGGGCCTCCCCACCACAGGTGTCAGAGGTGATCTGGGAAGCACTGGGATCAGAATTTACAATCGTTTCAGCCACAGGAGAGGCAAGTTTCAAACTCTGAGCACATAAACAAAGTTCATATCAGTGTTTTGAGCTCCAACTGGTTCCTTTAGACTAACACAGCCATATCTTCTTTAGGACTGCTGATTTTGATTTCAGTTGGGGGGNAGAATTATTTGAGGGAGAGGTTTTCATCTTGTTTATGTCAGCTGCTGAAACTATACTCTTTCTTTGCCTTTGAGTATAGCTAAGTAAGAGTCAGATTATTCTACTTATTATGAATCCTGGAAAGGAGGACTCCTTTTAGGAGTAATTTTAGGTAATTAGTCCTTTTAATTTTAAGAATTAGTCCTTTTAGGTAATTCTGTTATTCTCTCTTCTAGTTCACAAAAGGCCTGCACAACTTTTGCTCCTTTCCTATCGATTCCACATATTGTGGGAGCAGGACTGCTGGTTGGCTGAGGTATGTAAACCACCCAAGTTTTCTGGAGTCTGCCATGGTAACAAGCATCTCAAAACACATTGGAGCTCTCCAGCCCTTGCAAGCAGATCGCAAACCAAGGAGCTTAAGCTCAAATTGTAACTTATAGGCCACAGTCACCAGGTCAGCCTTTCACAATTACAATGTAAACGGGACAAGGCTAATCATCAGGAAAGACAAATTAAGGCAGACACCCTGTGCAAGATCAATCCCCGTTAGCCAGCCATCCAGCCAGAGGCACATTTGACAGTAGCTCTAAGAAATCCTCAGCTCTGCAAAAAGCGCTGATGAGTGCTCACTGGCAAAAATAAAACTCAGGGAAAACAACAAAGAAAGGAAGATCTGAGTACTCAATCAAACACTCAGAATTAACTAACTCTCTTGTACAGCCTATTGCGTTATCTACCTCTAATAAAAGCATAATATTTTAAGAGTAAAAAATACTAAAAATTGCCCCTAAAAAAAGGTAAGAAAACACTGGCATGCACAGCAGACAGAACTCAGAGCCAGCTCCCAGGGTTCAAGTAAAAACTTCCAAAGCAAAGGAAAGCAGCTACCACAAACATATAACAGTGTTCAAACCTTTGGCCTCTAATATGGTTCTATGTTACTTGATCAGATATAACTGGAGAGTTGGGGGTTAGTTTTTGTTTCCTGCAGTTTATGCCCTTTACTTTTCCCATTACACCAGGCTGTGCTAAGAAAATGAAAAGGTTCTACATAGCCTGTCTGAATTATTCCTCTCTCTATCGCTCCTGTAAAGAAAACAGGGTCAAGCAGATTATTTTAGACAGACAGTGTACCAGTATGTTCATGTAAGTATAAAACATGCACAGACAATATACCTACACAAGTACATGTTCGTTTGTGCATGCCTATATTAATATTTGCCTTGCACAGAGAAGCTACTTAAGTTTGGCAAATCAGACTCTTTCAGCAACATCTATAGTCCATTATTTTAAAAGTTACTAGTTATTTGACAGAGCTAATACTTATGCAAGGCATAGTAGTAGAAACTGTCTTCATTTCTAAGATTTCACACATTCCCTAATTAATTCAAGGGGACTTACAGTTTTAGATAACATTCTTCCTTTTATCACCTGCCATCTAGCAGTTGGTATAATGTCAACACTTACATTTTTTTTCCAACTGAAATCATTTTTAAAACATTTTTATCCTAAAATGTTCTCCTCGATTTTTCAAAAATTATCTTAAAGATAAGAGATTTCTTTCCATTTCAGTCCCACAACAACGAGAATGTCAGCACAGCTTTTTTGACAGACAAATTATTGAATCAAAGAAAGAATATGCCATTAAGCCCACAGGTTAGGAAGTGTCAGGAATGGTTTAAAGAGATATCCCATTTATCTTCAAAACATGCACGGAATGTCACTAATGTGTGTTTATCATGTATAATCAGACAAAGAAAATATCGAAATAAAGTACTCCTGCATACAATAGAAGTCTCCTTCCATCTCTCAAGATATCAGTGCTATTCAAATAGAATAATAATGATGAAACCTCCTTTCTTGAAAATGGAAATCAAGTGAAATGTAGATAGAAATGATTTTTTTGTAGTTGATGTACGTTTCTAAAGTGCATTAACAGGAAATCCAGAACTTTTTAGGTCAATTATATTGTCAGTATTGTCAATGCCACTGAAATGAATACCTAAGCAGTGCATATTCTTGCTGGAACAGGGTTAGAGAAGAAATCCTGTATTCAATTACTTGGAGAACAGGAGCTGCAGGCACATTCTTAAATGCTTGCTTTGTTTCAATCTTGTTTTTATTTTTAATAAGTCACAAGGCATCCAAGAAACATAGAATTATATATGGTTTAAAATCCACAGTCTCCAATGTTTTCCTTTTTAATTTTTGTTTTTCTTATGGCATATATATTTTTAAAGCCTATTACTGGTAGCCAAGTGCATCACAAAACACTGTGTCACAGCTTTCATAATCAATTTTTCAAGACATGATGCGACAGGTCCACAGAGTTAACTAATATATAGGCTTAGTATAAGAATAGTAGGCAAAGGTTTTTTAAAATCTGAGAGGTATTGGAAATAAAAGTGCTGATGACATATTGATGGGATAGGAGGTTTTGCCAGGTGAGATGAATAAATGCATCAGGTGTACCCTTTGGAGTATGCTATTATTTTTATGAACAAAAATTTTAAGCAAAAGTATTCCTGCAGATTTGCAAGCTGCAATTCCAGCAGGAGACAAAACAGGCATCTGATCTTTCCATCATTCTCAATGCTGCATTTGTGAACAACTTTTTTTTTATGTGAAATTTTAAGAGGCCATATAGAAAGCAAAGTGTTTTATCCGAGTGTCAAAAAATAGGAGTTAGTTATGTAAAACATCACAAACTAAAAAAAAAACCCAAACACTTGGCATCTTCCACATACAGAAAAAAGAGAAGTCTTATAAGAAATTCAAAAAGCAAGAGTCAAGAGTCCTCTAAAAAGACTCACAATCCTCTTGTGCCATCCTCCCACCTGTACCTTATGGCCTTTCTCTCAGTCCATGTATTTAAGGAGCCACACACAGCCCAGCAGCTTCACCCACTGACCAGCAGTGTCTGCCACAGCAGGGCCCTCTTCCTAGTCAGGATCTCTGTGCTTTCTACTGCAGCCCTGCGATCAACAAGGGCCTGATAAGAAGCACACTCTTTAGCTGTACAGCAACATTTCTACTCCCCTTTGACAAATGCCCCAATAGCCAGATAATCAGCTGTCATACAATTAAAAGTGCATGCGTGTCACAGTCACTTACATAACCTCGAGCTCTAGCGCCTTCCCTATCACGTACAAATATCGTTCAAAGAATAGAAAACCCTGAAGCAGAAAGGATGTTCCCCGGAAGATAAAGAGGGGATTTAGAGGGAGAGAAAGCTTGTCTAAAAGAGTAACAACAGAAAGAGCAATCAAAACTTATGAGAATGACAGTAAAAGAACTCAGCAAGTAAGAGACAGCAAGAGATAAAGCAAAGGTGGACCAGGAGAGTGAGCACAATAAAGCTCTATTAAGATATGTTTCAAACTGTCTGCTGGGGTTTACACCTTGAAGAAGGCACTTGCCACAGATGTATTTTTATGCCTTGAGAAGTTATAACACTGCATTTGAGCAAGAATTCAGTGAGAAACCCCCAGATGCCTTCTCTTACAACAACTGTCACATGTTTACCCAGGTATTTAGGCACGTTTTGGAATAGTATTTAGTTTCTGTTACTAGGACTACTAGTTAAGAATTTTAAAATTATTTTTAACTTAACCACTACAATCTTTTCCCTCTCTTTTCCAGCTTAGCTCATGAAGTGAAAGGAAAAATAGCAAAAGAGAAAAAATGAGCGATCATGTAAAAGTTTGTGTGTGTTTGGGAGGAACATGCAGTAATATTGCCAGGCTGGGTTATTTCTCAATAGAGAATTTTAAATGGTTGGTAATTTCATCCCATTTTTTTCCAGATATGATGCTGAAAATGCCTTTAGACAAAACCTGGTAAAAATGCTCTTTTAAAGAGCTAAAAAAATACCCTATTTTCCCAAGGCTTAAAGACTGAATTATTTTCTTCTCAGAACCATACGAAAAGTAATTGCACGAAGAAAAAAATCCACTTAATGTATTCTTGTGCATTTCTAGGACATATTTATACTCTGCACATGCACACACACTGGTAATACATGGGGGGTTTGATTCTTTAAAAGCTGCAATTAATTCTTGATAGCCAGAGATTGTTTGAGGGGGGGAGGGGCACAAGTGCATGGAAAGGTTGGGGGTTTTGTTCAGTGACAAAATATGTTTTCCCGGTATTCTAAATCATGTTATATTTGTATTTTATCTCATTCCCTTGCAAGATACAAAACCTATTTATTTTCTAAAACATAAATATTTTTCAATACAGTAATCATTGTGAGCATAAATGTACACATGGTGTGGCTTTCAACAAGTTCAAAATAGCCATAAAAGTAATGTCAGCAGCACTGCTGTTTCTGAAGTTCTGACATGTTTGGGTCAAGTTTAATATGTGGATCTGTGAAAAACACAATTCCTGGCCTTATACCTGAATGTCTTCACTGAACAACAAAGGCGTACATATTGAGCTGTATTAAGAGGACAATTATTCTAAAAATTTGCCCAAGGTGGAGTGTTCCAAAAATGATGGCTATTCAGTCACAATTATCCTTCTGTGTTTTCTTTACCAAGAATTTCAGTCAGAAATGGCAGGTGGTCTTTGGACATGCGGACTGATATGCTCAGATGCAGGCCAGCATACTTAAATAAGTAACTTCCACCAAATATTTAAAATGTCCACTAAAATCTACAATACTAAAATTTCTAATGTACACGTGGCGTTACATACTAGGCCCCATTTTCTAAACAGAAGCTTCCTGTTATTAGAAAAATAATCTGTATCTAAGAGTTTATAAGAACGATTTCCCCAACATTAACAATTAATTTACAAACCAGTCCCAGCAAGATTAAACTATATTAAGTTCACAAACAAAACTTTGCTCAAACACCTCACTATGAATTTCAAATTTCCATTTCACTAAAAATCTCAAGATGTAAGTTTGGAATTGAAAGCAGCTCTTCCCAAAGGCCACTGTTTCACTTCACAGTTTCCTGGGAAAAAAATATTCAATATCTAAGCAATCTGTGGTCCCCTGTAATATACCAAGGCAGGTGATGCTTCCCTATGAGGATGCTATACAAACTCCTGCTATAGAAAGTTCTGCTGTAAATATTCACTGCTCCCAGTTTCTGAAAAACAGAGATGCAGGTGAACATCCTGCCTCCCGGGAAGTTGCAGGTTAAAAATAAAATACATGTATATATGGTTAAAAAATTTTAATACAGTAGAAAAGTAAATAAAAAATAAATCAAAAGAGTGGTATAAGACAGCATTCAACTCTTTGCCTCTTGAAAATTTAAATGAATACTCCTTGAGAGCAAACTACAAAATGCTAACCTTGAAGTGTTGAGTGGCAGAAAGAATTATGGGTTATTGTACTGTCAAAATGCCAGACAGCTGTATGTTGAGTTACCGTGTTATTTAGACAATCAGAAACTTGGAAGCTAATGTGACATATTTTTTTCAGTGTGAAAGCTCCTGACATGCGTCATGATAATTTCTAAAGGGACAAAATGTTATATAAAAAACATAGTGCCTTTATGAAACTGCCTAACAGGTACAACAGTGTTGCAAGTAGAATTCACGCTGAATACTATAGATAAGTAGGATTGATTCAGGACATTACTAAAATTGCTATAACATCATTCTGTTGTTCATTTGCTCTATACATTTTATCACTGTCATATTTGGAGATACCTTCATGTATAGAGTCTAGAATTACCTAGCTATTTATTTTATGCCTTTCTGTTTAAACATGTTTCTAATTTTATCACCAATGAGTCCCAATAAAGCATTATTTGAAAATTTCCTGAAGAGAAAATAGGCTGTATTACCTATTTTGAGATTGGCAAAACCCACGTCCTTTGTGAACTGACATGGCTCAGAAGATTCCAGAGCTTTCATGATTCATCTCTCTCATTTCACTAGACCCAATAGTTTCTGTACCTAAGATTAGCTCAGTCTTAAACAACAGAATATTAAATGTTGATATTCTGTAACAAGGTTAGATTAGTCTAATATTAATGGGTTAAAACAGCATTGGGATCATCCCCCTCAGTTCATACAGTTCCCCATATGGTCTTAAATGACATTAAGGAAGTGCTTCAGAATAGACTAGATGGAAGTTAAGATTTTCCACATATTTTAATTTAGTTCAGACACTGAAACAAGTTACTTCACCATTTCTGAACACCCTTTTATCAATTGCAGATTTTCTTATCATTCATATCACCTTATTCACTTCACACCAAACTGCATAATGCAGTCACCCTGCATGACGACACTTAGCAGTAGCAAATGTCTCTGTTTAACCAAACTGTTATAATGACAGAGCTTTGTATTCTTTTCTAGATAAATTAATAGTTTGCATGCTATTTTCTTATTTGTGCCCATTCTAACATAAAGCTATAGCAATCTCTTCTTGCTCCATTCCTGAGTTGTTCCAGTCTCACACCATTTACTAGCACTGTTGTGCAAAGTCTGGTTTGCTTTAGTTGCTTAAATCAAGAAAAAAGCCATTCTGTATTCTACATGAGAATCAATTTTCGAATTAGTTTTATAATATGTTATACTCAAGGTCAAACTTTTATTAAAAATATCGTGTACATTTATTAGTCTAGGTAATTTGACCAAATTCGACATACCTTTATAGGTAAGGCCACTCCACTGAAAAGTTCTACTAGTCTTTTTTCTTTATTTAATTAATTCTGCATATTCAAATTTTTCACATGGGACAAAACTCAGGTATATCTCCATAAGTGGACAGTTATTTTTGAACTGTCAGATGCGCGAACAGTAACATTTCTTTCAAACTAATATGCTTTATTTTCATCAATAATGCATTTCCTGTGCTGCCATTGATTACACACCTATCCTAAAAATACGTGATAAAGGGTCATTACTAATCTAAAAATTTCAGCAGCAACAAATGTCATTAGCTTTTTGCTTACCTGCACTGGTACAGAGCTACAGAACCCTGAGTTATTCTACCTAGGATCTTTCCGAACAGTGAAAATCAGCCATTTATTCCAAACTTTTGCTTGATGGGATTATGCCAAATTTTGATCATATGAAATTATGCCTATTACACAGCTAATACTTGGGAAAGGGGAGCTAGCAATCTCTTATTGAAGATCTCTGCCAGTATAAAACATTCGCACAGGAATTATAAACAACAAACTAAAAGCCAATTTTGACAGTGATCAAAAATTGAAGAAGATGATTATACAGATTCTAGGCCTGAAGCAGGTGCTTTTCAGATCACTTATTCAGCTGGTAGGTGAATTCTATCAGAATATGCAGTACCTTGAAGTCCCATTGTTCTCTTTCTATATATACACATTCAGAGAACATTTATGACAGTAATGCATTACACATTTGTATTAGAAATGGTTTTGGTCTTTTGTCATCCCAATTGAAAAGAACAAAGTCTTAAGCATTTATAGCACAAGGTTAAAGAACTTATTTGGCAGTGATATTCATATTTCATAGATTTTCTGAACTACCAACATAATGCTTCACCTGATGTCTCTCAGTGCAGTATGATACAATGTCACTCCTATCTTATCTGCATCCTATGACCAGCAGACAAAATATTTCTTATGCTCATTCGCTGATTGGTACCAGAACAGAAATATTTGCTTAGTATTCAAGCTCACAGTACATTAAGAAAAATATTTTAGCTCACTTTTTAATTTTAAATTAGAGATGGGAAGAAACCATTTTATTTTCTGTTCATCAGCTCACTGGACAGAAACCCAAGTTTCTCTCATACTTTAAAGCAAAGCAGAGAACAAGTTGTGGAAGCAGTGAAAGGAATATGCTGTGTTAACAACTCCAATATTTTTCTTTTGTAGTAAAGGTAAAATTGTTTCTGGTATATATTGAAATGTATTTGCAATATTAAAAACTCTTTAAGTAAGACAGATATTGCAGAAATTAGATCAAAACTAAGCTTACTCTGAGTATCTACTTTATTTTACAGATAAACCTGACTTCCAGCAAAAACATCACCATCAAAGGGATATTTTAGTGTCAAAGTAAACCAAGTGGAGGGTGTTTATTTGCTTTACTAGAATTTTGTACACTGAATCTGAATTCATAAATGTGCAAACTTCATGAAGACTACAATTTTATCGCTAATAATCTCACTACAACCAAGGCCCATTCATCAAATATAAAATAAATAAATAAAGACAAACAAGAGAAAGATAAATGCTACATACCGACTTCAGTGCCATGTAAATACACTGGAGTTATATGCAGAATAACTCTGGTGATAAAAACAAGCAATTTAGAACAATACAGAGTCAACACTGATGAAAAAAAGGCTGGCTCTGCATAAGGCTTGGAAATGAAAAGGTTTGACTCATTAAAAATATTTCTTTGCATTAGAATTTTGTAAGACAAGTCATATCAAAGAAATATATATGTTTTTAGTATTTCAAATTAACTATGAATTTGCACAACTTCCTTCCTTAGATGTGTTTAATTTTAGGAAAAGACATTAAGGATGATATTTCCCATATCACATTTGACCAATCAAAGCAAACAAGAATGTAACAATGAAATTCTATTACTGTGATACTTTCAGAGAGTAAATACCTCATCTGGGGTATCTGAAGAACAGGAAGGCAGGGGGAGGGAAGAAAAGAGAAAGAAAGCTATACTCCACCTAGTCCTAGACATGCATTTAATCAGACAAAAATATAGCAGTTATTAAACTGTAAAGTAAAACCAGTGTTCAGCTCCTCACACGTTTTGGTTTTTTTTAATGTTGCAGCCAGATGCCCAAACTCCAAAATGTCTCAGAAGGACTGCAACAAAAATGGCAGCAAAAGTTTGAAAACTAGGGACTACATGGACTAAAGCTCACTAATCTCTGAGCAAACAGGAAGATATCTCAATATTGAAAGCTTGTCCGGATCTTCTTTAATTCCAAACATAAGCTTCTTGTCAATGAGATACAAGAAGGAAGCCTGGACCCTATCAGCATTTATATTTGGTAGGTTTGTACCCCAAGAATTACTGGATATTGGACTACCATAAAGAATGGTATTGAGAGCTGAGTCTTATCTGAGTTAAAGGTAACATTTCTGCTAAAAGACATTTCAATTATGCCAGATCAGTTGAGGATTTTAAATGAGGAATGTCTCCTCTTCTTTCTTTTTTCCAGCTTATTAATTTTTATTTTTATTTGACAGTTAACCTAATGCTAAGATAATACTGTGTAACTTTAATGCTTAAAATTGATATATAGCCATACAGCATGCTTTATGATGGATAGGCTTATAAGAAGAACCATGGAATTTGATTACTATTTTTCATACTTAGCATCGATGATGAATATTTTCAACATTAACATTTCACGGAATAAAACACTACTAAAAAGAAAGTTGCAAAAATAGAGAAATACCATTACCTTTAAAGCATTTCTTTTGCATGTTCCACATAGCGTGAAAAGTTCAGCCAAATGAACAAAAGTTGTAGTGCTATTTACATCACACAGAATTGCTCCATCATCTCTTGCTTTATAAACTGTACAACATTCACCCACTCAGCTTCACACAGCTCTCTCTGTCCTTTCCCAGTTTAACATCTATTACATACACCACAACTGCTCACTCCTTGACTTTTTGTACAGCGCTCATACAAATAGGATGTCTTTCAAATGCACTAATACCTTTCTTTCACCCAGTCCTTGCAAATCACTGAAAACATACAGTAAGTATCATTACAGATTTCCCAGGGTTTCTCCTCTCCTCTCCTCNCTCTTCTCTTCTTCTCTTCTCTTCTCTCTTCTCTTCTCTTCTCTTCTCTTCCATTGCTGGCCACTGTCAAGAGTATTGAGCTGCATGGGCTTTTGTTATGAACCTAGTATTGCCATTATGTTCTGCATTGTAACCTAAAAACATGCTATCTATGCAAATCCAAGCCCAAGGCTCCATGTGCTTCCCTCAAGAGAAAGCAAGAACATGGGTTTTACACAGTGCAAGAGAATATAAATTCCCCCTGCACTACACCAGGGAAGCTAGAATGAAATTAAGCCCTTAAGATCAAAACCAAATCACAGAAGAGTTGCATTTCCCAGTGTTGGTTTCAGCTTTTGGGCATTCAGATTTGACACAGAAGGTGCACTTGCCACCTGCTCTGGCACACCACGTGAGCCCAATGCTGTGACAGGAACTCACTGCTGGATGCAGAGTCCTATCAGCTTCCTACAGAAAACCACAGTCCATGACAATGTACCCAATATACAGTTCAATGAATCACGTTGTTTATTCTTTATCATCTACACAAATATTCTTAATCCTTTCCCTTCACACATAAAGTCCTTATTTCTAATTTATTGCTATAAATAAAAAGCTGCTAAGACAATATTTTACAGACAATTGTTCTTATAGCAAAAGACACTTAACCTTAAGAATGAACCTTCTTGTTTCCATGCTCATTTCATTATAAAGGGGTTTACCATAAATACTAGAATTTGAATTCCACCCAAGTAATACATTAATAGATACTAAACCATTAATAATTCCTGTACTTTTTCATAAATGAGCAAAGTCCAATAAATAAACGGGAGCTGTTACATGTCAGAGCAGGGTTAACAAGCATCAAGGAGATTTCAAAGACAAACTGCAGGCAGGGGCTGCCAGAAGGTAAGATTCATAATGATGCCACGAATTCTGGGGACCCATTTTTTACTGTCCACTATGGCAAGTATCTAAAATTAAATGCTAAGTAGAAATTTTTCCTGAGCTGTGACACATAGTAGTTTAGGTAAACAATCTCTAAAATTAAAAGCAGATTCTTGATAATAAATTCCAACATGTATATCTTTATAACAGACAACCTTCCCTTATAAATCAAAAGTTGTTCTTCCCTCACAGAAACCTTTCCAAATTAGATCAGATGACTCACCTGAAATATTTCATCCACCTCTCCTCTTTTGTGAATACCAGTAATAAATGCCCAGCTATTAGGGTGACAAAGATGAAATTTAAATATTAAATGAGAATGAAAACAAGTATGATATTAAGAAAAGAAAGGCTCATCCAAGAGAGGCTGCCCTGGATTTTCTATTATCTCAATGAAAAACCCTATCCAAACAATAAATGTGGAATTTTTTAAAAATAAATCAGTCTTGGTGCTACCATTTGAAACATGAAAATCTTCCTCATCATTCATCTAACTCCTCTTCCTTCAGAAAAGAGCATTTTTCTTTCTTCCTCTTTAAATACTTACTAGCTGGCTACATTTATTACCTTTGTTTTGGTGAACTGACTCAGTGCAACCTAAAGAATCTTCTAAATAAGTTACATGCACCACCAATCTAAGCAGACATCCAGGACACTTTTTTTTTTCCTCTTTTAAACTCCCGTATTTGTTACTTCTACCAAATACATTACGTGAGACAGACAAAACCTTTGACCTAAAGAGACAGAGTAGTGCTTTTGGATATACTGAATTTCAGTCCTCAGCTCTTGGAATGCACCATTACTATCGTGAAAAATCAGAGAGTTTTACTGATGAGAAGCAGAATCAGTCTCTTCTCTGTCAGCACATCATGCTCATTTCTGTCTCCTGGACCAAGAGCTCGCTCCCTTCATGGTGCCCTCTGCTTCCTCCCAACTCAAAAGGGTTGGGTCTGGCCATGGTGCCGACTTATAAAATCAAAGTCAAACCAAAGATTCTCTTGATTTGAACAGAACAGAAAAAATATCAAGATAAAACTTTGCTAGGCCTCAAGACTTTATCCAGACATCAGGTAACACAACTGCTCTTCAGGAAATTCCTGAAATCTATGTCAACTTCTGCCACTTCTCAGCAGAAGTTTATATTATGCACATCGTTACCTGAGTCATACAATGTTGTTACTGATCCTTCTTTGAAGAAAACCTTCTAAGAGAGAAGGGAATAAATAACTTCTACTACTGAATTAATAGTAAATCTTAGATTTTTTTCTTCTGTGGGCATTCAGTTCTGAGATTGCTGAGAGATGAGAGTGGCAGCCAAATAAAATGATGATGTGAATCAGAGCAACTAGTCTGGTCTCCCAATAGCAAAAAGATCTGTATGTCAGGAAGGGCAAGGGGGAAATAAGACTGAGAATCTAAGTGACCTAAAGACAAAACATAAATCCCAAAGGAATTGTGCTCTGAACAACCTGGTATGTACAGCACACTGTATTTTTGTAATACCAATTGGTTGATTTCCGAGTAACGCTACGGTATCTGAAGTATTTGTAGCCTTCCTGTCTACACTGTCTTTGGAAAGGCTATGAAAATTTAAAGAAGACATAGAAAGAAAAAAAATGTAAAAAGGAACAGTATTCAGTGTTCTTCATTTAAAAAACATGCTTATAAATAAAGCTGGCCAAAAAAATGTGCTATTTAGAGTCAGTGTGACAAAATAAAATGATAGCTGAAAGAATTTACTCCATCCAACCCTAGCTTAGAGTAGTTAGAGAGCTAAAATTATATTTTATCTGAAAATTATATTCACAAGTAATGACAAATACAACTGAACATGAAGAACAACCTTTTCTTCTGCTTCTTAACAGATAATGACTTCGAGGTCATTCCATTAGTGATCACTGCAGCTTTTAAATGAAACACATATAACCCTCATCCAATTAATGAAAGTATCCTACATTTCTTATACATGCTAATATTGAATGAATGTTTAAACATTGGTCACTCACCATTGCATGCCCTGTAAGCCACAATCAGAGCAGCACAATAATATTACTGACAACATTGGGGGAAAGCAGGGGAAGAAGTAAGGTGCCTTAGCATCTGTAACTTTATATATACTTGCATTTATAACATGAAATTATGCATACAGCTGAAGGAGTGTTCTTACAGATTTTTTTCCCCCATGTTTAGTTACCTGACCAACATGAGCTTCAGACAAAACAGTGGTTTCATCTCACTTCTCTAGTTGCCCCAGATTTTCTTTTCTTTCCCTCTCCTGGCAAAAATCCCATGTATTTTATGCATTCTTTCATTTCTTTGTTTTATGACTGATTTTTTTTTCTGTGCTAGCCTTTTCCAGTTCAGTCTATAACTACCTCTTCTGCATTAATTGAGAAAATGCCAAAACAATATAAAATTTTCCAAAGACATCTATGTAAGGAGCCTTAAAAACCCCATTTTCTGAACAAAGGGCATGAAATGAGACAACCTCAGCCCGGGTGGGCAGGGTTGGCCTTTCCTTTGCAGCTGGAAAGGTCTAAGATGTAACTTAAAACTCAGTAAAAAACTAATTGATGTTTTAACTTAGTTTTATATCTTTAAAGCTAAAATAAATGTTCAGAACTAGGATCACCATAATTTTCCAAAATTGCAATCTGTAGAAATCTAACATCACATGTTGGTAACTGGCTATGCATTAGGCCATACCTTTCTAAATCTGTTTGTAAATGAAGTATTTATGGAACTTGACATCTCTGAAGACTGTCTCTGCAACCTCACTGAATGTATTTTGTTGTCCTACTGACAACAGGTGTCAAGGAAGCTCTTAGTGTCCCTTTCTTTTCACTTCAATATATGTATTTTAAAACCCAACTTCAAATTCAGCATCTTGTTTGCAGCTCTGCCAATGAAAATGCAAGCCCAAGCACCTTGATCCCATTGAAGTTATTTTAACTCAGATCTCCTCACTCACCAAAACTATCTCCTGAAGTTTCAGCATTATTACTATTTTTCATTATAAATACCTATTGCAGTGAAAACAGTGGTCAATAAAAGATGCTTCACCAAAAGCACACAAAGCTCAATTCTCAGATGTCTCATTTAAGCGATGCCTGCCCCATTAACAAGAAGAGTTTTGTTCAGTGGCAAAACAAGATCTATGCTTCCCAATATGCAAAAAGCAACAATGCTCTTCCAGCATGAAAGATGCTAATGCCTTCTTTCTCTCTGTGTTTTCCAAGCAGAAATGAGTATGTCAAGACAGTGACAAATGACAGTACTTGTTAAAGCAGCAGGACCATCAGGTTCTCACCACCTCACTGCAAGTGGGACAGGCCTTGTGAAGTACTTACAGGACCTACATCTCTCTCTTTTCCTTCACTCCAAGAACGAAGCCTCCATTGCCAAGGCAGTTCAGCACAGCGTGGCTCTCTGACTCTTCTAGCTGCTCCACACCTGTTGCTTTAGATCCAGAAGTTACTGGAGTATTTAAACGTTTGGCTACGGAACTGGATATAATGGCTTCAGAATAACAGGCGTGAAGTGTGCAGCTTTACATCAAGCATGAAAATCATCTAATCAACCACTGAGAGGCTTTAAAAAAAAGAATAGTAGGAATGGCGAGCGTGCACACACTCATCACCTGACACAGTGTGTGTTTGCAGGGGACTGAGCTCTTGATAGCAGTTCGACACTAATCAATGTAAGAAACACATTAAAATGAGACACAACCATTTTCTCTACCATAATTAAGCATTTTTCTTTCTCTGTTGACTCTTTAGTAGTATATATGGAGTCTCCAAACAATCGCTTCTTATTCAAAGCACTGAAGAGATTGTATTACATGAGTCAGAGCAAAGATACAAGATTTAAAATAGAAACAGAAAACACATCATAAACCAAAATAAAACAAGGTCTAGATAAAGCTGGCAGATTTTCCAACATTATTGTTGATTAATTTTAGCATGCAAGCAAACTATTTACAGCCTAAAATATTGATCAAAATTGAGAATTAGGAGTTATAAAGAACTCTGTATAACTAATTTACTTGTACAGAGACATGAAAAATACTAATATCAGATTCAAGAGTTTGCTGAAATTTATTATGTTAAATGTATATGTTTTCCAAGATTAAAGCAATAAGAGCAAAACATATCAGCCAATTCTGTAATGATATATTTAAAAATAGCATTTTTGGAAAATGCCATTTGCCAAACAAATTCTTACTAAGAAGACTGGCGCACCTAGAGGTGCATCCCTAGTTTTAAAAATAATCATTACTGAACGATTTTTTTGTGGCAAGGAGATTTTTTTTTCCTCTTTAAGATTCATTTTAGATATTTTGCAAATGACACCAAAGAAGAAAGTATTACATTACAGCTCATATATTAATTTGGAAGGGTAGAAGGAAACCTTTTTATATTTAAAATAAACTGTGGTTTCAGTACAGACACCACACACCTATCTATAAACTATTTTCAAATTTAAGCTGTATAAGGAAATACTAACCTTAATTCTAGAGAAAAATATTAACTTTTCAGTTCAAAAGCAAGACCCTGATAGATATCCAAAGGAGGCAGCACTGAGGGCTGAATTTCCTTCTGGCAAGTTTCCTCTGAACAGACACAGACAAATAGAAATGCTGTAAATGGGCTCCTAGGCAGAATTCAGGCTGCCGATGAATTTTTCTTAAACAAAGTCATTAGAGAATTTAATTCAACAAAGCCATCATAAAGCCATGTGTGTTCTATACTTCTAATTATTAGAGTAATTCTCAATTGCTTCAAAGACAGCAGTCAACTTTATCCAGTTAAACACGTATGTGATGGTGGGATAGAAGAAGAGGAGAATTCTAAACGGCATATATTTTTTAGTTTTAAAAGTCTTAATGGTTATAAGTAGATTTTCAGTGAAACACACAGCCTGAGCCAAATACTTGAAGTTTTATACACAGAAAATAGGTTTAGAAGTGTTTTATGCAGTAAGATTCAATTTAGCTCTAATACACACATTAATTTTGAGTAAAGAAGTGGTTTTGCACCTTCAAATCCTCTTGAAACTAATACAGACTAGACTAGTTGTTGCATTAAAAACAGCTGGCAAATACAAGCAAATTTTTATCTCTCTATTAGATTTCTTTTATAACAATGGCATGCTGTGTCTGTGGAAATCAAAACAAAATCCTGTCTACCACCTTTGATTTTTTATTCATGTATTTATTGCTTTGGAAATGCAGTAGGAACCAAACTGCACATTCCTACAGTTCTACAGAGCACTTGAACAATGCAGCTTCATTTTATCTTTTCAATAGAAAAGAGTGATTTAATAACATGAAAGCAAATGAACCCACATTAGTATAAACTGCAGCACAATGTAAAAGACATTCCCCGTTGAATATTAATGATGCAAGTCTAAAGAAATATATACTAAAGAAATTGATTCAGTGGTCATTCATTTGTAACAAATACAGTTTTAGTTATAGTTCTAAAGTGTCATATCAATCAAAATTCACACAGGCTGCTTTTCAAGAAAATACTATAGAAAAACCTGAAATATTCTCATTTCCTAGTTATGAAATGATTGGAATATGATTGCACACATCATTTCAATAAACACAGTATTCCAGGGACAACTTCCAGTAAAATTTGGAACTACCAGACCAACATGTTTTTCCCAATTATTTTCCAGCTTACACTCCTGGGCAATCAGTAACGCTTGAGATCAGTAACCCATGGACATCCATGGGGCAGACAGCCCCAGATGGTGTGAAGCTGCCTGAATGGAGAAGCATTGGCCAGGCAACTGGGACACAGAGCCAGAGGCCAGACTTCTATTGCTGTGGTTAAATGATTAATAAATTATCTCTGGCAAGGTATTTTAATGCTCACACACTTTCCTAAGCCTATGGGGCACAAAATGTTTGGTGTCAAAGTAAAGAAAAGCACAGATTTTACTGAGTCTTCCAACCATTGACTAAATGCAAACTGCAGGAGTGCACATTAAGCTGCTTGCTTTGAGCAGACAGTAGTAGCTACCTAGAGTTTCAAGTCACTCTACTTCTCATAAGACTGGATTTCATGAGTATTATGTAAATGTCTTACTGAAATCAGACATTCATTGAAATTAATAAACACATTTTTTCTAGCAATGTGTGATGGCACATATTTTTTCCCTCCAGTGGGAGCATTAAACAATAGTGGATTTTATTGTTCTTACATAATTTCTGCAGTAAGATGGCAAGCAGTGACGCACTGTACTTTCTACTGTCTTCGATCTAAAAATTATAAAGTACATGAAAATCATTTAGACCAAAACCAAAAATAATTCATAACTGTAGTTAGTGATAATACATGACTGAATTAGTGCCAAACTCCAAATGAACAGTTTTGGGCTCTAACACAGTCTTTATAGAAACCCCCATCAGAACCCCAAGCCACACACACAGAACCCCTAAGAAGATACCACACTGGAGGTCTATGGGCTCTGCACAGGCATCCTCTTATTTAATAGTGCAGAAAAAGTTTCCTTCTCCATGCACAGGAGTTCCAGAGAAACTGAGGTCCCAATTTTGTCCTCTTTATCAAAAAGGATTTGCATTACCACTTTGCCTCAATTTCCCCAAGGAAGAAGAGGAACACATTTCCATTTTCTCACCATGGTTGGAAAGGTTTAATATTTATGCCTGTATTGACTGTTTCTGACTGGTTGCTAAGCAACACTCCTCCCTCCCCAGTATCATATAAGGGAAGACAGAGAGAAGCAGAAAATGAGAAATGCTGAGGAAAACAGATTCATCCAGTCTAAGTGAAATTCAATGGGTCATAGGTGCCATTTGTTAGGAAAGTAAAAGGGCACATAATTCCTGCCGGATGCACTAAGACATCAGTTTATGACATCACAGCAGCCACGCACTGTTTCTAGTAAGAAAGACAGAACAAATCACCTGATACTCATCTTCTCTGGATCCTACCAGCAGCACCACTTGAGTCTCATTTTAAATTTGCTTGAGAAAATATAAGGTAACTTTTCTAACACTAAGCTTGTAAAATCAAAACTTCCTTTCCTAAGATAGACAATGTTTTGCTCAGAGCTTGAAAAGAAGTTTAGAAAGGTGTGTACAAACAATCATCTGCTCTTCAGAGTGTTTAATTTCTTCTGGTCCATTACATCCTTATGGTATTGAGTGCACTACTTCTGCACAAACGAGGAACTCTCTGCGAGGGGTAATATGATTAAACGAATCTGAGGAAGAAAGCAGTAGAACAGGCATGGTTGATGTGTTATCTTCACTGTATTTAATTTCAGCCCAAAGCTAGCCACATATTATCAGAGCATTTGTGGTGCAAAAAGTAACACCAATAAAAATGCAAGCTTAGATACCCAAAGAGCGAGCCTTGGGTAACCTGGATATATATCAAAAGGATTCAGAATTTTCCACCTTTAAAATCATCCCATTTCAAATGACTGTTGCACCATGCTCCATTTACAATCATCTGTTCAAAACAGTTATCCCAAGTGTGTTCACAGGCCCAGAGAGACAGGTTTTCCAAGAGCACTGAGTGTCAAGTCAGGTAATTCACACTCAACTCATTCCTTCAGTCTGTCCTGTTGCCCCACTTACACTGACAGCATTTAATCATGGGACTGCCTGTAATTATTTCCAAGTGCACATCATTCAAGGAGATGTTTGACATTTCTCTCTTATTCATGGTTGGCCTCATTTTCTTATTTCCTTAGCAAGCATGCTGACAAGCCATTCTTGCATATGTCTTTTGAACCATAGCTTTTGGAAAAATTAGCAAATATTAACCAAGTTTGAAATCACCTCACATTCCTAGAAACACCACAAGGATGAGAAGCTGAATGAGAGAAAGTGGAACACTACTGAATCTCTCACTAACAGGATGGAATGGGGATTTGGTCACTATCCACTGCACTGGCTATAGCTGAACAAGCATGCAGGTAGCTCCAGACTGGAAGAGAATACAACAGGACTTGATCAAGAGACAGCCCTAAAATATGCAAGAAACCTGGAGGAAAGCTGAAAGCACCATAGATAGCACAGAGAAGTGAGCTGAGCTCCACTACATCATCTACAATACAACCTAAATCTGACAAAAACCAGACTTCTTCACCTCCACTGCTCATGAAACAATCTGTCATCCCACCTGAAAAATATTCCTGCTATAGTCTGGATTACTATGTTGAAGAAGAAAACTGTCCTTATAGGCTTTTTGAAATGAAAGCAAACACAAAGGGCAAATCTAATTGTATTTCAACACCTACAAGAATAAAGAATCCTCACTAATCTGAAGGGAGAAATGTTTATTACTAACATCATTTTCATCATAAATTTTTAAATAAATTTCTAAAAAAAAATAAAATAAATAAAATCTTAGAAATACTGAAATTATTAAAATGCAGAAATAAACCTCTTTTCCTGTGTTTAGTCCAGCAAATTACTTGCTTTTTATCTTATTTTTTACTTTCAATAATTTTTAATCTTCACAGATTCTTTTGGATAAAGTCAGCTAAAAATCATTCAGTGGCCACTAGAGAGTTAACTAATATTTCTCAGAGTTGGCAAACGTTCAGTCAAAAACCTGGCCAACTGCCTGTTGTTTACTGAAGCTAGGGAAGAAGCATCTGCAACATTACGAAAAGCATATTGTAAAAGGCAACACATGCAAATTAAACCTCTTGAGCTATGAGTAAATTGCTAGGAAAATTTATAACTCATTTAATAAAACTTGAAATAAATACATTGCCTTGGCTCTCAGGGAAAACAAAATATTTCCCATGATTCCATGTTCAAAAAATGATCATCAAAGCAGATTTCTACAATTTTAATGTAAAATCAAACAGCAATCTAAACCAAACCTCCTTTCCCCCAACACTTCTGTTCATGTCATTAAACAACTTGGTCAGAAATTTTTGTGCCAAAGAACTTCTAGTGATTCAGGTGTCTTAGATTCACCTTTTGTATTCACTCAATATTCTTTTTTTTTTTTACTGTATTTGTGTTAATAGCAATGTTAGTGTTACTTTAATTTAGCTTATTTATTATGACATAAAATGCCACTGTGTAGGTTCAAAAAAAAAGAAGGGGAGTTGTTTATAAAAACACTAAGGTCCTTTGAAGAGAGGTTGGTTTTGGTTGGGTTTTTTTTTTTTTTTTTAATTTTTGCATTTCTGCAAACAGTCCCAAGCAAACAAGTCAAGAACCTAAAACCTGTAAGATTCTACTGCAGCCACAAATTTTTTAGCTGGAATACATGCAATTCCATTCTCAATATTGCAGCCCAGCCCAACCCAGATGGGATGCACGTGTGCTAACAAAAGTAGAATATACTTTCATATCATCTTGCAGATAAACTTATTATCCAGCCTCACAACATGAGTTTCATAAATTCATGCCATTAGAAGCCAGAATAGGAACTGAAACCAGAGAAAGCTCAAAGACAGATTACACCATAAAGAGACTAAATAACAGCTACAACCCATTCCCATTGCAGCAACAGCAAGGAATCTGTGGCTGAAGCTGTGCACAATGCTCATTTCAAACAAATGGCAAAGACAAGTTTTTCAAGTTATTTCGTGAACAGTAGACCATGTGTTAAATTTGTGGTAAGAGACACTTTTAAGACCCATTCCAAATTGAAAAGATGAATCTCTACTCCTTCCCTTAGCAGCATTCTTCAAAACAATTTACTGGAATCTGCTGGCTTTTTTCCAACATCTCTACTTCTCGTGCCTAAAGGAGTAGGTAAATATTCCTGAGCCCTCTGAAAATCCTAGACCATAGCTACCACCTAGGAGGTGCCTCCCTTGGCAGTGCCAGTCTCCACAGAACCCACATGTAAAAATTACTGTGCTCTGCTGGGTGACGTGACAACTCTCCTGGTACACGACCCAGACACAGAAAGGTCTGCCAGTGTAGCTGGCAGAGTATCACCCCAAGAGTCAGCTTCCTTCTGGACATGCAGCTTGTGTCAGTAAGAGATCTTCTGCAGGTACAGCTTTCATCAGTTCCTTCCTCAGAATAAGTTATATGCCGAGCAGGAATTTTTTTTTTGTTTTTTGGTATGACTATATTCACGTTCAACAATTTGCCTACATAGTTCTGCCACTTACAATCACTTAAAAAATAAACTGAACTGTCATGCAACCAATCATCATATACAGCAAAAAAAGCATATTTGAGTCATAGCTGTAAAGAAATCCAAATGTAGAAGATAGATACTAATATATATATGCCTTTAAGCAAACAAGGCTCCATCCATAGTAGCAATAGAGTGCAAGTGGTGTTTATTCAGCCTCAAATAATGCTGTTTTACCGGCAAACAGAGCAGCTACTGGAATTTGCTAATTTTCAAAGTTCAACATGCAATTACTTCATATAAATGGACAAATCCAAAGGCCATTGAACAATACTCAAACTCATAGAGCTTGGTTTCTTTTTTTTCCTTAAAATAATTTATAATACATTTCTTGCAAGGACTGACAGGAAAAAATGCTGTCTCTCCTCTTCTGTATAGAAATTTTGAAGACATGAAAGCCCAACAGCCACTTCTCCTTCCCCAAATATGTATTTTATTTACTTAAAATATGGCTGATGTGTTTCACTTTCCAAAAATACACAAAGCTCTTTCAAGGAAAATATGACTCAGGTTCTTTTTGCTATTTCTCTCAGCTCTTTACTTGTCATTTAAGCCCTGGAGTCTGATGGGAAATTAGTAATTTAAAAGGAAACTTGGAAAACAGTAAAACATTGGCAAAATATCATATGTACTGAACCCAGACTAAATATGCAAACAACTTTTAAGTATGCTAAAAATATATTTCTAGATATTTACAGGTATCTCTATAGGTATATCTACACCATTCTATAAAATGCAAAAAATAAGTGTAAGCCCTAAAGGCAAGCAGGTGTTTTTCTAACTTCTTATTGTACTTAAAAAGTAAGAGCATTAAATGATTGTTTTAGACAAAATGTTCAATGCCCTTTTTACAATTCTCATATATTTTGCCATCAATCATGATCATCAAGATACAGTGACTGGTAACTGACAACAGAAAGAGAAATTTAGAGGTGTGAGTAAAATGACAGAGCTGTCATGGTTGCCTCAAAAATTACTCTTCTGAAAGAAGGAGAAAATTTTTGAAGAAAAAAAATGTTGGCAGCAGTGATGTCCCTGTCAGCATGTGAGGTAGGGGTTAATGAAAAAGAAAAAGTTGCCCAAAATTTTGTCTTCTACTCTTAGCCGAGCTCCACCATAGTTTTTTAGAAAAAAACTTTTTTTTCTAAAAAGAACTTTTTTTTCCCCTTCCTCTTCAAACTATCATAATAACTGAGGCTGCACTGATATATCTCTGACAAGATCCTGAAAAATACAACTCACATTGGCATTACAAATGTTGATCAGCTCACTGAATTAGGAACTGTGTACATGAGCTAGTACATCAAATCTAACAAATTAAACTTTAACTGACACATACTCCTGTCCCATAATACCAAAGTAATGATTACGTCCTGAATAAGTCTTATATACATTACTATTTTCCTCACTGAAATAAAAAACAGCCATTAGCTTCCAAAATTTGCCTTTCTGCATAATTGTAATTTCTTAAAATGTCATTTAAAACATCAAACCAAACACTAAGGATCTTTTAAAAATCTTTAAAAAAAGATCTTTTAAAAAGTGCAGTATACAATGAGCATATGTACCATAAAACCCTTTTTCTCCACTACATTTTCAAAATTTTAACCAATAAATCAGTTCAAGAATAATTGAAAAATAACTTTTTTAACATTGCTCTTGGTCTATCAGCAAAGCAGGTTAGATTTGCTTTGATGTCTTAGCTCAGCTCCAATTTCCTGGGCCATTGATAAATTGCAGCTGTCACTCCCCAGTCTCCAGTTCTCACATAAAGCAGGAAGTGATTATCAAATTTTTAATTTGGCTAAGAATCAGAATTTGCTTGACTGCTTTTTCACAGAATTGGCCTACAAATTGGTACTTACTACTACTTGGTCCCAAAGTACTAGTAGGGATGCTTGTCTAACCAGAACTTCAGTACAGTATGGTATCAACACAATGGCAATGCTCACTACCTGCAGACCAGGGCGCTGTCCCAATAGCAGTGAACTTTCTCCATAGTTCCAATGTGCAAATAATAATCAGGAAGTTCACAAAAATGTCTTAAGGTTATAGCATTTCTTCTACTTGTGAAGAAATTACCACCATATGTAATTCGTTTGGATTTGGCTTTTGTAGTTTTTTGATTCTTTTTAAAAGGGAGATAATGTTTAATGCTACTCCAAACACAGGAGACTGGATTGTAACTGTAGTCTGTTAAGACAATTCACTTCCTAGTACTTCATTTTCCTCATTTTTAAATGGGCATGGACTTCCTTTGCCAAGCAAACTGAGATTTGCGGACAACACAGATGTGCTGCACAACAAGCATGTATTCCTTTTTCCTGGGGTTGGCAATTGCACTCATTGCTGATTTGTTTACTCTGGCATTTTAGTGCCACACAAGGAACATGGACTTTGGATGCTGCCCACTTGTCAAACACATCCTGCACATAATCTCCCTAATTGCAGGAAAGGCATTGAGAACCAGCTGTGAAAACGTGTCTGATATCAAGTTATAAAAATTGAGCATAGGAAATAGAAGGCAAATTCCAGTTTAAGCAGTTTCCATAGGGTCTGGGATAGACATAGATGCCAGACTAGGAAACCACTTCACAGCATGTGAAATGCTCTTTAGATAGAACCACAAACTTCGATTCGATTGCTGATTGATGGAATGCTCGTATGAGAAGTACACAGCATGAAATTCCATTTCCAGCAAGGAAAGGGAAGTTCTTGATGAGACTGGTGAAAGAGTGATAAAAGCTTCACTCAAAACCTCCATTTTAGTATCAGATTGTGGGAAACTTCCACTTAAACCGCCCAACAAAGCCCATTAGCCATCAATCTACAAGCACTAAAGAAAGCAGACTACAATGTTATCACCTAACCAGTGCTGTTAGAATCACCCTGACACAGATGCTGATGAAGATCAGAGGATTTAAGTGGCTCAAAACAGCTCTACAATGAAACCACACCCTGTCCCCCTTGCACCCTTACCTTCACACATAGCTGCCAATGGCACACACAGGAAGAAGAAGTCCTACCTCACAAAAGAGAAAAAATACCAAAAAGAAAGGGAGAGAAAGTAAATTGCTTTGTCCATCTTTCAACGACTAGGACAAAGCTTTTTTAATATCCATGTATCAATGCCAAGTTTTCACAACTAGGCCATCTTTCTATATTCTTAAAAATGACTGCAGTATTGCAGCAAAACATCACCAGAATAGAGTTAAAATTAAGAACTCCTTCCAGTATAAAGGTAACTGATATAGACAAACAACATATTTGAATAAAAATGAAACCTAGTGTCCTAAGGGAAGAAATAACTCAAATCTGAATAAAGATTTTCTGTCAGAAATTTTTGCTGGTTGGTTTTGTGAGAGAAAAAGAAGAATGAGGTTTGAGGGTTTTAGGTGGCAAGACACAGAGGACTTCACTTAAATCTTTCTGAAAGATAAGTGATTTTCAGTCTTCACCATCTAAGATGTTCCCAATTCATGATGAACAAAGTTTATTTTGGACATTGTAAAAATTGACACCTGCCAAACAGAAAGTACCTTGACAAAAATGAAGGATAAAATAATAAAGATAGTAATTCCAGCACACATAAACATGGAATTGGCTTTGGGAACTTGACAGCCACCTCAGTTACCATTCAGTCATCTGCTCCTGCCTTTTGTCAAAGCATTTCCTTCTGGCTGGGATGGATAACAAAGCTTATCTCAGCTTCCTCCATTCACTGTTTAACATCTTAGAAGAAACACATTTGTTATGTAGTTAATATTGACATTCTGGAGTGTGTGCTTCAGTTGGTAAGACAGATCCCAAATACCCTATTCTCTTAGACCTTCTGTGGTGTTTGGGAACAAAATCAAATCCATTGATTGTCATGCAT
>VZRF01001586.1:467176-711951 GCA_013396875.1 Vireo altiloquus
AAGAGAAACACAAGATGTGCATCACAGAAATGGTGATCTCCACTTAATAAGATCTTAATTCCTCTCTAAGCTTAGACGTGAGCTTGTGTCTGCTCAGATCAACAATTGGTACGGCAAGAACGCAGCCAGATGTTTATCAAGAACCTCCTACATCCTCTACAATGACAGTGAGGTTATGAAGCAAATGCACCTTTCCATACACACACTTCCAGCTGGTCAGGAGAAGCAGAGGGGAAAACTGGCACTGCAGACATTATATTCTGCTCTCCTCTGCCCTTCCAACACACACAGGCACAGCAGAGCCCAAGCAACTGGTGCTAAAAGGGTGCTTTGAGCTCTTTCCTCACGGAGTATCCAAGTAATTTCCTCAAGCTTTCTATGTGTTTAAAGGTAATCGACCCTGCCACGGAAGCAGTGAGGAGAATCAAGAGATGGAAGTCAGGCTTCAGCTCTGAACTCAAGGAGCCTGTTGGTGCCCACTGACCACAAAGGGAACCCAGAGAAACTCTGACCTGGAGATACCAAGGGGACACTGAACACTCACCTCTCTGAGGTGACTACAGCAAGAAAGTATCTACACACACTCCCACCACATCACCTCCACAGGACGATGGTGTTCTTAGATACCCTCAGCTAATTAAGTAAGACTATAATTTTTTACTACTATGGTATGCACAGTTAGCATTGCTACTTAACTAAAACTACTGAAGTAATTACCACTATTCCTTTGAAGAACGGTTTCTAGGCAGAAAAGACATATCACAAAGTGCAAAGAAACACAATAGACTGGGAGACTATTAAGACAGAAGACAGTATGGCAATAATAAGAGATTAGGAAAAAAAATTGTTATTCAACCAGGAAATGTCAAAGGGCTTCATTCTTATACCAACTTTAAAGGCAACAGAAACTATTTTCAGAGAAGAAATCTGCTATGTAAACATTGCATGCAGGTTCTTCAGGAGAAAAGTGATTTTAACTGATTACATTGGTTTCTCAACCACTGAAACCCAGCCTACTGTCATGAAGTACGATTGGGACTTCAAGACTACAGCTCACAGCCACCACTAAGCATTTTAATGCCATTTCATATACACAATATACACACTCATGCAAGAGGGTACTTCCAAAACTAACAGTTTCTATCACATAACTTGAAAATTAATTTTAGCAATTATTTTTCTACTAACTCTTCAAAGATAAACTGAAACTAAATCCAAAATGTAACCTCCTGCCTTAAATAAACACAGCCTTCCAAAAGGATTTTTAGAATGCATTGAATGATATTATGGATCCATCACTGAACAAGCAGATATCCCTGCACTTTACATTCCTTCAGAGCAGGCCCCATAGTGGCTTCATGGGTACCATTACAATGTGTGATGCCAAATTCATATTATCATTAGGTGATGTGTAATTCTTTGAGTACCAATATGGCAAAAAAGGTATATATTTTCAGCCATAAGTTTCATAGAAATTGTGTGTTAAAACAAATGCTAAGTCATTTGAAATCCTTTCATATTATTTCCCCAGAACTATGAGATCCACTCTGTATAAAATAGAGAGGAAGAAGAAATCTTGGTCTCTGAGGGGTACAAAAAACCAAAACAACATGCAAACAAAACAGGCATTTCAATGTACAAGCAGGAAAATTAGTTTTAATGTTTGCAGTGCAAGACCTTGACTTCCTTACACTTTCATGATTCATGCAGGTTCTTCACTCAGTGTTTCCATTAACATACCATTTCTAGCTTAATCAATAGAAAAATAGAAATTCATATTACTTCTGAAGGCTTTGACAACACTGCAACATCTAACATCACATTTTGGTTTCTGAGCACATTTCTTGAAGGTATAATGAACTATTTCTTTCCAGAATGAAATTCTTCATGACAAGCCAAAGAAATCTTTGGCTCATTCCTGTATATCTGCTTTGATAAAAATTTCCAAAGGTAGAGACATGACCTATTAATAAGCCAAAATTCTTACTACCCTCCCTTCTTAAGAGTTTACATTAAGGAACACAATTGTTTTTGTCAAGTTTTCACTGGACAAGACACAAAAAAAAAAAGAACGTGGAAAAAACCAGAAATCGAGGCAAAAAGTATCTTATTCTACAAATCTAGAACAAGAAAAATCAAATTGTGAAATATTTTTATGTAGGAAATAATTTCAAAATATGCTTCCTATTCTAAAATGACACTGCACAGGAAGTAATGGAACTACTTCTCTCTTGCTCACCTTATAAAATTTTGATATCAATTCCACCTGCTGTAGGTTCAACCCTATAACCTCCCAAGCTCTGTATGGTGGTCACTCTCCCTTCCCTGTTGCCCCTTCCCCCTGACTGTAATGGAGAGCTCCCTCCTGGATATCCCAAAAGACAAAGATGTGCCTGGTAAGTGGGGAGAGGTCAAACATGAGCACAGTTATTTATTACATATACTGCAACCAGATGGAAGTAACTCATCCATCAAGCAACTCGTCATCCTCATCACATTAACTTTTTATAAAAAGCCTACTGCTCCTTCCCTGATCCACACAGTTCAGCTTCCTCTCTTCTGTGTGCTTTTACAAAATGAACCCTCTCTAACCCCATCGCCACCTTCTCCTTAAATCATGGCTACCTATCACTCCACGGTTATTTTTAAACTTTACTTTTATCAATACTCATCCTGTAGCTCTGGGAGATATTAAAAGTGTACCAGGGCAAGGAAGGGCGTTTCTGACACTTGCTCCCTCATTCATCAGCCCCTCATAGGCCCGTTGGTGACAATGAAAAGATTTCACAATACTGTGCGGCAGAAACTCATTCTCCCACTCATCCATCATGCTCAACCTAGCAGCAGTTCTACTGACCTAATCTGTAATGCCTCAATGCTCACTGGAGATTTCTTAAAGGCACCCTTCATTGTTGTTAGTTACAAAGAATAAGCCTGTGCCATTAGATAAGGAGACTAAATGGTGCAAGAATTAATGCAATACTGTATCGTCACCAAGTCACAGGTTCAAAGACTACAGAGTTAGAGCCAGTGTGGAAGATGGCTTTTATCTGAATTTTGTTGCAGATCCTATGAAAGGGAGATGAAAGTAGCTTAAACTCACTTCTGGGTGTAGATAGCACAAGTGTGAGTCACTATCACTAATTTATCACTTTTTGACACAGGCTAATAGGCCCCAGATACTCCACAATAAACCAAAAACCACCTTAGAGCCCCTTCTTCAGAAAATGACAGTCACAAGTAAGTAAGCCATAGTTGAACACTTTGATGGAGCATACTTTTCTTCTAAAGGGAAAAAGTGGCACCTGTGTGAGCAGCTGATATAAAAATGTAAGACAATGAAAAATGTAGTACAGATTTTGTAAGTAGAGATGGAAGAGACAGCTAGTATGATTTTATCACATTGACACAGCCATAAAAGAATGACAACACAAAGAGTAACTGATGAACATAAATAAGTAAATAGCAATCAATGATGAGTGAAACAGTCATTCCGTTAGAGTTCAGAATTTATTGTGCCATTTCACTTAACAGAGTTAACTATTTTTTTTAATGGTGCAATGGATCAGTCACTCACAAATGAGCAAACCTAACAGTGCAAGGTCTTCTGCACATTAGAATGCTATTTGTCTAAGACATTGTTGGTATGAGATTTAAAAATACTACAAAAAAAAATTAATTTATTATTTAACAGACATAAACACGTAGACAAATGCTAATTTGTTACTCTGCCAGCTTCTTCAGCTCCTTCCGTGCTGTGAGTACTGTCTAGGTGCCTCAAAGACAAAAACCTCTTTATAGACATCAGTCTGTGGTTTGCATTACACTCTGGGACCAAGGCCACAGTCATTTGAAGAGGCCAAACCCAGACTCTAAGAAAAAGCCCCTGACCTACCTATAAATATCAGCACAGTATACAAAATTGACAACAGATAGAAGTTTTAGCTGTGTACCTGCGTTTTACATACTGAAAACCAGAGCACAAGGAACTAAAAGACTTGTCGAAGATCCCATGACAGCCTGACACAGGGGTAGAAATCAACCCCAGTATAAATTTTAGACCAGTTTTCTTATGCAAGAGTCCACCTTTCTATCTCCATTTTTATATGCTAAGTAGAAAATATCAGGGCTGGATAGAAGGATTGATTAGTCACAATCCCCAAATGCAAAGTACTATGTAAAAAAGTCATACTTTATGCATGCAAAATGCTTACAATGAAGTATATATAGCATGTAGAGGACAAAGACATGGTTGTCCTCTCTTCTTTAAATGCTAGAAGACAGAAGAACAGAATATACACTATAATATATTTTTTACTAGGATACGCTGTTCTGAGCAAAGTAAGCATTTTTGGTTACAAGAACAACAAGGAATCATGCTAAGACCTGCAGTTTTAGTAGACTGAAAGCCTGTGCAGCTTAGGTTAGCATACAATATTTATCTGTCCTGTGGAAAAACTGGAAAGAAACTACAAAAGCCAAATGGATATAGCTCTGTCTCCAACATTTTTTGGAGTTCAAGCACTACTGAGATCACTTTTTCTCCACTTTCCCTAAACAGAATCAAGCCTTGTGCCCCTGCAACATGCAAGGTCACTTATCAGAAAAATATTCCACATTTTACAGGTCAAAAATGTTCAACAGGGCATACTGCATCCAGAAACATGCAGGAAAGGAAATCCTCAAAAGAATATTAGTGTAATTGTAGCACTAAACACCTATCTTGCACTACACAATTAGCTTTTAGAAGCTTATTGGAAATTCCAAGGCTAGAGAGAAACATCCATTTCTTCCACAAGACTCCCAAAAGCATTCACAGCCATTACACTTGCCATGTTGACATTTCCTTTGAACCAATGGTCAAAGGTCCAGTTGTCACCTTGGGTTATCTTCTGACAGCAAGCCAATCCAAGCTTTCTGTAGGTATGTGCATTTTGACACTTACCAAAATTCCCTCATTCTATTATGTGAATGCCTTATGCCATTTTTCTTCAAAGCATCGCAAATTCTGAATTTACTCAGCCTAAGACATTTACAGAAATAAAGACTGCTACATACTTTTTTGGCAACGGTAAAGAAATTACACCTCTAGAGAAACAGAACTCTTTTCATAAATAACGGATTTATGGTGTGTTCTATTGAAAGCACTTCCCAGGAGAATGTTAGTCAGCACACTCTGCTATGTAATACCTTCAGCTGTATTAGCTTTTCCATAAGTAATTTGGTATGCCTACCCACTTGGAGAGGAAAAATAAAAGAAGAAAAAAAAAAGAAGTTGCAGGCTTTTGTACCAACATCCATCTACTATTTAAAAAAGAAAGCAGTGACTTAAGGATTTGAGCTAACCAAGCTCCCTGCAGAATATGACCCTGAAAAAATATTACTTGTAGATGGTGTATGTTAATCACTGATCCCTGGAAATCTCATCTGAAACATGTCTAATCAGTAATAACCAAACTGTCATACTTTGGGATGACTACATTTCCCAGAATAGCTAAGGCTGTTCCAAGGATCAAGATTCATTGTCCCTGTCCTGAACAATTAAGGTCAGGATCCTCCAACATTCAGGTTAGAGCTGCTTCTCTGTGGCACAAAGCTTCCTTGCAACCTGCAAGCAGAATGAACAATTCTGAAGACACTCGACCCCCCTCTTAATACTCGGAGCTCAGTAGGAGACCAATCCATGGACAATTTTCTTGTCCTGACTTGATGAGCTTAAAATTTTATTAGAAGAAAGTAATATTACAGCTCAAATGAACTGATAGATGAGAGAAAGCCACTGCAACAAAGGCATACACACCGACCTATAATTTGGACATCACAAATCATAATTAAAATGTAAAAATCGCCAATATAATGAATACATGGCTGATTTAACATGCTTATAAAACATGCAAGCTTTTTCTTAAATGATCTTTGATAAATTAAGGTATATTGACAATTGTATTTATAATACTGTAGGGTTTTTAAAATGTATTTACTGGCAGCATGGACTGTCACAGTTAGGATGGTATGGTTTTCTACAGTGGGGGAAGACAGAAGGAGACTTTTTATAACCTCAAAAGGCAAAACCATTTTTCAGAAAATGTTATTTAACACAATGATGTGATAAGGTGGAAATTCTCTGACCTAAGACAAGCTATTATTGCTAACTATTCCCTAAACCCCACTGCTGTGCTTTGGGCTTGTTTATTTATTTATTTATCAGTCTTCCACTTTCCTAAGTCCAACTGCAGAGCATCTGATCTCTGCTTTCTTCTTAATGTCTCTTTATGTTGAAGAAAAATTGCTTTTAGAGAAATGGGTTTCAGTTTTGAACAGTCTATTTTATTAAAAACCAGTTGCATATACTGGTTTTTAATAAAATGCTATAGGCACATTTAAAATACTAGTATTTTCACAAACTAGCATACAGTTCTAATACAAAAAAGAAAAGCTTTTTATTCAAATAAAATAAGCTGTAACAACGAATTAGGTGTATTTATACAGTTATGTAGTGCATTATATCCCAAAATACTTACAAAAACAAACCTACAAAGGAGTCGAGAGATGCAAAACTACACACATTAAAGCTGCTTGATTGTTTTGCCACGTAAGTAAAATCTCTCCAGATAGAAAAGAAAGGGCATAGGCTGGGGAGAGAAGAAAAAAAAAAAAATGGAAGTACATTTTGTGTTTAGATTGGCAAGATGAGTCTAAAACATCTTTAAGAATTTTAATACTGTATTCTGATCAACAGAGAAAAGCCAGCAACATCCACATGCTTTTCAGTTAGGAGCACATGATGACATGGAGCATGAACTCATTTACAACTCTCCACAACTGAGATCACAACATCACTTAATACTTCAGAAAGTCTTGATAATATTGTTGTCTTACACTATACAAATTTTTATCCTAAAATGAGGATCCTAGTATTTCCTAAGTATAATCCACAGATTTCTTAGCACCTTTTGTCTGCGAAGTCATGAATCCTATGCACCATGGACCAAATGCCAAGATATAAGAGAAAATAATTAATCTTCTTAGTTACTTTTTTAAAAAAAATATATATATTTCTCTAACACTTTTATAACAAAATCTATCATTTTGTGAACTTGCAGAACTGAAAGCTAAAATCTTCCTTTACCTGAATCCTAATGTAGGAAGTATCACAGATTTATAATGGTGAAGAATGAAGAAACACATTTTTCATTTCTGTCAGCTGGCTTTACAAAATCAACGGAAAATGAGAGCATTTGATACCTTCTGGAGTACCAGCAGCCACAAGAAAAGGAAAACTCCAGGAAGAATTGCAAACAGTGCCCTGGGTCAGTGGGAACACTTCTCTCTTAATTGCATTATAAATTGTTTGGATTTGTGCAAATAACTGCCTGAGACAGCCTAGAAAATCTCACATTTGGTTCAAAATACCATTGTATTAAGAAGAAAAAAACAAGACACTGCAGAGAAGTCGGCAGCATTTCATTAGAACTGTAGCACACCTGAAGTTGCATCAGTATCCAAGATTAAGTGTACAGATTCAAATCGTGTGCAAGGAGATTTTTGCATAGTTTCACGTTGACAAAATGCAATATTTACCCTAACACAAAGATAAGGTTCATAAAACACTAATAGCATTGTCTTTTCTGGTAGAGCCTACATATAAAACCCGAGATTAAAGTTCCTGAACATTAAAACAAACAGCTGAAATAAACACAGCTGCTGCAGAAGTAATGCCAAATTTCAATCCGGACTGTCATAAATACAAAGTATGTAAGAGTGCTGTTGGAAAATAAGTAATATCATGTCCAGGTGCTCTACTGAATGTGTTTGCCAAGCAGGTATTTTCTGGGTATTCTTTTTTAATCTGACCTTAAAAAAAGTCTGGAGAAAGCCATTTCAGAATTTTTCTTCAACATTTATCTCAAAAATGGGCCATTTGATTCGTGAACATCTCTAATGTATATCATCAGTGACTGAAGGAGTTTTTTTATATGATTTTTGACAATTTAACAAGTCCTCCTGACAAATTAAATGGTTGTGTTGACAACTTAACTGTACTGCCAATCAATATTTTCAATTACTTTCATTGTCATTCAGAAAAAATACAACACGAGGTCATACAGTGGTAAAACCAAGTAAAGAAAATAAAATGATGCAGACTTGGGGGGGAGGGGGGTACTGGGAGGGGACTGAAACTTTGAGGCACAACATGCAATTTAAAAATTCTTTGTTTTTCAGGAGAAAGGTTAGGTGTTTCAGAGCAACTTCTCTAATTTTAGACCTTGGTGACATCTTGCTGAGAATACAACAGAGCTTCCTTTCTTCCCATAAGCTATTTAAAAAGTCATTAAACTTGAGCTACTACTGCATGGCACTTTCAGTGAAATCCTCTTTATTCCATCACTTCACACCATAACCCCAAGTTCTTAACTACTAAACCAGCCCTACACAAGGGTTAGTGCATTTTGAGAGCTATGCTTCAGCTACAGATTTTTTAAGTCAGAATCTTAGGACAGAGCCCTGACAAACACAGCTCTGTGATGGAGAAAGCACTGTATTTTCAAACACTGGAACCACAGAGAAGAAATACTTCCTGCATGTTGGACTACAGTGATGAACTCCTTATTGTGGCTCTGTTGGGAAATTAATGCATAGTGGTAACTAAATTTTACACAGAAAGTTTACACAAATTCTGTAGTAAACCACCGTTGGTATAAAAATATACATTCATTCAATGACCAAGAAACTCAAATTACTTTGTGAATTTCCCTCTTCCTTAACACAAAGGGGAATCATACTATTTGATTAATTAAAAAGTAACATTAAAAAAAATGAGGCAGTTTAATCCCAAATCTCTTTCCTCCCAAGATGTGAATATAGGATATAGGCATGATAGCTAATTGTCAGCAGTTACCAGAATCTTAACATTTTCTGGCTCACCAATTTAAGATAAGCAGAAGGAAATTTGCTCACACACGCAAAGGAGACCTGAGCTTTTTGAGTTCTGCATCCACAACTGCTGCAGAGAGGAACACAGGAAAGTAGGCAGCCAAAGGAAAGGACACAGACTGGCACACAGCCCAAAGTGAGCAGAGAAGAAAAATGTGGATTAAAAATACATGCAGGGAAACCTACTCTTAGAGGCAAAACAAAAATGAAGAAAAAAAAAACCAACAAAAAGAAGCATGTGAGGACACTTGTTGGAAACTGAAGAGAAGTGATGAAGGTAGTATGTAGATACATGTCTGGAAGTTGTTATGAAGAAAAGTGAGTGTGAAGAAATGTACGTATGAAGGTGAGTCTGGTTGTCAGTTAATCCAAGCATAAACCTTTTAAAGGTGAACACCCCAAAATCAATAGTCATTTTAGAAGCAAAGTACTGCATATATTACCTATACTGTGAGAGAACAGATAATCCTCTCTGCGTGAGCCTAATATTGTTCTATTTTTGTCAGAATACACCTCTTGGAAAAAGTGCTATAATAGAGATATTTACTAATATCAGTCTAAGTTCTCCTTGTTTAAAGGATCCGAGAAGTCCAGGACTATTAAAAAACATTACCAATAAGATGAGTAAGATGATATTGCTGGTCACTCCATTTATAGATTCTGCTTCTCTGCTATTAAAAACCAATTTATTTTTCACTGTCATATGGGGGGGAAGACTGGGAGAAGCTTCACAGGCAATTCTGCATCTCACAGCCCAGACATGAGAAATAAGCGTGCAGAGACAGGGAAGATGGTTTTATCCCTACAAGATATCTGGAAAAAGGCATATTGATAGAGCGATTAAATATTGCAAAGAACTATAGTGTTTCTGGTAAAAATCCAATCAAAAACTTTTAAATTAAAAAAGTCATCACAATATATTTCCAGTGACCAATTGAGAGTAACTCCTTTAAGTTCAGTTCTAGCATCTTAAGTGGATTTTAAAATCTTTTGTATTAACTAAGTATTTACTGCTTTTTCCTAATTTTTTTCTATTCCCTTTCAACCCTGAGACCAGTTTTAAAATTTTCATCATTTATATTTGACAAGTTATATACAGAGAACATGGTTTCAGTTAGCAAAGGCAATCAGCAACTCCTCCCCTTCTTTTAGCGACTGTTTTAAACAAAGAAAGATCACAACTGCTGTGCTTAAAAATAAAGAAAAAAAATTTAAAAAAAAAAAAGTTACATATCAAGTCTTGGTCATTGCAAGATGTGTTGTTTCTATTCAGGTCAATCAGCTTCCAAAGCTACCAATACACAGATACACTGTGGTGCAACAAGAAAAGAAAAAAAAATATTGTCTTATGCAGAAGCAGAATACAGAAGTTTATGTGAAAAGACTGACTACTTGAGGCAGATACCATTGCTTGTGTTGCTGCAAAACCAATGGATTCTGCACAGTTCTGTTAACCATCAGCAATTATCTTCCTGTCAAAGCTAAAGGTAACAAATTTCCCCATATCCAGCAAGGCTATATCATCAACCGGACACCAGCATCATTTGACGGAAACTAAATCACGACACCAGCCAAGAGCTCTGACAGACAAATGTGCTGCCTCTGAAAATCTAGGCCTATCACTCAGAGGAGGAAAAAAGGTTCTCTCAGCTGGTCTTTCTGAAAAGAGATTAAATGTTGTAGATTCTGTAAGTACAGTACCAAGCAAATCCTAAATATGAGAATTATTAATGGACTTTACTACTGGTCTTTTTAATCTTTTGCCAACATATGTTCATCTATTTTACCTTGGTCTGTCTTGTTTCCTGATGGACATAAAAGGCAGGAACCGTGCATTATCCTAGTCTTAATCAGAGACAGCAGCACAAGAACAATGTACCTCCACCTATCACTCAGATAACACTTTAGCACTGGCTGTTCTTTTATAATGAAGATGCCTCTGTGTAATAAAAGATACCTCTAATGCGTCCTGTCCTTATGCTTAACAATAACATTCATTTCATGATATGCTATATAATGGGAATACCAGCTCTTAACCTGCTCAGTAACAAAGTACTGCATTATCACAATGCAATTGCAGTTCAGCTGGAATTTCCTGATAATCTGTGGCTGGAACTCGCATTCTTTTCCCCAAAGGGACATAGAGTACAGTAGATCAGCCTGTAACTGCAAAACTACAATTGGAGTATGGCTATCTTTAACCTGTGTAATACCCAAGGTATAAAAAAGTGATGCTTTGTAAAGTGGTGCTATGTATTGCTAAATAAAAATCAAAGAACTTTCATTGACAGGCCAGTGAGATATTTTTTACACAGGATCTAGTGTCACATTAAAGGTAATCACAGACACAATTTTCTGGTGGAAATTCCAGTGGAAAGCCTGTGAGGGGGACTTGATGTCTGAGGGGATTGATAGTGCCGGAAAATGCCTTTCACCTCTCGGTCACTGGTTCAAACTTGGGCCAGGCTGGTTGTGACCTAAAGCTGTTACTGCTTGACAGCTGTTCAATGACCTATGTGAAACGAGCAGATTCAGGCCAGTACCTTTAGGGGTGATGTCCACTCCCCATGGAACATACAGCTGCAGCAGATAGCAATTGCAAGCATCTGAGGAGCTTCCAGCAGCTTGAGGAACTGTATGGACTGCACGGTCATTGTTCCCAGAGGCACTGATTCCAAGCAGGGGCTGCCATACATACACATCCTGGTTTGGAAACACTCACACATCCTACATCTCATAAGACTGGATGTTTTGGCTCAGTGAGACTGCTTTCCAGTAAAGCAAATGTTTCCCTAAAATAACTTAAACTACAAAACCAAAAATCCACAAAGACAACAAATATAACAACAACAAAACACAAACAAACAAAAAAATCTCCCACAGAACACACCATGAAATTTGATAATTAAGTTTCAAATTCTGTATTGTATTTACCACAAGTGTTGACAATTCACACACAGAAGAGAGTACATTAAAACTGGAAGTTCAGTTTAAAAGAGTACTTTCAGTTTCCTACCTTTTATTTCAAATTTTCAAGTATTCTGCCAAGTTGGCAGATTCTATATAAAGAGGAAGAACAGAGAGAACATTTTAAGTGAGAAACAGTACAATAAAAAGAGAAGCAAGAGAGAAATTTAACTGCTTCATGCTGATACGTTCTATCCTAAATATAAGACAAAGTTGGGAATTTTTCCCTGCTTAGAAGGACTGAGATTCAATGGCAATCCTAAAAGAACTTAAATATAATTCAAGTGTTTCTGTATAGAAACCAAAGTTTATATCCTGAAGAAAGGCTATTTTTTTCCCTTTCCTTTTTGATGTCTCTCACATAAAGAGGAAAAAAGTACTGTTTTTTTTAAGATTAATAGAGCACAAAAAATATGGATACAGCAGCATAAAAGCTACCAAAACTACAAGAGTCCACTTTTCTGTAAATTTAGAGCTCGTGGGATAGAGAAAATACCAAACGCCTTCTAAAGCCCAGGATGCAAAAAAGGATCATCTTAATTAAGTTTCAGATTAATTAGAATGTGTAGCAAACGTGAGATGAGGTACCAGGCATTTACTGAAAGTTCTTAATTATTAGTATAAGCTACCTCTGATTAACCCATATGCTGGATGGATGAACCCATACTGCTGCACAATTTTAGAGAAAGAAAAGCTAGCAGCTATTCATCTGGAGAAATTAGGTATTTATCAGCTAGCTAATTCATTATTAAAGCATTTAAACCAAAGAAAGAGCTAACCTGGGTAAGTGATGAAAATTCTTAGCTCGACTCTACTTTTAACCTCAGAGCGATACCTAAACAGTCTCCTCATTCATTCTACGTCAAAGTGACGCTTGTGAAACGCTACGTTTTAATTAGGATGCTTTATAATATGGAACAAAAAGTATTGAAATGAAACACATAATTAAAACTCATGTCATGCTGAATCATTTTCATTTATATCACAATACACCAGTGCCATGACACTGTTGCTACAAGCTCTGAGTGCTACTGAGGACATATTTACCTACCAGCAGGAAATCTCATCCAAGAGTGTTTGGATATTCATCTATACTAATCCTATTAATGCACTTGCCACTGAGCTTGTTCTGGAAGGACCCTACACTCTAAGACTTCTGCCAGTACCTCCCCTCTTCTGCATATTAAATAGATAGGGTGGGGGCAAGAAGAGAAAGGAAATAAAATGAAACTATCAAATATTTCAGCCTGTCACAGCACAGTAATTGAAATATGCTTTTTTTCCTTTACAAATTAATATTTCTGTAACAAACCATTGAAGGAAGTTTATAACACCAATAACACCTGAGAAATCAGTCACTACTGTAGTTAATGACTGGTTTGGTAGATTGTTAACTGCCCTTAACTTCCCATGAGTGGTTAACTAACAAACCAGTCATTACCTACTTCATGGGGATTAGAGGTTAAACATAAACTTGATTACAAGCTATAAATGTGAGTAATTTGAAATGTTACTGGTTATTACAAAAATATATGGTAATAATTTCCTCTTTAATGAAAGGGAGCATGTTTTTAGTGGTCCCTAGTTTCTTGTTGAGGCTTAGGAAAAGAGATCAGTGTATGATTAACAGCTACTTTCTTATGATAGGTATCTGGAGCTAGGTGGCAAAAATGAATACTCACTACCTGTGTCATAAAAATATAAAAACATAATTCTATCTGTAAATAAACATGGGGTTTGCAGTATGTATTCTTAATTTGCAGTTGAAAATGTTAGTGGCCAACAGGATGCAGGTTTTGCATACTCACATATGGGGGAGAAGGGTAATCCTTTACTTGCATTGAGGAAAAAATCACAGATCTGAAGAATTCAAATATATACAACTATTAGTCCAGAAGAATCTTTACAGTGTAGTGATATAATTCCTTGCAGGAACCTGGAATAAACTTCCTCTTTCAAGAGAAACCTCACATGGTAAAATGATTAACAAGGTAATTAAAACACGTAAATCTTAGTCTTAAAGTTTACAGAGCTTGGGACTCGGATCATGGAATCAGGTTCAGAAACAGCATAAAATTTCAAGAAGAAAAAAAGTCTAGGTGTCTAAACACCTGAAAGGATGCACCAGCTACTGACTGTGTCCTGTGGTGGCAGTGCAAACCGAAGAAATGATGTTGTACTGTGCCAGGCTGAGACTTCCAGAGCCATCTGGATTTTCAGAGATTATCAGAATGCCTTAAATAATTTGAAAGTGCTAAAAGGAACTAAGACAAATGTAGAGCAAGGAAATAATATTTCACACTTACTCTAGTAAACTCAACATGGGAAATAACCATAACTATGCTAATGAAAGAGTTTAAACAGCCACTAAAACTCCTGAACAAGACTGGGACAATGATCAGGGTAATAAACTTGGAAAGTTCTAAATCAAGAGGATGGTTCACCAATCTCAGATTAAGGAAAGATGATAAAACATTTATCCCATCCTGAAAATCTAAGAGCTAATTGAGGGGGGAAAAAAAGTCACTGTTTACCATCACAATTGTTTGTGTTCTTTAGAATTTGATACAAAATTGAAGTTACTGAGGGAACTGCTGCTGGCATGTAGGGCTAGGAGGATCACAGGTTTTGTATGTATAAACATAAGCAATTAAAAGTATTTTATAGTCACAGGGAGAATGATGGATCAAAGCTATACAGTTTAAAGACTAGCATGCATGAAGAAAAAGCATTGCTTCTTAAATAGAAAAGGCTGTCTCCTGTAAGAAAGCAGCTTCCCTTAACCTGCAGCTTTGATGTGATAGCTCACTATCACTTAGTTTCTAATCTGAAGGTCCATCACCCGTAGTTCAATTTGATATACTGCAACCCACAAAATACTAAAAAAATATAGCATTTCCTTTTGGAAAAACTGTATTATTCAAGAACAGTAGATACACACAATGGAACAACAGAAAGTAAAAGAAAGAAACCAACCCAATTTTGTTGATACACTTACTTTCATGGTTTCCTTCCTCATTAAGAGTCTCTTGCAATACTGAGAAACTCTCATATTTAAAACTGACCATTACTGTAGTCACCTTCTCTTCTCAAGGCCCCCGTTTGGTTAATATTGTATTAAACTATATTTAACAATATTCCAAGTGGTGCAGAAGTCCTTCCAACAGGTGTATGAACCCCAGGAAAAAACATGGTTTCAATAACATTCTGTGTAGCTTTACTGAACATAGACTGGTGTGTTCGGCACTTGCAATTAAAATGGTTCAACACAGAGAGAGAGGGTTCAGGTCTATGTGTACCATACTAATAAACACTAAATAGTATAACGTGTCACATATACAGGCCACCAAGTTCACAGCTCCATTTCAGCAATAAAGCTCAGCATTTTTATGTTATGATTATTATACTATAAAGAGAAGAATTTCTCATAATGCTATTTGTGCAACTATGATACCATTTATACAGATACTTAAACCTATCAAAAAACTACTTTAAATCACTTAAACTGCTCTTGGTTTCTGATCAGTTCAGAAAGAATCATGCAATGAAACGGTGGGTGCTGGTTCTCATCTTCTGCAGGAAAATACTTCAAAAACACAAACCTTTCAACAGCATCTCCAAAACCTGCATGAAACTTCTAGCAAGCCCATGTACAAACACATACAGGACATTTCAAAACCAGGTATCAGGTGCTAAGAACAAACACATCCAGCCAGCTCAGTCCTAGGTCACACCCACTCCTTAGCACAGACACCCTTCAGTCTATCCAGCTCCTCTCTAGTGGCTGCCAATCCCAACCAGTCTATGTGTGCTATCTAACAAATAAAAAGGAAGAAAAAATCCCAATTGTGAACCCTTCACTAAGGTTACTTCATGTCCTCTCAGCTAGCACAGCACACAGGACTAAGCATCAGTGGTTGTTCTGCCGCTCTCTGGAATGGTTCAGTTGAGAATCTGTCAGCCTGGCAAATCAGAAGACACACGAGGAGAACTCAAAAGCAGGTCTAAGAGACATAGAAGAGGTAATGTGGAACAGGATAAAAAAATGATAAAATTGATAGGACGGGGGAAGAAGTCCCGTCCTCTGGATAATAGACAGGCCTTTACTGAAGAGAATTCCCGCCAGAAGGTCCAAGTTTCTTCATCAGAAACACTGGAGAGTATTCCCCAAAAGAGGTAGCAGGCTAACAATGCCAACCACCAAGCAACAAAACAGCAGCAATTGTATACATTGATGCACTATACTTCTGCCTTGCTAGGCCTCCCTTTTTCATACAGCACAGCAGAGATTCTGTGAATTTACAACAAAGCCACTACTGGCCTTAAAATCATCAATAACCACAGGCACCACAGAAGACAGGAGCGTGCTCCAGCGGGCAGAGCACAGGACGAGAAGGTCGATGGAGGATGATCCTGTCCTGTGTGTCCCACTGACCTCTGTCCTGTGTGTCCCACTGACCTCTGTCCTCTGTTCCCTGCCCCCAGCACGCACATGTCTGCATCTCATCAGCACGGGGACTTGTCACCATGCCAGGTTGGAACACCCAGACTACTACTGGCACCCTCTCCCTCACACACTAAGAGAAGTCTTTCCTTCATACAGAATTTTGACAGCCTCGCTTAATATGGACAAATAACCTCAAATGAGATAAGATAAAAAGCAAGAATGGAAGCAAAGGCATTTAACTACATGTGAATCTTGAGTTGAACATCAATTTTTCAGCACACTGTAATTTTGTAAATTATTTAATTATGATTGAGAGTTTTCTCTGGAAGAAATATAAATCTAGAGTAAAAAATAAACAAGTTTCAGACACAGAATGTGAGATTTTATTAAAGTAAGCCTTTAAAACTTTCACAATGTATGTTTATTCCTAGTACTTAAGGTAAATTAGAAACAAGAAAATACAAGTTAATATTGCCAGGAATATTTTCAGGTGTCATGAGATCAGGATCATTCCCTTTTCTTTTTTTTTTTTTTTTTTTTTTTTTTTGGGGGGGGGGGTGTTGGGAGTGAAGGGGTTATAAGGGAGGGAAAGGATTAAGTGCACATGATGTACTTGAAATATATCCACAGCATTTTAAAAGCTGAAAATAAAAGCTTTTAAGAGATACATTTTGGAGTCTGAAAGGAGAATTGATACAGAAAGCTAACCTGGCATGATTTTAGGGGATATATCTAAAAAGCCTAATCATTGATAATTCACAATTTGTGAGCCTGGTGGGATTTCATGCAGAGCACTAGCCTCACTAAGGTAATTGGTGCTATTGAAACAACACTGGCTCAGCAGCACGCTGCTTTCTTCCTCGCCTCTGGGCACAGGAAGGATCAATATTTGTTAGGATTGCTTCTTGTTCCAACAATGTAAGATTTACAATACTTGCTAGGATTCTCACTTTGTCTTCACACAACTCATCAGTGGAACCCAATTACTAACCTCAGACAAACAACATTAACATGAGCCTCTATGCTTCTTTATTGCCCTTCATCCAAGTCTCATTTCAGGGTCTTCAGGCAGTGCCACTATAACAGATACTACACTTTAAAGTGTGCTCCAAGGAATAAATTTTCAGTCTTTCATTACTCGTACCTTGATTTACTTCATATCATCTTGCCGCTATAGACAAAGATAACACACTGTAAATTACAGCCATCCTGTCTTGTAGTTTCAGAGGTAGGGGGAAGGCAGGGAGTGATGCTTTTGCACTACAATTAGCACTGGGCACCAGAGCTTCACTGCTATCATCACTAGTGTCTGAAACTTGTTTTATCAAAGATGCAAAGCCATTATTTCCTATAAACTCATTTCCTAAATTGCTTCATATTTATTTCACGCTCTGATAAATGAGAAACTCTACAGTAAGAGAAAAATACATATTTTTATATTGTTTATTGCATTAACTTAGGATACATAATCTCATTTAACTTTACTAATGGGGCTATTTCTGCAAATTTTTCAGTCCTGATGTCTTAATAACACAGTGGCCTTTGATAGTTTGCTGTTCATTATGTTCTACTTCAAGCTCAATACACAAAAGCAAACCCCCAATCTGGATAATTCTGTTCCAAATGTTTCAACTATTAGAGCATAGTCTGCAATAGAGGGCTTGGAAAACAGTCATTGGAAAAATTCCTTCAAGTTAGCTGTTGCAGTACCCCCTTATTTGTCCTACAATTTCCTCCATCCTCCATCCTATTCCAGTGGCTGATAACTAAGAACATTAGTTTTATGCGACTTGTCAAGCTCAAATGAAAAGAGAGCTAACTTTAATGACACTGCAATTAATCGCCCCAATAGACAGACAGCTAAAAGACAAGATATTGACTTCATTAAGGATAATGTATTATGTCATTAAGTTGGTAGGGTCACCTTGTGTATCATATATGCTTGCTAATATATTGGCATTTTCCTCAAATAAGATAAATTCAGATATGAGTGATAAAGCTGATTAGAAAATGTTTAATCTAAAGAGGCTAGTTTCCTTATATTCCACTTTGCAGCCCCAAGTATAAGTGGACTAGTAAAAACCCATTACAGATCCAGGTTTACTTCAAATAACAGGTCCTAGCAATTTACAGTCTTTCTGGGTTTGTTATGAGGTGAGGTTTTCTGTATGTCTTTTTTCCTACCCTTGAGCTCAGGTGTTATTTGTGCTGATTGCATTTCAGATTTGTTTTTAAATGTATAATTGTCTGCAGTACATTTAAGGTTAAAATGACCACTGCATACTAAATTAGTACTTGTGTGTGAGGGCTTAACCCTTTATAAGTCAGGAGTTAAAAATGAGTTTGAGAGATGTACTACAATAATTAAGTATTATAAAACTGATCATTCCTTCTGATTAAGAAACTATTCTTTCTAGTCCCATCTGAAGGCAGTTTTTGGGGAGGAAATTATGCTGTTTTTTTTTTTTTAATTAATATCATAGTGGATTGCAAAAATACATCTGAAAGCAATTTGTGCCACTTACTGCTACACAAATAAAATAGGTTTTGATATTCGCTGCCTCCCTACTCATTTCCATAAGATGCGCTGGGTAGGCATGTTTCTCTCACCAGTACTGTGTTCTCAGGTTTTCAAGTAAACAGAGAGCTGCTCATTTCATTACACTAGTGACTATCTGCATACTGCAATTTTGTAAATTACTTAATAACATAATTAAACCTAATGCACTAGAAGAAAACTGTTTTATACACAGGGTCTGCTCATTCCACTAACTGTTCCAATAAACTGAAAAACAAAAATAAGCAGGGCACTGTTTATTTTAAAACCTCATCACTACAAGATTTTGCTGTTCTGTTTAGATATACATTTAGCAAAGACTTCTCAGATGCCAGACTTACTTATTCAGATTCGACCTAACACTCCATCTAAATATAATTTTATTTACAATCATCCTTGAATGATTTTTTAAAAATAAGTTTCATACTATGCATAAGACTGGGGTAAAGAAATCAACAGTTTTGCTTTATTCACTGAGCAGCAAAGTGATATTTTAAAAAGAACATGATTGTTTGCCTGTTGCTACTAATCTATTTCAGCAGCTCCTCAAGAAAAAAAAAACATACTCTGGAGGAGAACAGTCTGTTAATGATCAGTTTGACTCAACACTACTATAAGGCAACACACATGACCACCTTGAAAAGAACAAACACTAATTAGCATCGCCTACAATTCCTGTTTCCAAACCATACTTTTTAACCTGTACACCCAATCTTTTCCAATATTTCCATTAAGGCTGTCAAAAGCAGAAGTTTGGGAACCTTTGCTTGTGACCTTGGCATTTCTTCTCAGGCTTAACGTATTGGCATTTTTTCCTCTGACTGCATCGCTTCTCATTTGTCATGATTATTGTTGAATTTTTCAACTGTCATTCCCGAACGTAAATCAATGGTTGTCGACTTCCCCTTTGTCATATCTGCACTGCCAACAGCCTTTCCCTTCTAAATGAGGCTTCCTCCCTTTCCATCCATTAAAAAAGGCCTGTCTTTTGGAGAAGTCAATCCTTTGTTAGGTCACTCCATTTATCATTCTTCCAATCAGTACCTGACATACTTATTCAGCCAGGTCTTCAACCACACAATCATTGTTCATTTTGGGAGGTGGGGGAGAAGGAGAGAGAGGGAGAAGGGGGTACTTTATTTATGCATGGTGTTTTTTGCCATTTATCTTGACCAGTTTTATATTATTCAATGTCCTTGTATCTTTAAGGGTCCTTACTTGCTTGAAGGAAACACCAAATTTGGTAGAATAAAACACCCCACACCTACAGGGGGAAGGGGAAGAGAATGCCAAGAAAACATTTGGCTGTATTAAGAATAAGATAAACTAGATGAGCAAGAAGAATATAACATAACAAATACAGTTTTGTTGCAAAGGGGTCTAAAGAAAACAAAAACACTTCTTTAGTAAAAAAAACCAAACACCTGGAACAGAAATAGTAATGGATTGCATTGACCTTTTTTACAAGGTTTAAGACATATGAAGTTATATTACATAAAAACAGTACCTAAGCAGAATATTGGTTCATAGTGAGTTACAGAAGCCTTCAGGGCATGACTTGTTTAATAAAGAAAAAGAAGTTAGTATCTCTTATTTATGCAGCTACAGTCATGTTTGGTTGAGCAAATTCCCAGGGCTTTGATCCCCTCTACCAACATTTCAAACAGATCTTCAAATGTTACTAAGGTGTTTCTATCATTACTGGATATCAGGCAGAAATGCCTGAAGTTTGTAAGAGCAACTGACAAAAGCAACTAGCTTTTCCTCCATGCTATCTTCTTATTGCTTCCTGTCCCAGGCCAGAGATGAGTCAATATCTAATACTCGTCAGGCACGCCTGCCTCCAGCTCTTTAAGGGGGTGGCGAGAGAGGAAATCTCTACACCAAATTTCTAAGAAATAAACAGTCCAGACATCCTATTCCAAAATTGCTTCATGTCATGTGTACATCCAGCCCTTTCCTACTAAATAGGACAAGTGGGAAAAGAGTGCATTGTTGTCATGCAAGGGCGATTTCTCCCAGAAATCAAAATGGAAAGAGAATTAGCAAGAGAAACACAGGCTGAAGAAACACAGGTTAGACTGCACATACAACTGATACAGGTTCAAGCATTGTGCAGGCCTCATTTCATTAACATCCAATATATTTGTTAACGTGATCCTTTACGCCAGCTAGAAATACACAATTTAGATATATCTTCTCTCATGCTTAATAAAACAAAGGAAATATTCTAGTACAAGAAAAGCTAAATGTAGACAAAGTAAGCAGGAGCCATTCTGTTCTAAGATCTTGATAAGAGAAGGAGGTCTGCCGAAATACCTCACCATAAGTGAGACTTTTCTCAATAGTGTCTGGCTCCCTACCAAAACCATAAAAGACACAAAAATCAAGTTAACATGTCTATTGCTGCAATATCACATGCTACTGTTTTCTGCATATTTTCTCTAAAAAGACTGACATATTTAATCCCCACAATAATGACACTCATACACATATGACTATATATAACTGGACACTAAAAGTAAAATACATAAACACTTTGGAAGTGAGAGAAAAGAGGTCATTGAGATGCATGATTTAAATTCCTTGATGTGTCACATATCTTAATTTGACCTGGAGTCATTCAAACAGAAGCTTGATCTTCTACTTCCTATCTGCAAGCAATCACATACTCCATAGGGTACTACAGAAATAAATTTTTCAAAATTATTTTGATGAAATTCATATGAGGATCTTGGGTGGGCAGATCAGCAGTAAAGCATAATGAAATGGAAGGTCAGGGCATTTTGAACACTAGAAAATTGATTCCTTACTTGATAGGAGTTAGCTGTTCCAGGATGTAAGTTTTACTTTCTCAATGGAATTTATACGGAAGAAAGAATTTTGCCCAGAAATAAAGAATATTCTCACACAGGATAACAACAAACTTGCAACATTTCTGTCAAAATTATGCACATCATCATCTCTCAGAGTCCGGTGTACTGCCAATTTCTGCATTCAAGTCTTTCCCGTGAACACATATAAGTAGGTGAGTACTTCAGGATATGCTGCTTAATCATACTCTAACTCCATATAAAACCAGTATTATGAGACAAATGACATCCTTTTTGGGTTTGAGGTATTTCATTACAAAAGATAATCCAGTATTTGCTCCCCTTCCTTTCAGGCCCCACACGTTCATACGTTTGACCTTGCTGCAGAGAGGCAAAAGTGATTTCCCCACTGCTGTATTTTAAAATATTACAAGGAGAATCATAAAATCCTAGAATCATTTAGGTTGGAGGAGATCTCTAAGATCATTGACAAATTGTTGAGCGCTGGAACAGGCTCCCCTGGGAAGTAGCCATGTCACCAAGCCTGACTGGGTTCAAGTGTTTGGACAATGGTCTCAGGCACATGGTGGGATTTTTGGGGCTGTCCTGTGCCAGAGCCAGGACTTGGAGTCGATGATGCCTGTGAATCCCTGCCAACTCACAAATTCTGTGATTCTGTGAACTTTCAAAGCCAATTTCCAAGTTACCAAAATGGAGCCATCTAAATGCCAACATTTAGATTTCTCATTAAATCCATTTTTCTACACAGATAACTACTAGCATTATTTATGGTGCTCCAAACTGGAGACAAGAACTAATTTCTTTTCATTCCCCTTATACCTTACTTAATAAGACATTTTATTTATTTTATACTTCTGAGGTAAGAAAGGCAAATGCCCTGCCACTACATGTCATAGTAGCTTTATTTATTTATTTATTTGTTTATTTATTTATTTATTTATTTAAGAGGTATATGGTAAAGGGTCATTTCCTTGTAGAAGAATAAAGTACAGCTGATACTGTTTTAAATCAAATCATGTAATCTCATTCTTGTCCAAGCAATGGATTTACAGATAACAGCCATAATCTTCCTAAAATGTAAAAAACCAGTGACCCTTCTGGAACCACAAAGAGGTGTTATTTGCAAACCAAAAGAGCTATTAATACACAAAAACACTATATTGCAAGCAATAGTACAGGGTTTTTTGAATGTCTAAGGACTAGGGAAAAACAAGCAGAGGTTATAGTTCTAGGTCTGGCATCAGAGGTTTGTGCCGAGCAAATACAGCACTTTTTATTGCATTCATTCCTGCTAGTTAGGACTTTTATCAACTAAAGAAGGGGAGAAATAAAGTATCTTACTTGGCAAGCAAAAGACACTATTGAAACTCTGAAGGAGTGTTGTAGGAGGTTTTTTTGTTTGGTTTGGGTTATTTTTTTTCTCATTTTGTCCAAGTAGAGAGTTTTATCATTTATGAATTTGCTTAGACTAAATATAGGTCTTGAAACGTACTCATATGTACTGGCAACAGACACTATAGAAAAAATTGCCTGGATTAGGAAAAAAAAAAAAAACAAAACAAAAAATCAAACCAACCTGTAACATCATCACCCATTTAGAAGCTCAGAAAATTTCTAGACATAAAAGGTATGGATAACTGGGATTTCTATTACTCATTTATTTAGTTTTTTAATTTTACATGCTAATGAGAGAAGGGAGAAGTGAACATTCTTATTTGATTTTTTCATTATGTATTTTGAAATTGCACTCACAAAGAAAGAAAATGCCCTTTCCTTTTGGTCCAGCATGGAGAATCCTTAAAAGCTGGGCCACCATATATATTCCCCAAAGCAAATACATTCAGTGCTTAACACATAAAAGATAGCAACGGACATGTTGATTCTCAAATGCAAACAATAATGTCTTTCAATACAGTATTTTCAAATATGTTTAAAATGCCTAGCAACACTCTAGAATTTTTCATCATGCTAATATATTCTCAATTTTCTGCTGTGGTTTCAACGAAGGACTAGTAACATAATGCTTATAACATTTTAACTGAGGGGCTCCTGCTTTAGGATGCAATAAATTTTCAGACACATGATATTCAATAAATGAAGCAAGTATGCTATGTGAACAACCAATTATGTGGGGGTTAATCTGTGTATTATAATCATGACATAATTGTTTTCTATTAATTAGATAATATGTGTTTGTAGATAGAAAATTTATTCTCCCATTCAACACAGTGCAACTGAAATAAAACATAAAATATTATATGGACAGACATCTTAAAAAAGTCCATATTTGAATTAGACTGTTGTTACAAATGACATTTGACCCAAAATCTAGAAGTGCTTTTGATAAAAAACTATGACTTTGCTTCCTTTTCTGTTTCACAAGAGAACTGCTAACTTGCATTTGATTTCCAAACAGTCTTAGTATCAATCAGAACAAATTCTGTGAAACTACACCCAGAAACCTAATTGCGTTTTACAACTTTCGTCACAATTATAAACTGAGTCAAATCCTGAAAAGTATTGAAATATACCTAACAATATTTCCTTGAAGCTTCCATTTTACTCAGTATGTTTCAACTTGTGTTCCAGAACTTCTTTAACATGTGATGGGCATTTTTTGAATGCTGGTGCACAAGCTGTACTTTTTACTTGCATTTTTCTACTGGACATTATTTCTTCAGTTACATTAAAGTAACCCACTGAAAATTACAGTATGGACTGTAATTACTGTTTCTAATGCCTTTCTCATACAGCAACTATGAAGCACAGTGCCTTTAAATGCATTATCCTATACCAAATATATATATATATGTATCATTTACATAAGGATTTTAAAAATTCTTATATTTTACTCTTTTCCCCATTTCTCCTTAAAAGATATTTGTAACAGATTATAACAGGAAACTGTATTTCAAAGTTAATGGTTTTATTTTTAAAACCTGTATTGACAGTTATTCAGGGGTTTTTTCTATGACCTTTAAAATATAAATAAAGTTCCCAGATTTGTGGAAAACCTTTAAAATCTATGAGTGCTGAAATTCGTGTGGCACCGCATTAGTAGCAGGTATAAATCATGATTATGTATAGTCAAATGAATCCCAACATTTAAAAAATTTCAAGGAAAAACTGTTTTGTTAGGTTGATAATCAGATTTATAAGCCAATACCTTATAAATGGCTATAATGGGACCTCTGAGACAATTACTTGGGGTTGAAACACCAAGTTCTTCCAGTGCTTACAGGGACAAAGCTGCTTCCGTAACAAAACCATTTCTGCCTCTCAGAGAAGCAATGGGCAAGTACAGTTACACAAGAGGGAAGTGAAGGGAAGGTCACAGGGCTGTGTGGTACATTTTAAAATGCCAGAAATAGATGCTGATCACCTTGTATTTCTTTTTCAAAAAAGCCTCTAATCAGTTCTAAATTTCTTAGACAGTTTGCTTTCTTGCTGCACCTAGAAATGTGTCATTTGTCTATTAAAAAACATAACAGCTCACCACCCCTCCTCACTGGCTTTCATTGGCCTCTCTTTTTTTCCCGTTTAATGTCTCTAACTTCATGCCATGTTCTTTTCCTCTTTCAGCACGGCTGAGCAAGGCTGACAGGCGGATTCCTTTGCTTTTCAGGGTATTAAAGCCACTTTCCCGCTCTGACAGCCTGTTCTACTCTGCCACCTTATAGCTCTGGCTTCACACTTCTCTGGGCAGCCACTGCTTCTTGACAGACCACTGTCACTTCCCATCATCCTCTCTGTATATCCTGTTCTCTCCCCCTCAGCACGCATCCCGACTTTCCAACCAATGCAATTATTTTTTTTGACAAGCCATCCATCAGCTTTAACTTTAAAAGCACTTTCCGCTGATATCCATTGTTAAATCCCTTGCTTTTTATGGAGCTTGCATGAGAGAATATGATATCAGACATTCAAACTACCAAACCATGTAAATTTACTTTGTTCTCAGCTATGTTTCCAATTTCACGTCCAATTTTTCGGTACATTATGCGTAGTTGTTGTGCTTAATATGATGTTGTCAAATCCCATTAAAGTTCACTGCATTGCACGGCTTTAAAAACAGGTTACAATTTGCATTCTATAAAGAAAGGAAGGAGTGCAGTCTGAAGTCAAGCTGAATCTTATTAAAATTATCTGTTCAATTGTTACATTTGTAGATGGAGTAATTTTGAGGCATTAGCTGAGACACATATGAAAATGTCAGTGTGCCAACTAATGACAATGAAAGCAAAAGGAATATATCTGTGAAACTCAATAAAGCTCCTTTGCTGGTGACATAAATTTGATGATAATCCGAGGAAATGAATAAGGGACCATCCAGTTTGAATAGGAATTACCTTTTCTATTAAATCACTTTGCTGTATTTCCACTTGGCCTACATCTTGGTCCTATGCCACAATGAGTCTCTCTCAGTGGACTAAAAAAAAAAATTCCCCACAGGACTAACATTCTCTTGAGGAGTATCTTTAGTGTAAGCCTCATAACCAATTTCAGACACTTAAAAAGCAAAGAAAGAATTAGTCTCCCCTCCCCACTTTCTGCATCTAAGTGCAGATGAAATGATTTCCTAATGTGCTATATGCGGACATGTCCAGTGGCTAACACCACTGTGCTCTCCACGCAGGACCTCATGCACAAAAGCTTGCATTCTTACATAAAGGAAGATAAATCTATATAAATAGACACCGGTATAAATGAAAAGTTCAAATGTGCTAAAATGCTAGGAACATAAGGATTCATGAGAAAGTCAATTTTGTTAACGGCATATTTTAATATAGTATCCCACAGTCTTTAAATCCTACCCTTGGCAACTGTTAGCACAGCTTTTCCTTAGAGCAAGGCATGAGACCATCAGTGGTAAATAATGCTTCTGCAAGTATCATTCAGTTACCACCATGTATTTTTTGCAATTCAATACAATTAAAACCTGCTATAAGTATGCAAACAGAGTATGTCGCTTAAGTTACATCCCTGAAGTTACTCTTTGACTACAAAAAGAAAGAAATAAGCCTGCTTGGCATATCTAAGCTCTCACCCTCAGGTAAAATCTTTTCAGATTCACCCTGCCATTTCTCAAAAAGCATGTTAAGAGGTAAAGTTCAGACTTCTGGAACCTATTTAAAGCAAAGAGGCAAGGACAACACTAAAAGAATCAAGCAACAGCTGCTCAGTCAATAGCATCAACACAGCTGCCTTACAATGGAACAATATCTAATGGTCCCCAACAAAAGTGAACGAAAAAGACTTGCTCATCTAGAAGTTCTAATCTGATTAAGGATTACCATGATTTATCTTTTCCAGATCTATTTAAGTTTATCCTGAACAGTTTTTTCTGCGACTTTTCACTGGAGCAGGTTACAAATAAAGTTACTCTTTGCACACATTCTCCTAATCTTGTTTCTCCAAATAGCAATTCAATCTATTTTGAATTTCGCACGATGAATTTCCAAGTTCTCTATTAAGATTATTAGAGGCCTCCAAAACCTCTGAACCTCTGTGCTTCTGTTAACCAACTACAATCAAATACTACATTACCTGCCAGCTGACTGTACTATCTCAGTCCAACCCGCTTATATTAATGTCATCCATTTTGGATCTGGTTTTCAAGGAAAACATAAGCACTGGGGAGTATATAGTATTATACACCCAGTTCTATCCCACATCACTGAGCGACTCTGCCCAAATCTCTCCACCCTTCTTTCCCTTCAGTGAATTTTCCAAAATTTTTCAAGAACTTGGAGATAAACAGATGTATGCAACAAAGGTCAGTGTAAGGTCCTGCACCCAGGGAGGAATAACCCCAGGTACCAGTACGGGTTGGGGACTGACCTTCTAGAGAGCAGCTGTGCAGAGAAGAACCTGGGAGTCCTGGTGGGTGACAAGCTGACTATGAGCCAGCAGAGTGCCCCTGCTGCCAGGAGGGTCGTTGGGATTATGGGGTGCATCAGGAAGAGCATGGCCAGCAGGTTGGCAGAACTGAACTTCCCCTCTGCTTGGCCCTAATGAGGACACATCAGGAGTGCTCTGTTCAAATCCTGTCTCAAAAGGTCAAGAAAGACAAGGAGCTACTGGAAAGGGTCCGGTGGAGGCCACAAAGATGGTCTGGAGCATCTCTCTGATGAGGAAAGACTGCAGGAGCTGGGTCTGTTTAGTCTGGAGAAGACTGAGAGGGGATCTCATCAATCCATACAAACATCTCAAAGGTGGCTGTCAGGGGGATGGTGCCAGACTCTATTCATGGTGCCCAGAAACAGGACAAGGAGCAATGGCCATAAACTAAAACACAAGAAGTTGCATCTCAACATGAGGAAGAGCTTCTTTCTGTTGATGTTGGAAGAACACTGGAACAGGCTGCCCAGGGAGAGCATGGAGTCTCCTCTGGAGACATTCCAAAGGCACCTGAATGGTTCCTGTGTCATGCTCTAGGTGACCCTGCCTTGGCAGAGGAGTTGGACTGGATGGTCTCCAGGGGTCCTTTCCAACCCTAATCATCCTGTTATTCCTTAATTTTACACTAAGTTAAGGTTAAAAATAATGAAGCTTACACCAATAAGAAAAAACAGGGAATGTATGTATGTCATTTAATTAAAATCAGCAAAAGTGTAAGTATCCTGAACTACACAATAGTGGCATTCATTCTATGTGACTAAAACATTCTTATTTTCATTACATATTTAAGAAATTGAAGAACTGAAACAACTCATTAAAGATACTAGGACTTCTTTAAAATTCTCTGGTGAACTACTGATATTAGCATCTACCTTTTTGCACCTCAGCATAAACAAATTTTTTTACTTTTTTAGTTCATTTATTTGAATTATGTACAGCCAGTTCTTTCAAACTTTCACTGTGACAATAGATATTATGTAGAAGAGAACATCTACCATTTAAAAAACAAATAGAAATTTTCCTTTTCAAGCTGTGGGTTAAGATACAGGTACAGATACTAAAACCTCTGTGCACCAGAGAAGGGAAGCTTATTAAAGCTCGTTCCAGAGAATCTCCCTATTTCTGAACCATGTTTGTGTCTGAACTTCCTATACGAAATCACACTTCCCAGGAGACAAGTTCAGCACAGAAATCTGTAAATCAGTATAATCCATGTGAATCTGGGAAGTTAATTTTCATGATAAAGGAAAAACAGAGTTTGAGAGTTTGAATGTGCCCTCTGTAGTTAAGGACAGCTTTAAACATATCTCCTCTGTTTTGGTGTTAAGTTTTTTGAGCATTACATCCTTTTTTTTTTACAGGAAAATGACCAATGGGAATAACTGCACAATTAACTAATAAAGGAGAATGAAGAGGATCACTTGTCTTCCCATTATATTCACCTTGCTAGTAAACCGCTTTCTAGTAAACTTGTTTTGAAGACATTATCATTAAAAAAAAGAAAAAACCCACAATCTTACAACAACTGCTTTTGCTCTTTATTTCTCATTACCTTACATGAAAACATGCACAGACTTCAAAAAATAAATAAATATATACACACACGCTACTCTTCACAGGGTCATCTTTTAAATCCATCTCTCACACACTTCCAAGGTAACAGATCCTGTTTAGGTATGAAACATATTTGTTAGCAATGTTTAGAACGTTTTGCTATTTTCTCTGATAACCATATAAAAATATTATGGTCTTCCAATGCTTAAAAGCAAATTAATATTAATGTTATCCCCTTCATCTGAAGGGTGGGGGATTTTTTTGTTGGGTTTGGGGGTGGGTTGGGTAGTAGAGGAAGGGGTTGTTTTTCATAGTTCATGAAGCTGTGTTAATTGGTCCAAAGGGAAAGCAAATTTTTCAATAAACCATATAAGTCATCCTAGAGAATGTTAAACGTAAACTAAAGCAAATGACCAAGGGAAAAAAAAAAAGATTGACTGAGAGGAAAATGTCTCCATTTTTTCATCGAATTGCTTCAAATCTCAGAGTTTGATAAACGTTCAGCTCTAGAAGACATCTTCTTTACCCTACACACCATTCCAATCTTTATAATTAAACCTCTGAGGCTTTACATATCCTGAAAGAGTCGGAAAATCACGGAATCAGAACAGTCTGAGTTGGAAGGCACCTTTAGGGATCATCTAGTCCCATCCAATCCCCCTGGATTGAGCAGGGACATCTCAACTAGATCAGGTCATCCCCATCCAAGCTCACCCTGAAGGTGCCCAGGGATGGGGCCTCTACCACCTCTTGAGAAAACCTGTTCCAGAGTACCATCCTCAGAGTAAAAAGCTCCTCCTAACATCTAATCTAAACCTACTATCTTTTCAGTTTAAAACCTTATTCTGCAACACACCCCAGTGAAGTGTCCCTCTCCAGCCTTCTCATAGAGCCTTCTCTTCTCAAGGCTGAAGAACCCCAGCTCTCTTGGCCTGGTCTCACAGGAGAGGTTCTCCAGTCCTCTGATCATATTTTCCTAAAAGCAGACAAAGCTTATTCTCCTCTCTCCTGAAGGTGAGAAAGATTTTATAAATACACTATGGCTGTAGTAACCTGATTTTTAATAGTAGTTTAGATTCCTGTCTACCTAAAAGGAGGACAGAGATTTCTGTAAAGTGAAGCAGAATGAGAATATATATGGAAATACTAGCAAAAAGTGAAATGAGTTCCTATCACAAAACAGACATGCATTTGCACTTCACAAATAGTGATTTTAACCCATTTTCAGATTAAAGGCAATGAATAGCAGCCATCCCTTAGAATGCTAGAAAGAGCACTTTTCATAAGACTGCACCCTTTTCATCACTGGTGATGCTCTAAAGGCAGAGTAAACAACAAACTGGAATTACAAAGACTGATGTCCTTTTAGTTCCTGCCACGTATTCTAGAGATTAAATTCACATATGTGTCAGAAAGATGGTGACAATGAAAAATTTTCTTTCAACATGCTGATAAAGAATGATACTTTCTCGCTACCAGAACTTTCCCAAATTTCACAATAGCCTATAACTATGGGTTATAGCAGCACTCTAAACAATACTTTCTGCCTCCATCAATAAAAAAAAAAAATCTGTTTTCCTGCTTATGCAGAAGCCATGCTCTACTTCAAACACATTACCATTTCAAGAGCACTAATTAACAATCAAGTGCAAGCAAAACCTCAAGTCACCCCAACATTCTCACTGGAACTTGCCACAGTTTTCTAAATATGTCACTTCAAAGAGACTGAATTACAACATGTTTGTTTCCTTTGTTAACCTTTCCTAGTTTCCAGATAAAACACCTGTTGGGAAAGGAGCAGAAATGGGAATGCATGCACACAGTAGTCCGATAAAATACTACACGTTCATAAAGTATATTTAATAATAAAAGCAAAAAAAGCCAAGATGTTGGTATTCTGCTGGTATTCTTTCATTGTCTGATATGTGTTGTTTGTAAAATGATGAAGAAAACTTTCAGTGCAACTTCAAAATGCAAGTAATACTCCACATCCCAAAGTCTGAGATACCTCAAAGAACATTATTACAGCATTAGGAAAGCTCCATGGATGTCATGTACAAAACAAAACAGACTAAAGGAAGATGCTGTATAGATGTTAGTATTTAATTGAGTAGGAACACTTTTGGATAGCAAATACATAGAAGAACCACTATCAGTAATGAACCAAGTACTTAATAGACAATGCTAGTTTAGTTTTGCATTATTTCTTTTGATCTCACTTAACCCCTTTTTCATATTTTATTCATTTTTACTTTTTACCAAAAGGTACAACTTCAGCTTACTATGTATCTTGGTCTCTACTAGCAGATTAAGCTTTAGATATAAAGCTATTTTCAACAATTTTACTTACAATAGAAACTATATGTTTATCGTATCTTTTTTTTAGCCATTCATACACCAACACAGACATTCAAATAGGATTAAATAATAATTTAGGATTCACTTTTCTCATCATCTAAAGGGTTAAAATGTCTTTTTCCCCTCCTCCAAACAGTGACTGCATTTTCCCTTCCCCATTTATCCTACTTTCTAACTGTTAAAAAGAAATACAGACTTCTTCAGAGCTAGCAGTTTTGCTTAACTCACTTAAGAATAAAGATTCAAGGCTCTGAGCCTCTGCCCTTACCACCATCAATTCTAGTCCCACCTGAAATTTAAAATACTAAAGTGATTGTGGTGAATTTCTGGGAGTCAATCTTTCTGGCTGAATGGTTGTCTTCTTGATGGAGAATGGCAGCTGTCCCTGAGGAGAAGGGTAATAGTAGGATTTTGTCTTTTCCTTTAAGTCAGACTAACCACATACTGCTGCTGAGTCAGCCATACCTGCAAGCAGACGGCAATCATAACCTTCTTGATCAAGTCTACCTTTCCCAGGAGCACAGATGGACACAAAAAAACCACTAATGTCACGAAAGTGATGTTCAGGGTTGAATATATCAGGAGACCAACCCACTATTTTTCTAATAGCAGAACATTATCGTTTAAGATGAAAGAGCTAGAAAGGCTACCACACTAGACAAACAAACCAAAACAACCAATGAACCTAATGCAAGTGTACTTAAAATGTACTGCAATATTCTAGCTCAAGTTACAGACAAGTTATGAATGTTGATAAATAAATTATTTTACTTGAAGCCTGCCATTTTTAATAGCAAGCAATAGAGAATGTATGATCCTGTGTGGAGTAAGGAATTTCTTGCATTGTCTGTATGCAGGTACACATTATATACATTAAAAAATGTATCAGCCTATGCTCTTTTAATACATGGTTCACTTGACTGATGGTTATCTCTACACTGGCTGTAAACTTTGCAGTAAGCAATTACACCCATTTGGAGGCCAAGCTTCTGAAATACATTGCACCAGGGCATGTTGTTAGGTTTATCCAACTGCCATAGCAACTAAAGCCAGAATATAAAGAGCTTCTCAAAGAGGCAACTTTACACAAGGTCAACAAGTCCCCTGACAAAAATTTCATATAGTGCTCAGTCTCAGACATACAGCCAAATCTTTGTTCTCTTCATAATCCTTAGGCAAAAAAAAAGCTAATGACAATCACAGGCAACATATTAAATGATAGTATTTTGAGCACAGCTGGGATTCCATTCTATAAATAATTTTTTACCCAACAACGTATTGCGATAAAGAGCTGAGAAGGTCTTGCTCAATAAGCAGTTACCAGCACGGTTTTGCTACTAGGGATGAAAGATTTTCTTTCAAAAAAGATTTTTCTTTTCTAAATGTGACTTTTTAGGTGCTTCTGTAAACACATCACTGTCACTTACAATCAGTGGATACTTCCTTCTGTTGAAAGTTAAAATTAATAAAATCTTGAGAATCAAAATAGCAACAATTACCATAATCAGACTCTTCCATACTTTATAACAGTACTATTTTACAGCCCAAAGGGGCTTATTCAGCAAAAGGAGAAGCTTTCAAAAATTATACCAGAACACTTTGTAAAGTATCGTGCACTACTTGATTGGGAAATTCTAGCTTTTCTAATCAAAATGCTATCAAAGAAAAGTTAAAGTGCAATTCTACAACAAATAACTAGGTAAAAAATGACAGATTCACTCAATATGTCTTCTAACAATGCTTCCTTGCAATGCTGTGTTATTGGTTCCTGATGGGTCTTTTTAATCTGAGAAATATTAAATTGAAGGGTGGACAAATAAAGCATTAAACAAATATAAACAATTTACTACTTCCTCATCAAGCCTATGAGATTTAGAGGACTGATGTGCAACACTTCATAACAAACAGAACTGTAAAATCTTGTTTCATACTGAAATAGCAAAGGAAAAATATTTTGCATTTTAATCACGTTAAATTATAATAAATTAAAATTATATACATTTTATTTAAAATATTCACTTCTATAACTGAACAGGAGGAAACAAACTCTGTGCACATCGAAAAACCAATGAACTTCAAACAGCTGCTTGCATTTAAATTTGTCCTAACAGTCTGAATATTAGCCCCGATATTCCATGAATACTTTTAGCCAATTGAAGCCTTGAAACAATGTCCAAAAAACAATCAAAACAGGTCAGGACAATTGCAGAAAACAAATTAATTGCATTTTCAAAGCAGATGTTTGATATCTAGAAAGTGAAACAAAAAACCATGAGCCAGGCACTTTGCAGGGTCAGAGCAAGAAGGTTAAGAAGTTTCTATCATGTCTGCCAAATTTTTATTGCCTTTAAAGTTTTTTCAAAGTATTTTAATATCTTGATTTGCAAATCTGTTCTATCACATCTGCTTCTCATCTTCTTGCAAGCCTACAGTAGCTACTATCATATTGCTTACAGAAACAACACCTGGCTCTCTAACCCAAGGGCTGTACCTCCAAGAGAATCAACAATGATCAATCACTTAGTAAAAACATCTTGCACTGGCACCAACGCTATGCAAGAAAGATAATATACAGATAGAAGAGTAACTTCTATGCTAACCAAGCTCAGGTAAGTGAAGTTCTTCTGGCTGTCAATGCAACATAAAGTCACTGTGTGTTAGTGTCGTGGTTCAAGCAAAGGTAATCAACATTTAATACTATAATCTCCCATTTTAGAGGAATTTTAAACAGTTTTCATAGTTAGTATTTCTCAAAAAAAGTTTAGAGGATGTAGGTGGTTGAGACAAGAATCCTACCCAAAGAAGGACTTTGGCTGTTGCTCCTTTCTTGAAAGCAATTCTGGTTTATCAGTATTGGATGGTGTCATAACACACAGAAAAATGAAGAACACATCACAAGAGCGAGTTCTGAAAGCAACATTTAAAAAAAAGTTGTTCTCAGCACAACAATCTGATCCCGAGTCTTAATATTCATTCACCTGTGTGAAAAAAATGTCTAACACATACAGCAGTCCAGCACCTCTTCCGTCCCCAAAGTCCACGAGTTTACTCCAGCAAATAAAACTGACTGAGGAGCTCCAGAAGGAAGACTTCTTCAGATCCAAGAAACAGAATCTCAACAGGTCCATGACACAGCTGACTGCTAACAGGAAGGACAGAGGCTAGACAACACCCCAAGATAAAGATACCTGTATATTCCTGGAGCAAACACTCAGAGAAACAATAACTCTTTTTGAGTGCCATAGCCCTCAGTACATTTGTTGCATTTTCTTTTTAGCAGAAACAAAAGAATTAGATTTCATGCCATCAATCCTTCAAAGCGATACTTGTCTTTTCATTAAACAGCAAATGCATTTACCTCAAATATTTTCAGATAAAAATCTCTAGTGATCCTGAAATGTTAAGCTGCTCAATCCCCCATAGCCTTGACAATTCTGCAAAATTACTTAATGCAAAGGCTAGAGGCCTCCAGAGCAGAGCTGATTCCTCCCAAAGGATAACTCCCCTCCCCAGCTGGATGCAGTTCACTCTGGGAACTACTTCATGACATCCATCTCTAAAATAATTCAGGTCAGTTCCACCTAGAAGAGAGTGTTAAGAACACCTGAAGAGCACGGACCTAACACCCCAGAAGGCTACACACGTTGCTTTTTTATGCATTAATGTCTCACAACTTTTACAGTGTTTCTTCCACATTCCAGAGATGTGAAAGCAGCTCAGCACTTCGTACACAGATTATATTACTTGCATCTGAAACAGGGGTTTTTTTTCCTCCCCAGTCCCACATTAAACTATATTTGTTCTGGTTGTGTGGGAGAGGCCAGTTCTAGCTGTAGTTACACTCTAGCATTACTGTAAAGCAATATCATGCTGCCATGCAATAGCTCTTTAATGTCAACCATAACCTTCATAAATGGGTTTGTAATGAGAAACCCTTGTTTGTCATTCAGTAGGTATGATTGATGCTATGTGAGTGAAGTGTAGCCACAGTGACCATCTCAATAACATGAACAGCTGCCAAATATTCATTTAGCAGAATGAGTTTAAAAAACTTTGAGCAGATTGCTTTCACAAGGCTGCTTTCAACAAAAGGAAACATAATTAACGAGCTAATATCAGCATGTGTCTGGCTAAGCTAATGAATATCAAATTACACAGAATCCTGTATAAATCATCATTATCCTGAATTTTAATTGAACTTGCAATTAAACATGACAAATTTTATATACACTAAACCTTTAATTTATACTTTCAAATAAGAAATAATTTATCATTTTTAGTATTTCATAGTTAATTTCCCAATATGTACACTTCTAATTAACAAGGACAGACAGGCCTTAAAAAAAAGAAAAAAGAAAGAAAAACACACCAAAACCTGCTGAATAGCTCCATTGGTTACATCAACTTTCAGCAGATTAAAATCAGAGGCCAGAAACTTAGAATAGCACAGTAAACCACTGCTTCTGCAAATCATATTTAATTTCAGACTCATCCTTTGAATACCATATGCAGCAAGAAGAGAACTGAGCTGCAGCAATGTCTAAGGGGCAATTTGAAATCTGGGTTAGGTTTCTGCAAAAGAAGCAAGAGTTTTGAAACAAATTCTTATTAATAATTTTGTAATGCTCCATTTATACAGTTTCTTAAACTTATTGTCACTATGGACTAGAGCTGTCACCACACAAAATAGTGCTTCTTGACAAAAGAATATCTCATTTATTATCTAGTTAATTTTCATTTTAGTCCCTCATTTATGATCATTTCCTTTTGCTTATCTCCAGTATAATCCAAAAACATGAAGAGAAGGATTCCTTTCCCCACCTCCTAATACTCATATGCTCCAGTTACTTTTTCTGTTTCATCAAAATATTACAGTTTATATTCATTTCTAAATAGAAAAATTTGACTCACTGAAATAAAATAAATGGGTCTTACAGCTGTGAATGTGGAGTTCAGAGACAGAAGCAGCTGCATCACTGAAAGCAGGCACAAAGTTCTGTTAGCACAGCTAACTCAGCTGGAAGAGTGGGTGGAAAAAAATGCCATGAAAACCATGCCAGCAAAATCTGTGGTATAGAGACGGTCAGGACAGCATAAATTAGCATAAATCCTTTGTTCAAGGAGTTTCAACAACAGTAGATGAAAATGCTCCTTCTTCTGGCATACCTTGCTCTCCCCTAAGAGACTGCCAGCAGAGTTATGATGGCACAACTGGCAAGACAGTGCCCTAACACAGGCAAGCCCCTGGCTAGGAAAGGCTAAGCACAACTAAGTGGCACACACATGGCAAATGTGGTCAAACCCCAACTGCAATCAACATCTATATGGCTGCACTGAAGACTTCAACACTTTCAGACACAGGTCATATAGAAAGCTCAAGATAGGGCATGCAATGGATTAAACTAAGTATTCTCAGACACTCAAGGTTTTTAAGACTTGCTTTCATTCAGTTCCCTAACACTATTTGTTCATCCTTCAAAAGCAGATGGATGTTTCAAAATCCTTATTAAAAGGCAGAGTCTTCATCATGCAATTTGCTGAACCTTCAAGACAATGCACTTTGTGAAGTCCTATTGCTCGCTGACCATAGCAATGAAACAACTGGGGAAATAAAAGGATGAAACTAAGAGAAACTGAAAGCTTCTCCCACTAGGAAACAGCTTTAGGAATTCTATTAATTCCCACAGCAAATTAGGTCAACAGCTTTCATATTTACAGTACTCAGCAGTTAAAGAGTGAGATTTCTGATTTAATGAGCAGGAGAATTAGGGATACAACAGGCAATTTCTGCTACTACTGGTAATTATAGTAAATATGTTTGGGTGCTTCTTGCAGTCCTTGCTTTTCCTCAAGCCACCTACATAGTTCTATTTTATTTCTATCCACTGTTCTGCCTGCCCTCCTAGGTATTTAGTACCTGGCTATGCTCATAATTTTTTGAGGACACTTAAAAATGAACTTATCTGCCCATGCTGACTAACTGAGATCTGGATATCCTAGAAGAAGCTCAAATGTTTGCAGACCACTTGAAGGAAAGCCTCTGTCACGCAGCTCAGCAGGACTTCATTCCTATACATCCATTTCCCCAAATGCTTTGAGAAATGCAAAGCAAACAACCCAGAAGAAATAGTAGGAACTCAGTGAGTGATTTCCAGAAGTATTTCTTCACCTTGTTGGTACAGTTCCACAAGTTACTTAACCCCTAACAGAAAGCAGAGACAAAAGGTGATTAATCAGCAGAGTAGTATCCATCTCTGGTTACAGCTTCCTAACGACTGAGATATTGTTGTGTTCTGCCACTGCCTAACTATATGATCCTCAGTAACTACTCTGCCTCTCTGTCTCCCCATTTATTCTCTCAGAAAGAAGTACACTGACGCTTAACTCACCCAACAGTCTTTTTTTTCCTCCACTGATAAATCCTTCTACTGAATATTTGCACACTTTTGCTCCCATATTTCCCATTCAATCCACACACAGAGCCCTCACCTTTCTGACACCACTCCTTCTGCAAACACACATTCTAGTCAGCAAAAATAACATTGCCTACCCATCACTGAGAACAAATAAATGAATTAACTCAGACATAATTCTCCTCTAGGTTTTCCTAGTGCATTTTGCATTGTCTGTCTACTTAGATTACAAGCCCCTCAGAGCAAGGACACATTGTCTTCTTTGACTTGTACAGCTCTGAGCACACTGTTTGTACATAAATAATATTAACACCAATGATAATACTGGTTTGGCCAGTCTCAATAAGCATGAAAATGAGGCAGCAAGTGCTTCTATTTTTGTTTTTCACATAAGGAAATGTCATATTTCTTCTCATTTTTCCGGGACTTACAAACCTAATGGAACTGCACGTACCAAGGCTCTGAATGTTTAATGCTTTTGCTGAAAAGCACTATGTGTTCATGCAGGAGAAGCAGCAGGACAAATATTTTCACACATTTTCAGATAGCTGAGTGAAACTGACTCCACCAGAATTTACAGTTGAAGACTACCAGAATTTACAACTTGTGAAATTGTGGCTGTCTGTATTTTCTCATTACAGTGTGCTTGCCAGAGACAGAAAAGGTGGGGGCTTTTTTTCCCTTTTTTTTCTTTTTTGTTGGCATCTACTGTCGCACTACTTCCTAGTTAAACCTTGTCTCAAGTTATCAACACTCTCTGGAGAGATAAGCTTCTTCTCACTTACAACCTGTCACTAATAATCGAACTTTCAAGACTCCATCTCGAAAAGAGACTACTGGAGGCACACAGGTCACAGGAATTAACTGCCACCAGTCCTTGCAGAAAACTAAGCTCATCAATCTATAGCTTCTCGTCATAATTAGAATAACGGCTTCGAAAATTTGGGCTGATGTTGACTCAGTCTTATGCCACAAAGACCACTGATTAAAATCTTGGTGTGAAAGTTAATGATAAGTGCTGGTGGCGTTGTCGTGGAGACAGGGACAAACAATTCCCTTGCTGTGACATTTTCAATGTCCTGCAGAAGAAAAACTGTCCTCTTTAGTGTGGCACTGTATGAAGCTTATTTATGGCTACAGGGCTTGCTGGATTGATGACTGTCGTAACACACTGTCAAATCCTTTACTGACACATTCATTTTTTGAGCCCCTGGTGTGGCAGAAATAAAACACAACAAAAATGTGAAAGTATTATTTATCAGTTTCTGTTTGAGTAAATAGTGGATGAAATAAATTTGGTATATGCTTGTACCCAGATGTGCACACAGCTCCCTACATTTATTAAATGCACAAGAAACAAAAAGTATTTAATGCAGTTGAAGATTCTCTCATAGTTTTTGACTGCAGTTTTGCAATGGATTTTAACAGACAAATCCCAAAGAACTAGTATAGTTAAAGCTGTAAGAATACAGCTTTGATTGCTCTGTGTCCATAACAAAATAGAGTATATTGCACACTTGGCATTAAAATTTAAGAACATCAGAAGCGTGATCTTTGTTTTGATACTGAATTTCAGAAAGTCAGGTTGAGGTTGCCAAGAGCCTAGTGACAGTAGCATGCTCTAACATTAATATCTGCAGTATTATTTTTATCACTTTAAAATTAGAAGGTGGTCCTTCTATCTTCTCTTTCAGATAAAATGTGTCTCCTTCCCTTTAAATATAGTGAACATTATTTGTTAGTCTTAAGGCTCTTGTTAACTTCCTGCAGCTTTTACAATGCACCACTTAACCATTACAAAAATATCTCTCTGGACTACAAGTAAATTTACAGACCGATCATTATCGGAGAGAGCTCAAAATGTATGTCTGAAACCTCTGCACTGAACACACCCAAAAGTTTCCGTACATAGATTTTCCATACTGATCACAATTTCAGGAATCATGCCTGCTTTAGCTTCCAGGTTCTAAATTATTAAAAGAGGATTCCCCTGCTTCAAAACTCAGAAGCACCTTTGTCTGTCTATGGAGGAAAAAACCAGAAGTCCAAGATTTACTCATTCCCTATATTACAAAAAGAAAATAAACCCACTGCTGTTTTCTCTCCCTTTGTCCAGTGGACTCTTCCTCAAAAATATTTATTGCATCTCTTCTAAGTAAAAAATCGTGAGAGAGGGAGGTGTCAAATTAGCACACTGTTCTTTCACAATACTTAAATACAAAGTGAGTGAGCAAAAGGTTGCTCTCCTTACTCAATAATTGCAATTCCATCAATGTTACCCACAGATACAGCAGAACACACTGAGAAAGTTCTACACATAAAAGGAAATCAAAATCAAAACTTGGTGACTGAGCATGACTAAGACTTTGTATGTGTAATCTGACAATGTGATAGCTACATGGAAGCTCTTTAATCCTCAGGAGCTAACTTACCTTACCTACCATCAATGTTCTTCCTCCCAGTCATCCCCAGTTCCACAGCGTTCCCATCACACAACATGATTTAATATACATATCTCAGCCATGGAAATGTTCTTAGGATGTTTACATGGAAGGGTCTTCAAACCTGGACCCGGATAAATCATTGCTTCCCTCAACATTGGATATTTGTCAATCGTATTAATTGTTATTTATACAATGCCTTTGAATATTCTGTACTTGTATTATTTTGGATTATAGCTTCAGATTTTGGGCTTTAAAAAGGTAAAGGATCCAAACTAAGAGGAACATCCCTAACCTAGTATTTGATAACTACCAGAATACACTACCAATGCTCCGAGTCCCATCAGTAATTTAAGTATGCAAATAAAGTGCAAGTTTCTCAAGACATTTAGGGATTTCTAACAAAGTGCTATAATTTACTTCATAAAACATTATGAAATAATTTTAGTCAAGAAAATTAAGAATTGATCCTCCAGAGCTATCAAAAACAAAAGGAAATGAGTACTATTTTAATAAAATTAAATCCTTCAGATTTCTTAGGAAACCTTGTAAAGCTTCGGCTAATACTAAACCATATCAATACAAGAAGTGGTTTAGAATTGTTTGAATTTCTCAATTGCAGCATTTAACCCTCCAAGTCAATACACACCAAAATAAATCTGCTCCTCAACAATTTCAAGTTCCAAACACTTATATCTAATTGATATAACAGATGTTGTCATCAATTATTCCTTTTTCAACTCTGTAAACTATATACAGATATTTCAGGTTAATCTATGTAGTGATGCTTCTGGTAAAGATTTGTGTCAAAATGTCAGTCTTTAATTTTCTTTGCTTTGTTGGTTTGCAACTCAAACTTATAATGTGAAAGTGTTTTTTAAAGAGTGGGAATTAAAGTGGTCTAAAATGGTTATAAAATACAGTTTATACGCTTCTTAAGCCTGATGAAAAAGCTGAGTCTACCACATGGTAACTCTGGGTGACTAAACAGATTGTCAAATATATTAAAAAAACCCAACAAAACCCAACCAAAAAACCCTCTAGCAGTCAGTTTTAATTTTTTCATGCCCATCAGCTTTTCTTGTCCTATTAGTTACCATAATAGCAACACAGTGTTGAGCAAAATACCAGAAGCTTTCATTAGAACCATTAACATAATTTGATAACTGATGGTATTTGATTTCTGACTTTTGAACTTTGAGTTAAAGCTTGGTGTAAGATATAATCTCACTGATTGGATGTTTTTTAAAATACAATCACTTCAAGTTACATTTCTTTGTTAACTGTAATTAATGTTCACATTTGTCACAAATTGTATTATTTAAGAAAGAGGCAATAACGATGAAAGATGTGACAATGTTAAACCCATGTCATCTTCCCCCGAATGATTAAGCCCTAATTTAAGGATTGCTCAAAATAAACTGGAGCCATGCACAGTAATGGATACATACAAATAAGAACTTTTCCATAAAGTGTTAATGGTTTTGCTTAACTTAAAAACAAATTAAAAGTGTTATACTAAATCCATCTATGTCAGATGCTTTAGAGCCACGTTCAGGATGTTCCATCTATAATACAGTATTCAGCTACACACTGTTTCCCTGACCTTTAAATACAGTCAAAGTAGTAAGGAGAGCTTTTTCAGCTCCTGGTTTTACTGGTGTGAGTAGAGGGTTACAGACTGATAGAAGCTTCCCCCCTGCCCCCAGTTCTCACAATCATGAACTTTCTCTTCTCGCTCAGCATTTGGCCCCATTGGTGTCAGAGCTTGCACATCTTCCCTCCTGGGAGGGCTCCTCAGCCTTGTACCTGCTCTGCGCTGCCAGAGCAGCTGAGATGATAAAGGTAGGCAGTTTTCTCGCATAGCCAGGCTCGAGAAGCTCATGCTTGTGTGCAGATCGCTGTGGGGATGTGTCCAGGTCAGTTATTGCAAGCCATGTGCCTTTAGTATGGCAAGCAAAGGACTGCAATATAGATACAAGCTTTTGAAAGCTATTTTTGTATCAACAAATGAGTGAGTAAGGTGGTAGGGGGAGGGACATTTCTATTTAACTTGGTCAGGTTAAGGACCTGAAACAGACGTTAATGTTCAAAATGTCCTGTGTGCATAGAGCAAACTAACTGTCCTGCAACAGTAATTGCATATAATGCATCATCTATATCATATCAATGACCCTCTTTGCTAGGCACTGTATACAATCACACAGATGCTTTGAATGGACTTTTATGGGATCTTTATTAGTAATATAAATCCTACATAATCACAGCTGCATTTAAAAATGCAAAGGAACACATGCAATCTTACAAAGATTTCAGTTGAGTTCACTGAGGACCATGAAAACAAACGTTCACATTCAGATCCTTTGACAAAACTGTAAATGCCAGAAATATTCAAAATTTTCAAAACTTTATAGCATACTAATCTAAAATGCTCTGGAGAAAGAGAAAGGGTGAAAAAGAAGCAAGATGATGTTGCTTTATTTTTAGTCAAAAATCACATTTTTAGCTAGCCTTGAAAAATAATTTTGTGATATCAATTCATCACTAGCCAGCATTAAGCCTTCAAAAGTGAGAAGCGCTTATAAAGTTTTTAAGTAATTTTATACATAATATTCTTCTAAACAAACAGTGATTCAGTAGGCATTGAAAGTAGTGAAGACAATGCAAGAATACTTAAAGAAAATTGGATTTTTTTCTAATGTCCAAGATTAAGCTAATAAAAATGACTAAATACTCTTACATACAAAAACATTTAAACAAAAGGAAAGAGGCAAGAAAAATTCCACACTTCACCCACCTGTCTGGAGGTAACATTAAACTAACCTTTTTCAGATTTCTTAGTGGAATTTAAGGCTTGTGTGTTTCTATAGGAATATTCTCCATTAGGAATTTGTACTTCTTAATCCTCTCTGAAAACATCTGATACAAGGGCAGGGCTCTTATTTCCCTTAGATTTGAAATGTCTGCCATGACTTTAAGTGGCAGTCAAGCAAAGGACAGAGATTTCAGTTTTGGAGTCCACTGTGGTAAAATCTTTTCAGCAATGTGGGGTTGGAGAAAAAAAGGCTAAATACATATTTTTTAAATTACAAAAGGATTCCAACATACAGGGCTGAAGTCAAGTCATTGAAACATAGTGCCTGTTGGTACCACGTCCTGTGAAGTGGGCAGTGACACAACTGCACAACTGCTCTTTGCCATCACAATTGTTGCCATAGTGTCTCCTCTGCAGCTGATGTAATCATATATGCCACTATTAAAAATTAATTACTCTTCCATGCAAAGAATACATTCACTGCAAAGATAAAATATAGTCTGGATCCCACTTCATATTTTGCTTAAAAGTTCTTTCAACTTCCTGGCACAATGAACCTCTCTAAATCTCAAAGCAGTATTAATCATTATAAGAATTTCCTTACATTTACTGTAATATCAATTTGCTACAGGATGAATACATTTCAAATTTTCTAATGCAAAACTTTAATTTCTATAATTTATAAGACACAACTATCACAGAACTCAAACTTTGCAACAAACATTGCTTTGTCTTTGATTTTCTTCTCATAAAAACAATTTGGGGAGAAATGAAGCACTAAAACTGTACCGATGTCATAGAAGACTGCAGAAGGAAATACTTAATGCAAAGCAAATCCATTGAGATCCTTTTCAGAAAGCACAGTCCATGCCATATTGTCCTTGTTTGCAACTCAGAAACAAACAGTAGGAAGGATAGTTGGGTATTAAGAAACCTGGCAGTTTAGTAAAATACACAGTATTAGAACATATACAATACATGCTCGTACAGTTTAATGGGGAGAGCAAAAGCTGCACACATAAGCAAAACACAACAAGGAATTAATTCACTGTTTCCCATGGGCAGGCAGTGTTCAGCCATCTCCAGGCGGGCAGGGCTCCACCACATGCAACAGCGATGTGGGAGGACAAGCACCATAATTCCAAATGTTCCCTCCTTCCTCCTTCTTCCACTTTATCTACAGAGCATGATGTCACATGGTCTGGAATATCCCTTTCGTCACTTTGGGTCACCTGTCCTGGCTGTGTCTCCTCCAACCCTCCCATGCACCCCCCAGCTCCTCACCAGCCTTGGCTCTGTGTAAGCCCTGCTCAGAGACAACAAAAACATCTCTGTATTGTCAACTCTGTGTTCAGCAAAGTTGAACAAATTCAAAGATCAACAAATTCCAAACGCAGATACTGCAAACCTTCATATTGCATAGAAATGACTGCAGTTATTCACAAAGTACCCAATATCTCCATACAGGCAACGTACACTACATCATCCAAAAAGACAGAAGAACACTGTTTATAGAAGCAAAAAACACCTCTGAGTTAAAAAGCTTACACATAGTTTATTCTAATATATCAGTTGGGAAGATATGCAAAAAAAGAAACGTATTACTCTAATGCCTGAATGCTAAACTGTGAAGAAACCAAACAGAGGATATTCTCTGTTCCTAAGTGTTAGAAGGCGTCATCATTATTCTACCATACCAAAGAAAAAGAGGCTATTAAATGTAATGCATAAAATAACATTTAGCAAGAAAATCAGGATAATTACCTCACAAAAAGGACATTCAGTCAAGTTCTAAACCATTGCTCTGAATTGAGAATTACTTATGTCTAAGTTAAATCAAGTAAAACATCCTAAGCAGTCCCTTAAAGAACACTTGAAAATAACAGGAGGAACTACCTAATTCATCATGCTTTTTTTTTTTTTCCTGTTAAAGACAGTGAATTGCAGGAGGTTTTGACATTACCCTTCTTGTTTGCAAATTCAGTCTGTTTATTGCAGGAACATAGATAGAGATAGTTTGATTCCACACAAGTAGAAATTAGCATTCAGGTTTGTTGTGTGTAAACCAAATTAGAAACCAGTACAACAAAGGGTCAAGGACACACTGCTGGGAACTGTATAACCACGACAACACAAAGACAAGGGCCATTAAAAAACTTTGAATCCAAAAGGTTACAGTAAGGGAAACCCACCAGTGAGATGTGTCCAACTATCATACTTAGAGTAGAGGAAGGAATAACTGTCACCTGACATAGAAAAAGTGCTACAACAAAAAAAATCAAGTAACATTCACAAAAGGATAGTAAAGCACTGTTAAGAACTGGTACAGACATACCCTGTCCTATTTCTTTGTTACATTATAAAGCTGGAGAGCACATCTTTAAATGCCGCTTATTAGAAGCATGCTGAATCATTCTCCGTCACTTCACAGACCCAACACTGATCATGTATTTCTTCATCGTGAGTGGTAGAAAATATTTTGGAAAGTAAGAAGCAAGTCTTAACAGCTGTTCCTTACACGATCCTCTAAGTAGAACCACAACATAACATGAAGACTCTACATGAGTACAGTTTCCTACATGCTACAATTTTAAGCGTCCCATTCAGACAAGATGATGGTATCCACATAGGCCAGGTGGCAAAGAGAAATAAAAGTAAATTGTAATAAAAGATTGTCACAGAATCAATGCCTCATACTTTAAAACTGAGCATTTTGGCTCTGCTTCAGCATTCATCAGCCAAAACCTATTATCCTATGACAATATTCCATTTCCCTGATATCTATTCATTATAAAATATATATATTTACAGTATTTGGAAGGTGATTTTTAATGCTGTGAATGCCCTTTAAAAGGAGACTATTTTAACATTATAGATTCCAAATGACTAGTCAAGATATTCAATTCCCTGTTTAAATCTTTAAATATACTTAGGAATTCCTTATTTCAATGGGCTTTCTAATGCCTGTTCCTTTACTGTTTAAATATATATTACAACGTAAAAAGAGAAAGGTCTTCATTAACTCGTTGCACTAGGGGAACTCACCTTTTTATGACATTAGTTTCAGTCATTAATCACAATGCTTTACCTGTAACCAGGAAAAGTGACAATAATATTTATGTAGATCACTATTCTTGAACTTTTCAGGTTTTGAAGACGTCTAAGAGAATTGGGCATCCCAACATATTAAATTTGGAAATCATAACTCTGACTGGCATAGCAAACTCATTGCATTCTTCCCATAACCATAATACGTTCTGAGTCTCAACCTCAGTTGCTTACCTTATAAAAAGGCTTTATCCAAAAAATTATCATCAACAAAAATCTTGTGATGTTGATTTTTTTTTATCCTTAAGAATTCAATAGGAAAAATACAGCTTTTTTTGGTTTTAGGAGGAAAAAAAAAATCTTTGATTAGGCAGTATATTTAAGGAGAATTTTAAGAAGTGATAAAAGCAGTGAAGTCTAAAAACTGCACAGAGAAAATATCTTGTAGCATCTGAGACTGAGCACGATATCAGTGTCAGCATACTGATGACCCAGATGGTATTTGTATGTTTGAAGTATGACATCTATACTCCTCTGTCATCCAACACAAGTAATTAACAATAATCAAGTGGGTGTTAATTGGATATAATGGAACAATCTCCAGTCAGCCTGAGCCTACTATTTGCCTCTTACTAGTAATTATGAACACTAAGTACTCACGCTAATCTCCTTCTTCTCACTGAAGCCAAACAGAGGTGCAGTATTTACTCAGCTGATAGCTTGTTTTGTCTGCAATTTAATCTGTTTTAAGCCAAGAAACTCATAATTTGCAGAGCCGTCACCAGCTGCCAGGATCACACAAAAGAATTCAAGGCCCTAGATGACAGCAATTCAGTATATATAATCCAGAGGAAAAAAAAAAAGAACAATCATTAATTAAACTGACCTGGTACAACCACAGTAGCCACAACACCTGGACGTATAAACACTGAAAATTACCCATTTGTGTAACATCTGATAAACTCACAACTCTGATCCATATTTGTCATCCCAAAAATATGCTGTTAAAACACAAAACTTTCAAAGCTGCTGTTCTTTTACTATGCAAGACTGTAACAACCCTTCCACTGACAGGAAAGTGGTGAACAATCTCAGCCACATCAGTGTAGAATGTGCTTGGCTGTTTGATTACTACTACTGTAGCAAATTGAAAGTATCTTATCAAGAGTGACCATTAGAAACGTATTACCAGCCATTAAGCAGATGGTTAGATCTTTTAAAATAGCTTTTACATAGCAGTAGAGTCCAGACTAGTCAGCTTTATTTATGGTTCTATTAAAGGCAAAAAGGAAGAAAAATAATAAAAACAATGATTTTTTTTTTTTTTTGTGGTGAAGGGGGGAATTTTTCAGTGGTTTTCAAGACCATTTTGTAACCAATGTATGAATCAGAGAATTCAGTACAACATTTAAAGCACACTTAAATGCAATGAAATTTACCTCGCTTGTAAAAAATAAGTCTTCCATCATTGTAAAAATTGGATTGATTTAACACATCAAAACATGTAAGTAGCACACCACATTAAAAAGATCAATATTGAGTAAAACTTCTAGGAATTATTCCCAAGGAATTGTTTGCATCATTTAATCCATCCCAAACTTTGATTTAAAAGGGATTGAACTGGTTTGTGCTGAGACAGATTTTTTTTTCTTATGTTACATGTGGATGTCATCACTATGTCAATAACTAAGACATGCATTGATTTACAGAAATGATACACTATTTGGAATACAATTACTGATTGATGCAGAAGGCCAGAAACACAGGCCATTAAGTACCATTATATTATTGATTCCATGTTTAAATTTGGGAAAATCACTCTATACATGATGAGAATCTTGCAATTTTCCCATGCCAGTTCACATCTGCAGTTGGGGCTTCAACTTAGAGAGTTTAGAAAGGAAATAGAATCATATGGAGCTTTTAAATCAAATACCACAAAGCAAAAAGCAGAGAAAATCCCATTACCTTAACACAAATAACATTAAAACATTCTAGTGGCACCTCCTAATCCTTTACTGAAAAAAACACAGTATTCTACACAAGAAATACAGGCAAGTTTAGCTGCAAATCATACTTTGCAGCTATCATATCTACTCTTGCCCCATTATGGAGTTAGTGATCACAGAACCACAGAATGGATCAGGTTGGAAGGGACCACAGTGGATCATCTAGTCCAACCTTTGTACTCAAGCAGGGTTATATGTTAGAGAATAATTTCCCTGGTGTCTTCTTTTTAAGTAATTTCTCTCAGAATTTACCCCCAAAACAACATCAGCCAATTCTTTTCACACTCTTCTCAAACACCATGTCTCTTTTTTGAGTCCAAAATTTCCTTAAACCCTGTGCAAGTTTATTTTAGGATTTTTACTTCCATGGATTTCTCATCAACCTTCTGTCATGACATCCAGAGAATGACCTATCAGAGTCCATCTAGTGAATTCATAGCGCACAGAGAGACGTGAGACTTCTCTGGACTGGGCATACTGCTTAGACAAACAGCATTTTCACTCCTGTTCAGCAAAAGTCAAAGTTCTTCCAGGACAAAGGATTCATTCCCAAGGACCAGGCCAGCATGACTCAAAACTACATGATTTACCTCTCTGGACAGAGCCCTGGATGGTGGGGGTCTCCAAAGACTACAGTGCACTTTTCATTCCTCCTGCTCTAATCCTGCCACTGTCCTGAGGAGGAAGAGAGGCTGTGGGGGCTAAATCCCCAACTTGCCATGCCACAACAGCAATGGAAGAAAGGGAGTGAGAAAAAGTGAAAAACATTCCCCTGAGGGGATGGGAAGGGCAAAAACTCGTAGTATTTCTAAAATTTATTACCATCTTTTATATGATGAGCATTTCTTGATTGTTGGGTTGGTGTCTAAAGAAAGAGCACAGGTGGAGAAATTTCAATTAAATGACAGTTTCATTTAGGATATACCCATCTGCAGCACCTTGTTCTGATTAGTTCTAATGTGAACTAGCTTTACAATCATGCACTTTTCAGTTTGCCAGCTGTTTTGGATCCCACTCTCAAGTGCCTCATTCATCTTACACATGGTAGAGGGTATTCCCATTTGGCAGCTACATCAGCATTTGGTACTGCACAACAGGCACTTAAAAAATAGATACTTCAGCCACAGTACTGTATCCATTACTGAATGGCTACTCCAACAGCCTACCTTTTCTTTCCTTGTTAACAGAGCTATGCTATCAGTGTTTATTCAATATATTTGCAAGATTCAGCAATGAAGTATCTGTAGTAAACTGCTTTAGATTCTTCTTTCAGTCTAAAAATATATCTCCTGGGCAGAACACACACACAGAAATTATACCCCACNAATAGTCAAAGAGAACAGAAAATATTGCCCAACTGAAAAGCCAATCTGAGTTTAGAATTTAAGACAGAAGTATCTCTCCATCAATTGCATCAGCAGCAGAAAACAATTCTTAGCTCATCAATCCACTGAACCAAAATGCTTGTTAAAGTCTCAAAGCATCAATATCCATCAGAATATATCTATTAAATATCTTGATGCCATCTATGTCATCCATGATTTACCTTCTGATATAACTGCTTTAACCAATTCAATACTTTGCAATAACTTCAGGGTAAACATGAAATAGGGACTAATAGAAAATACAGTTTGAAAACACAAGGGAAAAAAATGCTAAATTTGTTATTATTTGTTAAAAAACAAAAACCCTGACTCTTCAAAAAACCCCACAAAGGTTTTCCACATGACATGTTTTAATCACATGCAAAAATTGCTCCTGAAATCTTGAAACAAATTCCCTTTTGGTTCAGAACATAAAACTCTTGAGATTAGTTAGAACACCTGGGTATCCCTTAATAGACACTATAATACCATTTAAGTACAAACTTAAATGAACACAGTTTAAATATGGAAATGATCCATACAGATGAATGACTACCCCTCCACCTTGCAAACACCAAAATCCCAGTGTTATTGCTATCCCACTTTAAAGAAACCTGTCAGGACTCTCACTGGCACTGTGAAAAGCAACATGAATGGCAGAAATTTTGATTGATGTCACTGCCTGCCTGTCAAGTGAAACAAGCAGGGCCAACCTAATCATGTTAGATTAGAGGATACAGAGATGATATAATATTTTTGTGTTATAGATATGCATGTAGAGTGTGCATGCACAGAATCACAGGAATGTAAACATATCTTTCAAATAATACTAAGTATCAGGAAAGTGTATTAGTATCAAACTATTAAACAAAGCCTGGGGGACTGGTGTGGGCTTTTTTTTCACTTTTACTTCTGCAATTACGTGAAAGTAATGTTCACAGATTTTCAAGATTTTGCAGTAGACCTTCTACATATTTTCTGGACTCCTAATTCCTTAGTTTTCTTTTTGTACTGTTATACTGAAATAAATAATTTTTTTATGAATCTAGAGTGGAATTGATTCAGCTATCTTTTCTAGAACACAGACTAATCTGCAGATTTAAATAAACGGTCAGGTAATCTTCTGATAATAAGCTCAATAAATTCTAAAATGTGAGAATACCTGAAGACAACAGATCTTCTGTAAGAAGGTCACAGAAACAAGTGATCTTATCAGGCAAAGCGTGCAAACCAAAAATATGTCTAGTTCAAACATGAGAGTGGAATATGACTGCAGCTGTCTGATCATTTATCACAGAAATCCTTGCTCACTTGATAACCTGTTGACTGATAAGTAACCAATAAGAAGCACCTCCAAGCTACCAAAAATGATGCAGATAGTCTAAACCCTCAGATTAACTTAGAAAAAGGTATCCTAAGGATATTTGAAAACCAATATACTTAAATATCACCTGTGAAAAGTTTAAAAAACAGAAAAGAAACCCCAAACCACAAAACTAATCCTCCTCACAGCTCCCCACAAAGACCTAAACTAACCTGAGAAGAAAAAAAAAAAAGCCCAAACTTGTCAAAAGCAGCCAGAACTACATTTCATCTGAAAAGAGTTTAAAATCAAAAATATAGTGCCCTTTGGTCACATGGCTACAGAGTTAAAAACAACAAATGTGCAGAAACAATTTCAATTGCATGAAAAACAAATATTTTATCCTATATACTTCAAGTTAGAAACATTTTATTGTTCTGGGCCCTAATCAGTATTAAATCTAAATGTTCATTGGTATTTACTGTACAAAATGTGTTCCATAGGACTTAGAAAAAATATAATCTTTGGGATTTAGATAACAATAAATAAGAGATTGCATCAAATATACTTCCCTTCCTTTGTTTCCATACACAAAACTCAAATAGGCCCAAATGCTGGATTTTCTTAATTTTGAGCCTGGTGCTTAAAAGTACTCAAGTATTTTTCTCTTCCACTGAGGGAGTCAAATGTACCAACACCTTCAACAGGACTAAGCCTCAGGTTTTTGAGTTTTACCTAAACTTTAGCAAACTTAGAACAAGGGAAGAACAACACAGTTGGGAAGTGAGGGTTTAGTTCCTTGACATAGATTGTACGCTCACCTCAACGAGCATTCCATCTCCAGCCTTGACACCCAACAGATATAGTATCAAAGCACATTCTGAATAAATTGCTACTATGTGTCTCATACAACAACTGCCCACTTGCTGGACAGTAAATTTAAAAGAACTTGCCCTAACCTTTAAGTGCAATCTAAATAAATATATCCACACACAGTCTCTATCCAGCCATATAGAAGCAGCCCTTTGCATATAATGCACGTGAGCCTTGGAAAGGACAGCAAGACATCACTGAAAGCATCTACTGAAATATATTTGCTTGCGTACACATAAGCAATACTAACACATTGTACTTAAAAACACAGCCCAGACAACATGAACCTGGCCAAACAATGGCCCTTTCAACGTGATCTCCTCAAGGCCTTAACCTAAAGCAGAAAGTTTCCTATTTGCTCATTCCAGGAAGAAACTGCAGGTTCTGCATGACCCCCATTTTTCCAGTCTCAGATGTGAATTTTGCTAGCTTTGGAAACATTTTAGGACTTACACAGAAATTTATAAAATGTCAGCTTGAAAATTTTAATTGACTTATTAGCAATATCTCTTCTTTGAATGACCTTTTAGTCCTCTTTATAACATATCACCTACTTTTACTACCTTCTGGCTGACAGCTTTTAATATATTCCTTCCTAGTGGATGATATCATCTGTCCTTGGATGGAATTAACTAAAGCACTACACATTTAAAAGCTGACATTAATCCATATCCACAGATTTTTAACAGCTGCTGGGATAAATATTGTGTTTCCATGCATTAGGTTTTATATAACAATGACTAGTAGAAATAAATTGAGATTAAATATACACTGGCAACATCAAAGCCAAGGAGAAAAAACACTCAGCTGATAAATGCAGTGTTTTAGTGGCTGCATATATCAATGACTAAAAATACTTACTATAATTAGCAATAATAATTCAGTTATGGTGCAAACATAAGGTATATTTTGTAACTATGGCATTGCTGTATCTCTCAATAATGACATTTTTAAAAAACTTCCATGAGGAGAGCACTGTTTCAAGACTCAGGGAATACTTTTTATCTGTTTCAAAAAACACAGCAACTATTACCTGTCACATTCCTTTTTCAAATTGTGTATTTAGGCTTGCACCCATAAAAGATATGAGTAATCAATGGCCTTAAATAGAGCACTATTTGATGAACACTCCAAGTGTGCACAGGGAAGGAAGCACCACAACTTATTGCAGGAGGCACCTGAACAGAACTCCCTGTGAAGCACTGCAAAATTCACCATTTGTCAAAGTGAAAAACACACGATTCCACAGACCTCCCTCCCCTTTCCTTTTGTCTATGGAAAGAAAATACTCATCAGTAAATTAAGGAGAAACATTTGCAATGAACTTGAACATGCCTGTAAGAGCATTCTTGAAAGTGAACAATTACTTTCACCAGAACCTGTTTAGTAGCCTCCAGAATTGTTAATTACTAGTCTAGAGTCAGTAACAAAATAAGCAAGGGTGTGTTAGCTCTGTGCAAATATTTCTGAAAGTAACAATATTAATCTTCCTCAATACATGTCCAAAGCACTTTATAGAAGTTGTCTGGAATTCTTTTCCATTCTGTTGTTCTTCCATGCATACATGAGTTTCTTTGATATTCTTTAAGAAGTTGTGGGGTTTTAGCTTTGGCTTTTGTTTTTAAACTAAAGAGCATTAAAACCTCAACCCTCCACCCTAATTTAGCAAGAGCACTCCATTGCACTTTGTAGGGCTTGCTTTCAGGCAAAATATTCCACATGAATTACCAGAATGTCACTACGCTAAAATGCACAGAAAGAATATACATTTCTCAAAACTTACCTCACAGAGGAATTTTCAGTAGAGGTGCTAAAAAGTTCTTACTACAATTTTCATACATAATTGCTAACTACAACATCACAAAGTAAAAAGCAGTAAAATAAAATTGAAAGAAATGGATTGATACTCCAATTAATTTATAGCTCCTGATTTATAGTACAGCTAACTTGGCTGAAAATACAGTGAGTTTTGTAACAACTGAATGAACTTCTTTAGCTATGCTTAATATTTTGAAGGCAATTTTATACATCCATATTATTCAATATGGTTAATTCTGATGTTTCAGTAGCAAAATTTGAGTACCCAAGAGTGAAAGTTCCTAAGGCACAGTTCTAGGAGAGTAAGTCATACTGTCCTTCTGTATGGATACAAGTATAAGAGGCACACAATTACACCTCTTAGAGTCTGCTTCCAGAACAGATCAAGCCTGAATTGGGAGGTGATGATGAGATTCACTACCCTTTAATCTTTTTACCCATTCAACATATTATATGGGAGTGGGACTAACCCATATACAGTCCCACACAGAAAAAACCCAGCACTTTGTATACTCCAGCACGGTATGAGAGCTGTAACTTACATAATTGTGCTGACGCCTACCAATCCCACGTCAAATCTCCTAAGCCTCATACATCAGACTGCAACCAAACCAAACTTCAGCTCTCCTTCTGAAGAGAGGCAAAAGGAAGAAAGGAATTCACTGTCTTTGACAGCTTCTCATCAAGACACTGGGACTCAAAAGATACAACTTAGTTTCTCCAAAAACATAGGAAAAAAGTAATGCTTTCTAGGTTTTCTGGCAACTTAACAGATAACCCAGGCTGCTTTATCATATATTTGTGATTCAAAATAGCAGAACTACCAAAACCCATTCTTAAAAGATTTAAAATCTTTTGCTTTAGAATTGAGAATTTGGTAGACAATTTCCACCAAAAAGCAACTAGCAAGATATTCCTAGAAAGTTCTGAATCCAAACAATTCCTCATACTTATACGAAAAAATTGTGTAAGACATGCAGAGACAATAATGTCACAAGAAATTTTTGAGGGCACAAACTTTTTTTGTAACACACCACGTTTGCAAAAATAATCTGGGCATTAAGATACTTAAAGAAACCTTTATCATATATTTGTATTTCAACCTAAGAAATCCAGTTACCTACTACACTGAAAAAATAAATCTGAGATATTCCTGCAATAGCACACTATACCGCACAGGATTTATTATCTTGCTGGAAAGATCCCAGAATGTGACTCTCAGCTGGAAACACCAGCTCTTAATTGATCCATGTTATTTTAGTATCAAGCAACCGATGTTTTCAGGCTGGGCACTTCAGAGGCTTCTTTGCAGACAGTAAGAGCCTTTAGCAAGCCAGTAACATATGATGGAAATATTTCCACATACCCTGAAGCTGATGCAAAGCAGGAAATCCTAAGAAGGGCTCAGAAAATGATGTTGAGAATCAGAAGAATCTTCAGAACCCCTATCATAAGCCCTATAAAAGTCTGCCAGGAAAAGCTGCTCCCACACGGATAAGTATTGTAAATTTGGTTACATCTCTGCTCTTGTATGGGCTAAACATCCCCTCATGGGAGAACTGGTAAGTGGTGCCTACTGTATGGATGCAAATAGGCCACTAAGTAGCTGAAAAATGTTATGAAGAACAATTCTACCTCATGAGGTGGTACTACTCATGGCAAGAAACCAGCACTTATACTACAATCAGAGCTCAGCTGATGGATGAGGAGAAGCTGAGGAGTGGAAGAAGTCATGAGAAGGGAAGGGAGAGCAACAAAGACTGTAGTAGCAGTTTGGTACCAGCTAATGATAAATCAGACTTGTTAATTACATTTAACATAGTTTTAAAATAAAAAAAAAAAAGAAAAAAAAAGAGAAGAATCAGCAAGAGAGTCTTTCTAGTCACAGACATTAAGCTCACATAAATTAAAATTGGAGATGAAATAAACCACAGATTGAATTATTTCCACTGAATACTTTGCTTTTCTCTTCACGGAAAGAATAGGCTACAAATTAGGAAATTTAGGATATTCTTCAATTGACTGAGATTTGTACACTTTTTTACATAACTTCTTACTCAAAATCTCCACATGTAGTGAAAAATCCCAGTGTTAGATATTCCTGATTTATTATGCATACATATATTTGGGTATATGGAATACCACCTCCCTCCCTCTCACTTGAGAGCTGTAGAAGTTGAATGTTTGGGTAGAACCAAACAGTGAAAGGTTTATCTAATACCAGATTACGAACACCCTGAATTAATAGAGCAGAAAATCACAATGTATGCATGATATTGTTTAAAATTACTTTCCTATTTTAAAGTGGAAATATATATACATATATATAGATATTAATATATAATATAGAAAAGGTTTTATATTTATATATAAAAGCATATTTATATGGTTTTAAACAAAGGTTTGAATTGAATTTAATCTGTTACAATTGAAATTTCTTTGTTTCGCTAGAAGACTTAAAATGTTATATTATTGCCAAACCTTGGGGTTTGTTGCCTGGAAGAGGTAACTGCTTTCTTATGACAAAGACTTGAAAGATATATTCCTTTAATTTTTTTTCTCCCCTACTTCACGTTCACATGTGTTGAAACTCATTGCTTCTGGAAATGAAGATGCTCTGGTGTCAGCTGTAAAATCTGTATCTCACTTCCTCAGACAAGTGGATATTTATTGACAGGGTGTGAGAGAAAAAGAGGAGAGACTGCCTGTCCTGGAGCCAGTAACCTTGGTGAAGATGCAATGTCACAAACACCAAGCCATCATTCTCATAGATGTACAGCATATTATTTAAAGGGAAACAAATATCGGCCACTGAATGTCACTGCAAGGACACATCTTCTGCCTCTTAACTAAACTTATCAGTGCAGTGGTTTAATATGGTACCTTTTTCATCCTCCCCTCAAATTCATCTTACAGAGCAGCTCTTGACACTACCAGAGAGCAGTCAAGACTAAGATTTAGTGACGTCTGCTTCAAACAGATCTAGATTTATTGACATTTGTTGCCTGCTTCTTCTCTCAGTAACTGCACACAGGATTAATTTTAACCATTTCTTAAACTCTGGGAAACACTTACGGTAAAAACAAAATCAGACACCCAAAGCAGTGCTACATTTTGGACTTCCACTTTTAATTAGAGGACCAGAACTTTAATTGTAAGGCCTTTAATACAAGGGGAAGGTTTTTCTGGAATTTGGATGAAAAAGGCACACACCACTCCCTTTTCAAAAGGAACTCTTTTTTCAGTAGGAGGAGAGGATTTATACCTCACTGGTTTACAGAAACACGTGATTAACAGCTGTACATGAAAATACTGCAAGAGGAAAAAAGCCTCATCTTTTAATAACTACTTCAGTAGTGAAATATTGCTCGACTAATTCAGCCTTTATTTATTACTATGACTTGTACCTTGTAATAATTTCTAAACCCCCAAATTAATACACACCCTAATGCTTCTGCATTAGTACAAAAATTCTTAGTGGCTGAATAACAGAAATGTCTTTCCACAAGGATACATAATTATCTTGGTGTTAATTCTTATAAATTATATGATTGAATTAATGTTTTTCAAATTTAGAAATAATGCTCAGAAGTCAACTACAGAATGATATAAATGCTTGAGCTTTTGTACAGTATAGACACAGATAGCTCTTCTCCATACAGAAAAAAACATTTACACCTATAATTTAAAAGGATGGATAGATGAATACACTCTCCTGACTTTCCTAATGCTAGGTAGAAGTATAAATTTGCAGTGTTCTGTAAAAGATTAACTACTAAATGAAAAAGAACTGCTGGATGTAAATTTAGAAGTCCAAAAACACCCAAGAGGCATAACTATAATTATTGCCAAAGGAAGCTGTTTAAGACCAAAAATACATTTCCATGAACAATCAAAATTAGTTTTGATTGCCTTTTTCTCAAGTTTTCACTGAGTAACCTTTGATGACAGCACATGATAATGATTCATTAGAAAAAAACTAATTTGTATTTTAAAAGTATGCATATTAAAAAAAGAGTCAGAAATCATACCAATGAAAATCAAATTCCAGAAGATGCAGAGGACTGTTTGGAGATAAGTAATATTCCAGAATAAAAGACTTACCATGCGAGTACCTCCTGTACTTGGGCATAGAGTTTTACAGAAGAGTGATATTAAGATGTATTAATCAAAGTAATTTATGCTTTGCTTTACAAGACATAAATCCCTCCAAATTGTACTATCTACTCACTGTTATCAAAAGTATATTTGGTGGGAGAAGCATCTCTGAGTACAGAAAAGCTGTAAAACCTGTCTGCAGACTACACAACAGATATACATCAGCTCAAAAGTTGGATGACAAAACGCAGAGTTTTTACGGAATTTCTGCATGCCAGGAAAACACACTTTAGTTTATGGGAAAAGGCTGCAGTGTATCCTTATAACAATATAAATCTTCAGAACCCTTGTGATGATATCTAATTTACGTGGCTGTCACTGGAAAATGTGGTATAGTGAATTATACACAATACTAAGCTTAATTATGAACAGTAACCTAGAGATCTTGATTAGAAATCATTTGCTCACGACATTCAGAGTCTGTAAAAACAATGATGAATTTATATAGCACACAGCAATTCCAAATAAATTATTCCTAGAAAATCAAAGGGAAGGTATAGATTATATAAGAAATTATTTCTTAAGATCACTGCCAAATTTTAATTACACTATCAAATACAGAGTCAAAGTACAAGAGCAGAAGTCTGCTTTACATAAAAATAGCTCCCTAACATTCACATCAATTCCTTCCATCTTCAAAAGCAGGCATTTACAAACTGCAGGCCAGATCCCAGTGGCCATGCAGAATTGGATGTATTTTGTCAGTAACCCCCTGACAGAAGTTCTCAGATGTGTTGCCATTCCCACCTCTACACTGCATTTTTTCACTCTACTCAGCTACTTGAACACAGGTTTTCAGAAGGATGTGGGGCAGGAAGGGGCTGCTGCAAAAGGGACACTCAGGATGACTACATTGTGCCATAAAACCAAATCAAGGAAGGTTCGATGTGCTCAGATGATTTTTAAATGAAGGACAGTCTCAGATAAATAATATTTTTTAACATTAGCATTGCTTCATCTTGAGTGTAAAGTAAGTGTAAATAAAATGCTAAATTATAAAGATCACTTGCATCATTTTACATAAGGAAAAATTCATCATCAGTATTGTGAAGTGTTCACCATTTCACCCTAGGCAAGTCCAGTCCCCAACTTATTAAGCAAAACCCTCTTTCAGTTGAAGAGATCTCCTGAACTATACTATTTTATCTCAGAGAAAGACCTTATATGTAGAAGAAGATTACATAAATCATTATTACAACAGTAAACATGTAAATTCTGATCAATAAGTACTTGCTTCCCCCTCCCCCCAACACTAACAGCTGCAATAAAGCTTTAAATGTAAAGCTGAGCACAACCAGCCATAAAAGTATGTAAAATAAATGAGGATAACATAATGAGCGAATCCAACATTCATCTCATAAATATAACATAACGACCACAACTAAAATGTCAGAGAATCTAATAAATCAATATGGTAGGACAGAGCTATCTTTACGCTTAGCATACATAAAAATATATTTACATGCGGGCTTTTTTTATTTTGGGGTGGTTTTTTTTCTAAATCAAGGATCAAACAAGAAATATTATAAGAAACTTAACTCCTTATTCACTTCATTATTCAAAATTTGATGCTATTTTCATTTTGGTTTTGTTTACAACTGTAGAGAGCACACAACAATTTTTCCTCATGAAAAAAACAAATCAAATTGCATTATTAATTAGCATATGAAATAAAACTAAAGTATGTGTTCAGCCCCTTGAATAGACAATTCAGAGATACTGTTTGAAAGAGTATCTACAAAAGCAGGCGGAGAATTTTGTATAAATTCAAAAATTTTTAGAAAACCAGATGTTTTGAAATTCAATTTATGACAGCACACATTTTCTTAATATCATCTGAGCATTTACATCAGGTATTTAACTACAGGTTACACAGTTGTTGCAATACTAAATCTGTTTTATCCGCTATTTTGAAAACATCCATGCACAACAGCTACAATAACAAACAAAACATTGTGCAGACTCAACCAAAGACAGCTTTATTCCAACCTTATCCCTGATTCAATTTCAAATTCAACAAGTTTTGAGATCCTTAAACCTTGTTAGTACTTTAAGGACATGAACCACTGAGAGCCCACAAGATATAACAAGATGCACAAGATATTGCAGCACATACTAATAAAAACCCATTCTGCGTCTCTGAACTGGACTTTTGCTCAATCCTTTGCATTCTCTTGCCATGCTGTTCCACCAAGTGACGCACGAGGTGGAAGCACATCCCAGTAATGCTGCTTAAAGGCACAAGATCGGCATTAGAAGGGCTGGGACATGGAGACAGAAGGTCAACGTTTCCCTTAGTTTGCCTCCACCACTCAGGGAACTCAGCATGGGAGCAAAAGCCTTTCATTTGGCTTCAGTACCACTCTCAAAATGGTCACTTCTGTTGTTCATCAGAATAGCATACTTATACTTCATCAGAATAGCATAATTACATCGGGTAATGTACTATTTATAAAGCTGCAGCACTGTTTTACAAGAAGGGCTGTGCAATCAAATACACACCATGAAACTGTAGCCAGTGGCTATTGACTTTCAAGCGATCAAATCCATCATCACAATAAACAAAATAAACAAAAATTTCTATGTGCTCCTTATAACCAGGTATCTCCAACAACTGAGTAGGGAAGACCATGCTTCCATATTATAGTGACTTTTAAAAGTGTTTACATAGACATTTAATCTGAACTAGCCATTAATTATTACAGCCAGAATTAAACACTAAGTTACACAACTGCCTGCCTTTTGCATTATACACCCTGATGGCTCCTCTACCATAGCTTGAGTTCTTTCTCAAGTATTCTGTGTTTCAGTGTTACTTACTATTGCAATGTAAAGAAGATTAGCACTACCAGTCATTTGTGTCTCAGACAGGTTAGTAAAACTATAATCAGTTATTATCCAAGCCTGGACATTGTGGATGTATCTTTCCAATACAATTACTAAACACTTTCCAGCAGATTCTGCTTTACTTATTTCTCAGTGCCTTCTGAGGAAGCCTTACAGTGAACCTTACTCCCACAGTCAGGAAATTAACTACATGCTTAAATTTACTCTGATAGCAAATAAAAAAAAAGGTATTTTCCTCTCTCAGTCACCACTGTTGCCAACCTGAGGAGTCGTGTAAATCTTGCCATCTTCTAGACTTATCTTCATACTACCTTTCTCACAGAGACCACAACAGAACTGCTTAAACATTTATCAAATTTACCTTGCAACAAAAATCACTACACAGGTTAAGTAACTGTTCTTGAAGTTAGCAAGAGAATCAAATTCATCATCTTGTATCAAAGCATAAGACAGCAATTTTCTAAGGATTGTCTTTTTCCTAATGAGAAGAGACAGAAGAAAGTTGGAGACTGTTCAGTAGCACCCTATATCAAACAGCATATAGGACATACAGGACTTCCTAAGTTGATCAATGCAATTAAAATGAGGTACCTCATTTTAATATATTCTGCTTTAGGAAGCAGAATGGCAGCTAATAGGTTTTTTCAGTAAAAACACAACATTTCTTCTTTCGATTGTTAACTTGTATACAAGTCTGTAAAATATGAACACAAATTCATCTAAAGTACATCCAACTGAAGGGAAACCTTCACGACGCTGCACTCAAATCTGATGACACAGACAGTCAAAAGAAATCCTGATACTAGACCACTTCAGGGAAGATATGAAAGAAGTATTGGCAATGATGTTCAAGACTGACATTTGCAACCACTTACTGAACTGCTCCCTACAATCACCCATCGCTCATTAGTGCTGACATATGAATCAAACACCTTTATCCAAGCAAATCTAATGCAACTTAGGTTTATTTTTAAAATAAGTAAGTCAATTACCAGAGTAATTGCTCAAGTACAGTTGTTTGCATTTTCTCAACAAAGAACTTTCTTTTGCTCTAGCAGACTTCCGCCATAAATAATCATAATAGAAACATATTGAACAATAGAACTGAAAGCTCACATCTCAAACACAGCTTTCCTGACTAGCATAGTTTGCAGACTAATTCATAAATTACCTGAATTTTGACTTATCCAGATTCTAAAAGCATTCTTTCATTTACAATGTGAACATACTTAAGCAAACACTGCATACAATAACCATCCAAAAACATTGCTTTGTGTCAGTAGATGAAGACATTTTAACTATACTAATAACTTTATTTCTCTTTACTTCACCCAATTTATTTTGTTTTAGCTGAGAACAGCGAAAACTTTCTAGTTATTATGAGAAGAGACCAAAGACCTTTGAAAAAAAATTGGTGACCTCACGCAGATTGCTGTCCTTCACAATGTTACCTCAAAGATAAAGATTTATTCCCTTTGGATCCTCCACAACTCACATGGCTCAAAACTTAAAATATTATTTTGTTTGTACCAATAGTTTAATGGTACTGCTGTTTCCAACACTGTGTCTGCACATTTTAATCTGTCATTTTAGGGTGTGAGGATGCTATTTAAAGGGCCCTTATGGACAGAGTGGGCATGCAGAGGTTTTCAGCTGATCCATAGTATTCAAGTGTAGCAAGTGCACAAGTTGAAAGGAATCAAAGATTAAAGCCCTACCATATTACAAACAAACCTTTACAGGTATTTAGATGTTAAACTGAATAAAAATTTTCAAATTCCCAAGACAGTCGCGTCTCTATTAGCCAACAGGATAGGGAACTCTAGACTCATTTAGACAGAAATTTAGAATTCAACAAATTCCTAGAATGAGAAATATTTTTGCATATTAAGTTGCATTAATTAACCAAAAGCGTGTAATATTGCCTATAAAAAGATAAATAATGTGCATATATAATATGAGAAAGTTTAATTTTCAGGAGTAAGGAGATGGGCACGTTCGAAAGTGCAAATGCCAGTTTCATTTACCTACACTTTGGTCCTTTTCCAAAATAGCTAAAAACCATACAAGAACCTATCTAGTTCCCAGATCTATTGATAAATGGAAGATCCACCACACAGAACTGCAAAGGAAAACAATCATTGAAGTTATCATTGGTTTTTAAAAAGAAAAAAACCCACAGGACACCATATAGGTATGTATAAATTAATGAAGTCAGAAGAGAGGAGTGCAGGGGAGAAGAACACCGCAGTTAAAATTATTTTCATATTTCACAGGTTTCAAATCATTTGTGGCAAACTGGGAAAATACTTGACTCTGCTTTCTATCCAGTATTTCCTCAGAAAAAACATATATTTAAGCAAAGAGCTACATAAGCATAAGTAATCATAGTATATGTTTTATGACGCCTCAGTAGAAAATAACATGAAGTCATATTTTTTGTGGAAAGAGGTAGAAGTTCCACACAATACATATTTATATGTCTTGCTTTCGCCATAATTGGTTGTCTGGTGCACAGATCAAGTATTGACATAAAATCAGATAAGCATACATGAAGTAAAAGTCTGGTACTGAGTCTAACCTTTTATATGCTATTCTTTTATATATATTATTTATATATATTTTCTTAAACATGTACACGCTCTTCTCCCTGTTTTTCTCTGTTGTATACACTTTTATCCTTTTTTTTAAACATTTCCTTTCAGTCTTTCTCACCTACATATTATATTGTGTTTCCCATATAAGCTCAACACTTAAAAGCAGTTTAGATCACAGAAGACATGAAAAGCTGGAACTGTATTCTAACACCCACAAGAGTAATGCCATTGTTCTGCATTTTCCAAGGAATGTCCTGTGACCATTCATCTTCTCCCTGATTCAAATGGTCACATCTACTTGTATTTCATTAAATTACTGGTGATATGAACAAAGACATGTTTGGGCTTAATCAAATGGTACACACAAGGAGGTTCCAGCATAACAAAGAAAAATTAAGATATTGTGCAAGGAGTGTTCAACCACTTCAGAGAGAGCACAGTTGGTTTTTTAAAGCCCTATAGATATATCTTCATATCTAAATATACAAAAATGCATAGATAAACTACAACAGAAAAACGTATACACTTTCTGCAGGAAGCATTTACATGTCATTCCAAATTCTTGAAGTATGTTGTTTAGACAAATGCACAGCACAATTTTAAACTAAACTTGTCTGCATGCCCATTTTTTTCTTGCTCCAGACTTTTTCACTGACAATTTTCTTATTGCCATGTAATTATATCTAGCTAATAAATGAGAATCCCCTCAAGTTCAAATTGACTGGAGGGACCCTGGCTAACAAGAACAGTAGGTTCAGCTTCAGACTGACCAGTGCATAAGGCTCAGCTATGATTCTGACCAAATAATTTTGTTACAGAAATATCTGCTGCTGTCATTAATCTACACTTTTGGGTACACTCTCTGCTTTTCAGCAGTCATCCTACAAAGGTAGGTTACTTAAGAAACAATTAGGTGCGTATACAAAACAATTTGCAGGCAGTCTTACTCTTTCAGCTTCCTAAGTGAAGTGCCTTTCAAGGCTGATTTATAACACTGTCGTCTTCAGAAGGCAAAATAATTAATAGGAGCACGGACTTCTAATTTCAGTGACTTCCAGAGAAAGTGGATTTCATTTGATTTATGATGGCCGGTGACTTTGCATTTTATCAGTTCATTCACTCATTATTTATGCTGATGACCAATTTCAATGGGTCGCTATCATCTAACTCGCTACTAATCAAAGAGAATTAGGGTTCACTGCATTATTTAGAAGCTACTAATTTATCTTCAGAACAAGTATCAAGAATAGTTTGGTGCCTTCTACACTAAGAAGAGGCACAGCTGGCAAAGTCACAGCATTTGCGTGGTATTACAAATGAATGTCATAGGGGCTACTCGCAAGAACTACTACTTTTTACAGAAGTTTCAAAACAGGCACACTGTATAGATAGAAGAAAAATATGAAACATTTAAACAATAAAATGAAACACTTCCCTTCTGACCTGCTACGCCAAAATATTTTAAAATATGTGTTTTCTGTTCCCTTTGCAAGCAATTCAAAGATGCTTTATTTAAAAAATTCTCTCTCCTTCTCTCTGTTAACTAAATGGAAATCTTTGCACCAAAACAATCCTAGCTGGCACATTTCTCATTTTAAAACCATTCGAATATATTTCTAGATACAAGAAAATAGATCAAACTGAAACTTAAACATACAAAAATTGAGTTTTATCAGCAAGCAATAATACCAAATCATAATCAATCATGGGAGGAAAAAACTCCCCCCAAGAGAGTGGGGGGGAAAAAAATTAGCTGCCTGTTTTGCTCTTGGTGAGCAGAGCACAAAAATCTCATTTCAGAATTTGCACTTTGTTCCAAATTTATCCTCCATTTTCTGCAGGGTCTCAGAACAGCCCACCCCATGCAAACCCCTCAAAAGGCAGTTCCATCTTTGGGAAGAGGTATGTGACCTTTCTAAAACACAGGGGAAGTACATGGCCGATAAGTTGGCAGAAAGGCAGCACAGTGCGCCCAGTAACAGTTTTGGAAGTTCTCCTAACAGAGAAGCAGCCTTTACTTTGTATTATACAAGTTCCAAATGCTAAGGTGGGGTGAACAGATGGGGAAATAAAACACTGAGTCTAGAAAGGTGCAGAAAAACAATGATTTACTGGGGCCTCCACTCACACTCATGGGAGTCTTCCTGAAAATATCATCCACTCCTCCTTAAGCAAATCAGATGTTTAAATGTGGAAAATTAAAGGCTTCCAAAGCTTCTCCATAATCCCAACACCCCTAGGGCAAGAAGGAAAACTGTCACCTTTCAAGCCAGAGAAGGAGTGGACCAGCATCAGTGTTTCTCACTTCTCTTACTCTCTCCCCGCAAGCAGGTAAGGTGTCAAAACACAGGAAGTGATGAGACTCCAGGAGAAATTCATTTTTTCCCTCTCTGTTTATTAAGGGGATGTGAAATAGCCCCAAGCAGCTGCCATCCCCATGTGCTCCCTGGCACTGAAAACCAAATCCCTGGCCTTGCCTGGCCCCAGCTGCCCCAAGAGAAAAAATCCACATGGGGCTGGTGGTGGCAGCAGCAATAAACCTTCCACCCAAGCGCCCCTGTGCAAGCACAGCCCCTCACGCTGCTGGAGTCTCTTCCCAAGTCAGTTTAACTGGGGCTGTGGAGGGGCCTGACATATCCTTCAAATGAAAGGGGAATTCAGGGGGAAAAATAAAACACTGCCATGCTCCCAGGAAAAAAATCCAAACAAACAAAAACAAAAACACACACACACACAAATTCAAAACATAAACATGTTAACAATATGATATTTCAAAATATGTATTTTTCACAGACTTCATAGAATAACAAAATATCCTAAGTTGGAAGGGACCTACAAGGATCAAAGCCCACTTAAAGACTCTCCTCTCCTAAAAGACTGCCATTTACAGAAGTAATATGTTTAGCAGTAATTTCTCTTTCAATAAATTCTTTAATTAACTTTTCTTTTTTTTTTAAACAAATTCTTCGTTCTCTGCTGTGTGAATTGGGGTTTTTACCTGCTGCCTGCCCATATACACTTGCTCATAGTCTGAGGCCAAGCCTCTGGGACATGAAAATCAGAAAAGTAAAAGCTGAATAATCATACCAACACATGACACTCAGACAAGACTCTAGAAGGAAAGAATAAGTGAATAATTATATAAGGCTACCAGTTTTATTGGATGAAACTGGTATTTTTTTTGCCAAACAATAATTACCAACTGATTGAAATGACTAAGTAGCCATTCAGATTAGTGTTCATCAGAGTTTTGTTCACATAAACACAACATGCTCATCATACTAATGATCTGAAATAAAACCCATGACTTGGCATAGTTTTCTGCACCATAACACAATTTACATTTCATTGCTAGCAAAATCAAGCTGAAACATTGCAAACCACTCTGTCTTTACACTGGTTTGCATTTTCTTTGCCGTCAATGAGCATTTAAAGGATTTTTCTCAAACGAGCATTTGTATCTAACTTACCACAATTAAGTAACTTCTGTTAGTAAAAAATTGACTGTACATTAAAACCTCCTATTTAAATTTCCTCAATATATCAGTAAGGCTATAATCTCTTTTTTCTACTAACAAATGTATTTTTGCAAAAAAGGAATTATATCAATGAAATCTGCAAATTGATTTTTATTTTATTTAATATAAATTTAAAAAAAAAATTCTTCTGTCTAATGACAGCACACCAAGGCCTTAAAACATAATACTATGAAAAACATTCTTGTGTGTACAGTTCTCCTTGCAGGAGTCAAAGTGAAGACTTTTTTTCTTTGGTAGATTGTTGGTTTTAAAATTTTCAACTTGTAGGCAAAATTCACAAATGGTCTAGGACATATAAAACTGCTCATACACTTAAGAAATCCATTTCTATAGCCAGGACTAGGCCAACAGTCAGAATGCATGAAAAAAACCTTAATCTGCAGAAGTTAACATAGGGGACACTAGTATGAATGTAATAAGGGAATGGCAGTAAAAGATCTTCGTAGCATTTGCATCACCTGCGTATTACATAAAAGAAGTTTCATTAATCTGCTCCAAGTATTGAGAAAGTGAAGTCTCCTGAATCTCTCATTCATACAGACAATATAATAAGGAGATTTATAATTTATGAAGATCCTGAGTGAAACCTCAGGAAAGAACACCTATACACCTATAATATGTCACGTGAAACTAGAAAACTCCACTCTACCTTTCCAAGGACCAAATTCCTTAATGAACAGAGAACAACAACGCAAGACAAAGGTGTGAGAAATAGCTTTGTTAGTGAGTAAAATAAGGGAATGATTATTATCTGCGCTGAAAAAAATCATGATACCTACATGGATATGTCCACTAAGGTCAAGAACTGAACTACACATTATTAAAAACAGATATAGATATAGATATATATGAAAAATGCTCCAAAGATTAGTTTACATCAACTGGGGCAGCAAAATCCATGAACATTTGCAAAGCCCTTAGTCCAGTAGAAAAGATCTTTATTGCCCTGGAATTTCCATACTTTCTATATGTCCATTTCTTTAGTAAGTAAAAGATGCACCACAAACCATAACCAGATTATTCTCAGCAAAAGAAACAAGTTTTACACTGGCTAAAAGAATCCTAGATCTTTTAGAAAGGGATATGCTTCAAGACTGAAATTCACGTCTTAGCTTTGCACGCTAGTACAACCACCAGACTCTGAAGAGGTCTCCCTTATGTGTACATAAAGTCATTGTGGTAAATCCTAAAACTCCCAAATTCAGAACAAAAGCAAAAAAACCCCAACCCATAATCTTAAACTCAAACAAAAAAAAACCTCTTCCAAAAAACCAAACAACCAACCCAACAGTTTTAAAGAAATGGGTTCAGTGGGAAAGAATGTGTCCTCAAAAGAAAGTTAAATGGTGCTTCTCAGAAGATATTGCTGTTTTTCACCTGTTTTACCATATTCTTAAAATTAAATTTAAAATAGCTGCCTGATTTAGATATTTTTTAGAAATAATTCTTAGTAATTATACATTTAACAATACTATGAATTTGCATCAAACCCTCAATTTCTATATTTTTCTCTCTAAACAGAGATGTTTTGCATTCCCAAAAACAGAACAAATAATTTTTAAACTGTGATATGACCCCTTCGAGCAAGCATCTATAAAACCTCCATTGTTCATGAAATCCTGCATATGTACATCCCCAAGTCCCCTCTTCCATTCAATATATATGAAAATGCAATTTACTGTATGTCAAATGAAAAATGCAGTTTTCAAATGCATGACAACAGGTGCTAGTTAAATGATCAGACACTATTTGTTACCTAGTCTCTTACTCTCATTTGCAGCATGATAAATTGCATTTTAGCAGAGCACTGCGATCTAAGGGGTCTTGACATGCTTTTATTGATTTGCATAGGTTATATGCATGTATTCCTGTTTGTAGGCAAATAGTGCCACGAGTAAATTCAAGTCACCGTGCCTCTGTTTCAAGAAAATTGCAGTCATCACAGGGGAGCCAAGATGGAGTGAGGTTGGGTAAAAGAGACACATGCAGCCCATTGGAATCTTAGAACCTCTATTAAGATTTATAGGCTGCAGGATTCTTTTGGGCTTCAACATTATTCTTAGTAAACCCTTTCTGTCTTCAGCTGTTTATAAAAACTGGCAGCTTTAGCAAAGACAGAAGCTTACGTTGTAGGTAGCACAATTTAACATAATAGTGATAGCCTGTCCTCTAAATATCCTGATACCGATTTTGAAAGAGAAACAGTGCATATCCTTGATTCCCTTTACCATAATTTGAAAGGTTTTCTTATTACTAAGCAGTCATCTTCCCACCTGCATTTCCATAACACTTTGTGGTCCCCATTATTTGATATTAGTTAACGTATCTGTCCTCTTTACCTCTTCTCAAGTCAGGCAGTATCACTATTTCCCTCTAAACAAGAAGAGTACCCTTCAGAGAAAGTTCAAATACCTTCCCTATGGGGTAAAAATAACAGCTCTAGAATAAGGCATTGAAACTTCCACGCTGGTGTTTTTTCCAGGGTGGGAAGGATGTGATCCACCATCACCACAGCTTGCATGTAATTCCCTCCGTTTGGAATCAGCACTCAGCCCATCAGCTGAAAAGGGAGCTGCTGGAACATCCACAGTACCCCCACACAGGATGATTATCTCTACCCATGCACACACATCGTTCTGTATCACAAACCTTGGACCTGGCATGACACGCTCAGACTGGTGTCAACCTACACATGCTGCTGATCCAATCATTTCCTTGTAAATTTGCACATTACTGATAAAGGTTCAGGTTACTGGGGGAACTGTTAATCTATCAGGAAAAGGATTTAGACTTGACAGGCATACTTACACCTCAGAGTATTCAAGGAGCTCTTATTTATATGTTATTTCAGCACTTAAAATTTATTGAAGAACTGTTTCAGTGTGGTAGTTTAACATTAATTTTGATGGAATTCAAGAATTGTATTCTCCTCTCTGTCTTGTACCACAAAATCTACAGTAACCAAAATTAAATCTAATTGTAAATTTAAACTCTGAAAAAGAAACATACAACAAATATTAGGAAAAATATGGGATGAAATTAGGGCAATACAGAATGTAGCATCTCAGAAAACATCCTCATTTGACTTGGATACTTCCATTCTTGAGTTACTAATAAATTCTAACTAGAACTACTGGACGTGGGCCCCAAATAAAATCTAAAATAATTGCCCACATTATCAATTTTACTCGTCTAAAAGTTTCTCAGTTTCTGTAGATTCTATTATATGTTTCTCAAAAAAAAAATGGACTACAGACTGTGTTTAAAGGGACTAAAAAATTTAATGCATAAGCACATCAAGATGAATTCAAAAGCATTTTAGCTCATTGTCCACCCAGTATATGTTTCCATACAGTTTAGCAGATGAAAATTATGTACTTACTGAGGAGAGGCACAGTGGAGTAAGAGCAATATCTAATTTACACTTAAACTCGAACTCATTATTGAATGTGATGGGATTTAGATTAGATTAGATTAAATCTACTTGGAAAAGACGTGATGAATAAAGGAACTTTGCTAAATATTCTTTTAAATTGACACAGAAAGCTGTCCCCTTCGGAATATCTGTAGCAGACAAATGACTATCACGTAAATTTATAACTTCAATATTTTAAGATTTTGCTGAAGTAGTAATTATATAGTTCTGTCTAGGAGATTCACAGGCCAACTACCTTCAGCTGCTCATTTCTGTTTCCACACTAAGCCTTCAACTGGAACAACTGTTTGTGGAGTTGCATGACAAGCAGCAACAGAGAAATGAGATGACCAGGAATCCTTTTTTTCCTTAAATCATTTTTGACATAGATCAGTTTCTGATCTGGTCCACCATTCAGCCCCTACCATAATAAGAATGAAGCAACTGAAGGACGATGAAAGCATAGGAAAAAATGTTAAGGACCCATGTAAGGCAGCACTGCTTATCAGATTACTGCTTATTAACTTAAAATTTTCAGTGATGAAACACACAGAGAAATATTTAATGCGGAATAAAAAGATTACAAGTGTATCTGTGGAACAGGAGAAAAACAATGACCAAAGGAAGATGGGAGAGTAAAAGTAAATAAGGCAACACCATAACAATAGGTCCCTGTCAAATGCTCTATCAGAAGAACTTCAACAGGAAATTAGAAGAGGCAAAAATGAGGTGGCTTGTTAAATGCTTTTGGGCAAGTAAGAGGCAGTGGAAAGAATACAGCCCATCTTTAAAACAGTTTGAATATGGGCAAATCAACAGAATTTTTGTTCTGATATTTTTCAAATCATTTATGCACCCAAGCCACTGCCAGTCAGTTCCTTCAAGTCTAGCTTGAGAGAGAGAGAGCAACAATATCTACAGTGCCCTGGATGAATTCTTGCCTCCTGCCTTTTACCTTCAACACCCTTCTTTACTGAAATCTCAAAAAATGGTACCTGGAATAAAAAATAATCCATCATATTATCACTCTGTCAGTGAAAACAAATTCTGATTTCAGAATCCCAGTATTGCCTCCACTTAGGCTGCTGGGCTCATTCTCCAGCCCCACATTCACAGACAGCCTAGAACAGCAGGCCTCTGTTCTCAACGTGCCAAACGTTTTGCCTACTAAAGCGAACTTATAGAAAAAAGTCCTAGTTCAAAACCCATCCTTCTCCCGTGGGTAAAAGACCAGTTTGTATGTCCATTCAGAAGGCCAAAAATAAGCTACCAGAAGTGGCCACAGGCACAGTGCTTTACCACAGGGCGAGTCTCCTTTCAGGCAAGCAATTAAGCACATCTAGAACAGCCCAGCAACTTGATTAGGCAATAACAGTTACATGAAATCAAAGCACAGAAAGGTATGATATTAGCAAGTATACCAGCTGATTTCTCCTTAATTACAATAATCTTCCTGTTAAAAAGCATCTATGATAGGTTTTTTTTCCACAACTATGCAATGAAAAAAAAATTAAATTCTGTGTGCCTTGTAAAGACAAAGTTTGCAGAAAAAAAGGGTGGGGGGGAAAAAAAAAAGAGAAGAAAGTCAATTTAGAAGTTTTATATTGCAAAATTCAAGTCTGCAGTACATAGAAGGGCTCTTGGGATTTCTTGCTAAAGACCTTGCCTCTGGTACAAATCACCTATTTGTATGAACCTCAGAAAAGATATCAAAGATTGTTCCGTTCTCCCTAATGAGAGGAATTTAACATTTTTGGCATAATATCCATAATGTTTCTACACATCTTCACTAACACTTCAAAAGCCATCAAAAATATAACAAGAAAAAGATACTTAGTATTACAAAACAGAGATGAACAAATTAGAATAAGTAGCACTATGGAAGTTACTGATTTTCTCCCCCTCTCCTTCTGCATTGTGGAGAAAAATATTAGGATTACTTGACAAACTATTCATTTGCTGGTGTAAAATACATCAAAGAGGACATTTCCCTTCTGGGACATGTCTGCACAGGGGATGCAGGCCTTTACACAGAGAAGTATTACTGACTACTGCATCACCTTTCGCAGTTATGGTACTTCAAAACCAGATTTTTCCCATATTTCTGCTTTCTCCTCCCCTTGTTTCAAGGCCACCTTCCTGCAACTTTCACTGAAGCTGCAGTGCTGTAAAAAGTTTTCTGTACTTAATGAAAATTCCTACATATGAATATTTGGAACACACTTGTTGTGCAAAGCTAAGGACACACAGGAAAATTCCCAGAAAGCTGGCAAAAACTTAAGGAGCAGAATGCCTACCTCATGAAAATATATGGGAAAAGCTTTAAGCACCATTGTGTTTCCAAGAGCATGCCTATTGCTGTAAAAGACTGTACTGATTTTTACATAAATGACTAATAAGTAACATGAACTGGAACACTAAAAAAAATTGCCACCCTTTGATTAAACTAAGAGTTAGGATTTTATAGTTGTAGACAACCACCACAAAAGCAGCTCTCCATCATGAAAAGAGGATTGTTAGGTACTTGTGAAAGTCAGCTTGAAATTCTACAGTTCATCATCACAGAAGAAAGTACAAAAAAAAAATCAAAAGAACTTTAAAATCGTGGTAAAGATAAAATGCACTCCTCCAAACCTTTTTGGACATCAGGAATTAAAATCTTATGCAGTGATAAATATTGCAATTAACATTCAAGACTGAAAATTTATGAAATTCCAGAAGAGATGACAATATATAAAGGAATTTTCTCACACAAACAGAGAAGCAGAAAATCAGCATTATCAGTTAAAGCTTCAGAAAGGTTAATTCCACAGATCAAATGAGTTTTCAGGGCATTCTTTGCACATTGAGACCTTTATATTTGGAAGCTTGTCAAATAGAAGCACACTGAGCGGAAAGAAAGTAGCCATGTCAAACCATACGTGCAAGCTCACAAAGCTGACATGCCATCACCATATGTAAACAGGAAATCTATCTGCATTTTAGTAGCCCTCTATCTAAACCCCACTCCCTCTGGAAAAAGTGTGTTCAGCAGTATTAGAGCACACACACTTTGTTTGTGCTTATTAAATAAAAAGAAAGGATCACCTTCAACCATATTAATGATGGACTGGTGGATGAAGGATGTCTGCGAAAATTCACAACATCTGTTTGCTCCACTCTCTTCTCAGTGTGCTGCACCTATTCCTCATGCTTAATGATGCTCATCCACTCTGCAAGTTTTACGAACAAATGTGTGTTTAGCCACATTCATCATTCTGAATGAGCGTTCTTGATGAAGCATCCACTGGCCTGTTTCGCTCTTTCTGCTACACTTTAACAAATGACAACTGCTCTACGTATTTTTCATTTGTTAAAAATAAAAAGCTAAGTGAAGAATAGGCCCAGCAAATTTTTCTTTTACTCCTCTGTTAACTTTACTGGAAAATGGAATACAACATGCATTTAAACTGCATGCGAGTTCACATGCACAAATCTAAATGGTGCATACAGATGGACAGTATTTTTAAAATACAGCAGAATACAGTGTAGCGTAACAGACAAACATTATATCCTACACCAACAGGAGTATTTCCATCTTCTTATGAGGGTGGTATATTTCTCACTCTGATCAGCTTGGGGACTGATTCTGTGATGTCCACAATGCCTTAACACAAGACACTTGGCATCTTTTGGTACCAGGCCAGCAATACATCACAGTAGACATCTGCCTTCCGTTTTCCAGATTTCCTCCTTTAAAGCAAACCAGTATTTAAAGACATGTTTCCCAGAAAATGAAATGTCACCCTAGAAATCAATTGTGAATAGCAGTGCCTATCAAATCTATTATATTTTTTCCAGTTAGGAAAAAATTACTCTAAAGATTACTGGTGAGTAATCAGGGCAAAATAATCAAATCTGATATATAGTTAGAAAAAAAGTGTTCAGGGATTTTTAAATGTGGAACATCTTTGGAAGTTGTCTTCCAGAATTTAGAACAACTCACAATTCTTATTTCCATTTGCACACAGAAAAAATAAAATGTCCATCCCAATACCCATTTTCTTAAGCACGTCTTTAGAAGATTATTGATGCAGTATACACTGGAAGCTTCTCAGGCTCATCTTGTGGTAGTATTTTCTATGCTTGCAGAAACTATATAGATCAAATGAGGGGTTTTTTTCTGCAGCTTAATGCTATTTCTTTGCTTTACTGATTGAGCCTTTGAGAGCCCCTTTGGGTCTGTACAGTTTGCCTGCACTCACCTGTGTCAGTAACACCCAGGAGCCCAGAGCATGCATTGGATGAAGCAAGTTACATTCCAAAACATCGATGACCTTGGCTATGAACAACGTTTATTGCAAGAAAGACATCTAAGACACAGGCACGTATTGGGGTTCTGGTTTTCACGTTATCTTCTTAATAACTAGGTTAGGGGAAATAGTGGATCTTGTAAATGGATCCTAACAAAATTTGCTAGAGGCTGCCTTATGAGAAGTTCTGCAACAATTTTCGTTGAATAACAAACTTTGTGACAGTTCTCAATGAAATAATTATGGGCCAAAAGAAACGGCGGAGAACATTTTGACTCTCTACCATATGAAAAAGCCTTTTATTTATGAAAAAAATCAAACCCTAATCCTAAAATCTTTATGTCCAGCCCAAAAAAAGGCATGACAATTCAGTAAGTTATAACTCAGGGAGTAGGACCAAACAAGCAGAACTGCTGAGATATTGAACCTATTTAAAAATTATGTAGTGCCTAATAATTTTTAAAGACAAACAATGGATACAATTACCAAATAATTTCTTACTAAAGCAGACAAAAATCCTCCATTAAAACCTCTCTCAAACATGCTATATTAGCACATACTAATCAGGTCACTGAAATTTCTTTTAACAAATATAGTCTTAAACTTTTATGTCAAATTATATAAATTCCTTAAACTTAGTGAATGGCTAACACTCAACGAGGCAATGAGTGGGAAGGAACTAATTATCAGAATTCAGACTTCCACCCCAACTCAGCAATGACAGTGTAGCATTTTGATGATATACAGATTCTATAAAAGTAAATCCTACACTAACAGCATGGTTGGGCAGTGAAATGTTACCTTATCCTATTCATGAGACTTCACATAACTTATAAGGCATCAAAACATTACTTATATAAAAGCTAATTGAAACCTGTAAAAATTATATCCTGTTTTACCAATAGTTTAAAGTGAAAACTAGTATCAGCTCACTTCCTTTTTATCTGAAGTCATTAAGTCAGAGATATTAACCAGTAAACTTACCACAAGGCATAATTCTTAGCAAGTTATGTTCCATAACAAAAATGGGTGGTATTATGGAATACAGATAAAGATGCACTCAAATTCAATAGAAGTTGTTATAAATCAGCATGCAATTGTGTACCCTTCACAAATTACTACAATGTGAAAAGAAGATCATGAAGTTCAAAAAACAATGTTTTTGGCAAAATGTAGCAAGAACTTCCTGAGATCTCTCAACACAGATTAAAAAGTTAGGGCACAAAAAAACTATATAGTAAGTTAAATGAAATACATGAAAACAGAATCACTAAAAGTTTTAAGAAATTGCAACCAAGTCTGTTCAGGCTCCTCTGAGGTTTAAGTACTCAAGGAATCCATTACTAAGCTTAACAGGAAATTGTCCATGACAAATTTATAAACTATATTGAAAATATTCCTTTTCAAATAAGTACAATGAAAACTTCAACAGAACTGATAGCAGTTGTGTATTTTTGTTATAAAAAGAAATTTGTAATTATAAAAAAATACAAATTATAGCTCCTTAAAAAGAGTGCCTCTGATCATCATATTTCAGAAATTAGGTCCCACAGAGGTTTTTTTTAAATATAAAAAGTTAATTTACATTTTTTGCTAAAAATGCTTTTTCTCTACTATAAAACAGATCTGTATCTGAAAATAGAAAAAAGGATTTATGCAAAAATAACCTCAAGGGGATCATTATAGAAACACAAAAAGTAATTTTCTACTAGAATTGTAAAGTGCATTTGCAATAGATGTTTAAAAATATGGCTACGAAATACGTAAAACATACAAATGAATGGGATTTAATACAACTGTAATAATTTAAACGGTATCCTTATTTAAGTGACAAAGTTCCTGGAAGAAAGGGAAACACACCTTTAGGTAATTTAAAATTAGACCAATATTAAAATTGATAAATGCATTTCGTACTATGTAGATACGTAGAATGAGTTACGTACACAGAGAGTATCGACAGTTTATTAGACTCCCTGAAATAAATCCAAAGTCAGAATGACTCACTTGACAGAAAAAAGAATCATGGGGAGCAAAAGAACAATACTGAAAGCAACAAGTGCAATTCCATAGCTGTACAAAGGACAGAGCCCGAAAGCCCAGCTGGTCTCTCTCGCCCATGCAGGGCAGCAGGGAGAGCTGAGAGTGTTCATCCCCCAGAATTAAACTGCAACATCTCCTCTGCAGCTGTCACTGCACCCTCCCATGAGGGGCAAGGGATTATATATGACTTGCAGGGCAGGTACAGACTCAGACAAACGTTAACTCAAACCGCACAATAGGTCTCAAGAAACACATCACAGTACTTTTGAGAAAATCAGAGCACAAATAACCCATAGATTACTGCAAATTACTCTGACAAAAATAAGTCCAAGCATATCTGACAGTAAAATTACACTCTCCTCAACAACAGTATCCCTTAGGTAATCCCCCCTTCTCTCCCCATCCCCAATGTTAAATTGTCTCTTAGCTTTACAACAAATCAAGGCTAAAAGCAGCATACTGGCAGCACTTCTTTTCATCTTACATAAATTTTATTTCTTCTCAATAGCATCAAGTGTGGTATACTTTATGAAAATTATGAAACGCATCACAAAGAAACAAAATGTAAATGATACAACAATTCAAAGCATATGAAGGGCACTGTTTCTGCTATCGACAAGAACATCAAATCATTTCTTCCTCTACTGCAGCTTGAGTTCATACTTTTCCATGAAACAACAATGACAAAAAAGGTATGGGGTTTGTACTCCATTTTTCTCCTCATAGAAGTAAAAGGGTTAATATATTTAACATCCCTATTAATACAATGGTATCAGTTGAAGACAATGCCAAGTCACTAATAAAATATTAAAGACAGCGCCTAGGACAAGATTTAGATTCTTTAAAATAAGTCTCGTCCTAAGTCTTGCCGTAACTTTTCTATGGATTGAATCAGAGGTTCTATACAAGTATTGTCTCTTTTTCCCTTTCTTGCACCTTATATATGATCTTATCCAGCAAAAAAGGCAGCCCATTGTTTTAATTTGTCTGCATAAACAAGCTGATATCTAGACATCTTACACAGAAAAAACATAGAAATATGAATGGGGACAGGATGTGATAAGGTTGAAAGGGAAGAACTGCTGACAGAGTGTATCTGTGACTTCTTTAACATACACTTCAAGAAGTGGTATATATATCCAAAAAACTATTTCTGATGTTTTCCACTAGGGACATTTCCAAATCTTAAAACAGATCCTTTAAGCCTTTCTCCTCCTTATAGCGATAATTTCAATCCAAATGCTGCTTTTCATATTTTTGGGAAATTCTTTAAAAAAGTTCCTCCCTTGTATTTGAAATTGTGCCTTCCCCATTTCCTCCATGTGCCCTCAAACACTCTTGAGCTCTCTTCCCAGCAATGTTATGAACAAAGCAATACTGGGTATGTATGGCAACAGAGGAAAAGAATATTAAGTACAATTCGCCTGGATAAGGTTCCCAAAACTTCACTGTGCACTACAGATTCCATCTAAATGTACGTCTCTGATCAACCACTTCTTCCCATAGTTGTTTTCTAAGCTTCTTACCTCTGTCTAGAGACTGACTGTGCTGGGGAGACAGTTTAGAAGCCCTCTCTCTGATGTGACAGCTGAACTTTCACCAATTTTCTGGTCTTTCCCCAGATTCATTTTAGTCTCTACCAACCTCTTTGTGTCGCTTGCCAAACTATGCAAGTGACCAGGATTCCTCCAGTTTTGTATCTTTTAAACAGTGTGTTGCTTCCTTCCACACCAAGGCACACAGGGAGCTTTGTCAATGGTCCCCAGACATATTGAAGAACCTGGACCAATTCCATTTATTTACAACTATGAAAAAGCAATAAATAAAACAAATAAATCTTTGGTATTGGGATTTTGTAGTGGGATAGTAAAACACTCATAACAGGAGGATATATAGCAAGTAATTTTGGCTGGTTCAGACAATTCAAAAGTGAACCAATGAAAGACTGCAGAAATTCTGAGGCTCCAAGACCAAGTGTTGTGTCCTAGTCACACCAGACAAACCTGGTTTCATGGAAAGTTTTTCCATCCAGTATTGAGCATTTCCCTCCATAAGCTCATGAGTTCCCTGCTGATCTGAAGAAATGGTGAAACTACAAATTATTTCTGTTAAGAAATTTAGGGAGTGCCAAATTAAGATTTAGCTGTGCAACTTTCATGTAGTCTCCTAGTATCTATCCAAAATACTGCAATAACGCAATCATGTTTGCTTCTGACATTACCCAATTCTCTAAACAATAATCTGTCAAGTAAGACATGGGATGCAAGGACAGACATGTAGATGAAGGACCAGAATACTAGAGAAGAATGGGAACTGGCTGAGCAACGAAGACACAAGAAACAGCCAAGAAGGGGTAAACTGACCCTGGGACCTGTTGGGCTCCAACACAAGTACGAGAAAAGCTGGATATGTAAGTAAAACAGGGAAAGAGATTTCATAGCTAACAACCACAATGACTGGGCAGAGATAAAAACCAGAGAAGACTAAGAATATGAGGGAGAAGAGTTGGATACCTATTCTTCCTAAATTCTTCCTCCACAAGAATTAGGACAAAATGTAGGGAACGTGACCATATTTTCAGATTTCATAATCAGAGCTGAAAAAAATCTCAGAAGTCTGACCGCTCTGAAATGAAAACAAAAACCTCACAACATATGATCCAGGAAATAAAAATAACAAAATGGAGGCCAAAACCAATGAGCAGTATGATGTTACCTTGCTCAGCAGCGCTGCCCATGAACCACCTAATATCCAGCACCAACACTGAAAAGCCACGTACCACAAAGGGTCAACCTGCTCCATCCAGTTTCACAACTAAACAAAAGATAGGTAACGGGAACTCTCTAAGGGGAAGATAAACCCAAGGATTCTAGGTCTTATTTGGGTTAGATGAAGATAAAAGCGCAGTTAATTCTTCCCATTTTCTTGTTGATATACAGCCATAGAAGAATGTCCATCAAAATAATCCTATTACTGAACTACAAACTTAGGTGCTACTTTTCCATAACTCCAGATTTGCCCTGCCTAGGCTTAACATTTGGCAGGATTGCCCTAGCAGCCTCCAGCACCTGATAAGAGACGATGAAAAAAAATGAAAATAATGTCATCTTGAATCAGGATCTGTTCATACAAATATATTCTAACAATATATATGAAAATGGTATAAATATTTTTATTGATTGCCAAGCCATATTCTTAGATGAGAAACTCAGTAACTTTTCATGTGTTCTTTGGAAAGAAATCAACAATTTTTAATGTGAGAAATAAAATTTCCAATGTGATTAACTTAGTCTTAAAACATATTTAGATCCAAATCTCACAACACTTTCAAGTTATGCAACACTTTACAGATAATTTGAGAAGGCTCAGCAATACCCCCTTATAAAAATTATACCAGACATCCCTCCAACAGAGATGGAAAAGACATAATCCTTAAAACACTGATGTCTTTAAAAAATAGTTCTTCAAAAACATTGTGTTTGATAGCAGCATTCACAGGAACTTTGTTCTGATCTAGTTTTATTGTACAACCCTGTTTAAAAAAATGTCACCACATGAATCTAGACTGACACACATAAATATTTTACACTTACTAATAAAAGGTTGACACAAAAAGAATAAATGTTGTGTGTGCTAGAACCAGCCTCTACTTTAGACACAACTGAGTTCACATCTTTTAAATAGGACATGTCAGCACTGTGTAATCTTGATGAAATCAGACAGACCACACACCTGTAATTGACTTAACTGGGCAAAAGACATAACTGGTGCTCACAACTTCAGCCAGAAATGCTGTTATTTGGCAACAAGAAAATTACGCTTCAGTTCATGAAGTTTAGCAGAGACATTTTGCCATTGCTGGCCCATCTCTTTATTCATCTGAAGTGCTAAAGTATAAATCTATTTGAGAAAACCACTTGAATACCTAAATTTAATTTCTTCTGGTATAATTTCATACTTTCAAATCCATTTTTATTTTATTAGTCCAGGACAGAGAGCAAATGATTTTCATTATTGCAATAAATGAATTGGCAAGAATTTACAATTTTTAGTGCTACTGCTGCATTGTGTGAAGAGTTATATTGTACAGCTTTTCTCTAGCATCATTTCTAGGGTATGGAACCTAAACCTTGACAATGCTGCATCCATCTTCTGAGTATATATGGCACAAGTACAACACATTCTCTTAAGATGGATTTCACACAAAAGGCTTTTCTTCATAATAAAAATATCTCCAATCATCAATTTCTCATACTTTGCTTTCCAGGTACACACACACTTTAGACACTGTGTTTACTTTTTTTCCTTTCACAAATTGTAATTCATCCATTTCATATAGCAAGTAAAGCATTGTATGTCCAGCTGCCCTGTGTGTTCTCCATTTCCATTGGGGCATTTTGCTGGGATAAAATTTGAGGACATTTGGCTTTTAGCAAGCACCTGACCAGAACCACGGGCATGTTTCAGTAAATCCATAAATCTCAGAGACACTCCACAAAAGTGCAGAATCTGTGCTCTGCACACTCACTATGTTAACTGATTTCCATAAGCATTAGCTCAAGCACCACACTGAGCAGATACACATTTATTTCCTTCTGAGAAATTCCAGACAGAAATCAGAAACCCCTATTAAATATAAGACTTGGTCTACTCCTGGCTGCTGAGATGTAATACAAGCCTGATCTGTACCCACAACTGTCCAAGAACATTATTTTGTAATAACAAAGTTGTTTCCTGGTCAATGTAAGTTGATACACTTTGAAAAAAATAGATAAAACTAAACTGGAAAAGACATTCATTATGGAGTAAGAACACTCATAGCAAAACCAATCAAGAATATAATTATATAAATACAACTATTCAAGAAATGCATTTTACTATTTCCTAAATAAATTTTGTTCAGCAGAGCACTAAACAAATAAGTGTGAAGACATTCTCATCTCAGTTTGTAACAGACTCAGAATCTGATTATATATGTCTTAGTAATTTATTTCAAATCAACCCAACTATTTATTCTAGTCAAACTTCTCAGAGACAAAAAATTAACTCATCTCATTTGCTCACAGCATCACAGCCTTCAATCTTATACATCATAATGAGTTTAGAAAACTAAATTACAAAACCAAGGAGTAAGGAGGACACACAGCTATCACCTGCTCCAAAGAGCTGTTATATGCCTGTATTAATATTTGTAAAGCACTTTCGATTCACATATAAAAGCAGCTACTCACACAAGGAGTATTACACAAGGTTCTTTCTTGAGGCCCTGCTCTGGCTTTAACAACACTTGATTCATGCAATCAACCCCAACACTTGAGAAGCTCTTTGGAGCTCCTTGAACTAAAATAAGACAAAGAAAAGGGCGTAAATATAGAACAGAACATGAGGGCATGGTTGAAATCAATAGAAAAGATTGGGGAAGGGTGAGATTGCTCTCGGAATTTCTGGCAAAAGACTAAAAAAGGAAGAGTACTGCCATGAGGAGAACGTGAGGCACAAACAACTCAGCTCTTGGTATGAGGGGCAAAAAAGGTCCAGAAAATGCCCAGAGTACTAAGAAAAGGGAAGAAAGTCAGAAGATCTCCTGACACAGAGAAAGATGGTTCCAGGTTTAAAAAACAAACAAACTGTGAGGTGTGGACAGAAATATGCATATAGCTGCCTGTAAAATGAGCTTGGCCTACTGTGAAACCACCACGGTCCTAAGCATATACACTCACAACAGACAACTCATCCCTAGAGTAATACCTCACTGTTTTGGGGTTTTTAACCCTGTCAAAAAGTACATTACAGATCCTTTTGCATTATTTTTCAACACATGAACACAAAAAAAGAAACCTAGTTAGCAACCTGTTCAGTAGTGAGACAGAGCATGAGACACTAGCATTGGTGTTAGTTTTGAGTTCCAAGTTGCAAATTACCGCTGTTATAAGCACGGAAAATCTCCCCAGACTCTTTTAGCTTCTTTCTACATGAGGAAAACCAACAATGGTTGTATAGATGACGTGCTTCTGAAGATTCCAAGTAATTTCTCCTTAATTCTGGAAGAGTCTGTTAGTACTTATTTTTTACTTGCTTTTTAACTTCCGAGTGTGATTTGTGAAGTACCAAAGCCATCAAGCCTTCAGAGCCAAAATTAAGATCTCAAAGCTCTAGGAGCAAGGCACACAAACAGTGGGACAAAAGGGGAGCAAATTTCTAATGCAAAGATCTGGATTTCCAACTGATAGCCCTGATTCTATAAGCACAGCCATGGGTTCAGACTACTTCTTTCCTTCACAGGGAAACAACAACATGATCAAAGTCAAAGACTACTAAAGACAGAAGCTCTTTCATTGTATTCAGATTCAAAACAAAACAGACAACACCAGGGAAGATAAAAAGAAAACATCCCAAATAAACAAGGCAGGGCTAAGTTAGTCCTTCAGACTCCTGTGGGTTAAGACATGTAACTTGCCAAAGAACATTTTGCAAACACAAACGGATGTGTTTCTCTTAATTCCTAAATAGTGGTCAAGGCAATCCAAGTCCTGTGAGCACAATTATCCATAGTATCAGTAAAGGCTAGGATGGAATCTCCTCAACCTAAACCTGCTAAAATACCCAGACAAGAGAGCATACAAAGCCACACAAATACCACACTAACTTGTTTTGCATGACTAAAACACAGTTTTTGTAACAATTCCACTCTGCTCTAGTGTGGAATATACCATGTTCTTCATCTTCGGAGACTGTGTCTTACTTGCACTACAAACTCTTAGCAAGTCACTATGGCTCAGGAGGGACTTGCCACTACAGGCATACAGGAGTCCATGCTCACACACTGCTAAGATGGCTTTTCTGGAGCAAAGATAACAGGCAGCAGCTGCTCCTCCCTGGACTCTGTCAGCTGCCACTGGGCATCCCAACAGGACCTGCAGGAGAGTCCCCCATGCTCCAGTACAAACCACACAGCCTAAGTCACTCTGGTACAAACAAGACACATTGAACTGTTAGGGTATCCAGCCACAGCCTTCCCCAGGCCAGCCAAAACCAGCTCTGAAAAACACGTGAAAAGGACAGTACAAAGCCAATGATCTTTTAAGAGAGACTGTTCCATTACGTGTTTCTGCTATTAAAGAAACCAAACAGAAAATCAAGGCACCATTAAGGGAAAGGTATTTTTTAACTTGACAGTGCCATATGGTTTTATGACAGACTTGCAATCCAAGCTGTGTTTATACTACTCATTTGTTTTTGTTAAATATCATATATTGAAAAAGTAAGTTAAAGATGAAGAGGTATTCCTTGCTTCTCCCATTGTAGAAGGTAATTTGTAAGATGCATTCATAAATTTAGAAAGCTTTTTTAAAGATCTAATCTGGAAGCAAAAGCTAGCTTTGCTTTGCATCAACCATCTAATATTCTCTGCTCAAAGGTGACTTGTCAGAGACCAGCAAACAAAGATAAAGGTAAAAAACTGCTCCCTTCAGGATGCATCCTGTTGTTAAAATGTCATTGTTTGCATAATAAAGCACTTCATGTCTTTAACCTTTGGTGTAAATATTGTAAATTATATTTCTTTTTCTGATAATTAAACTTAGCATGTAAAAGAGTGACAACTAGTTATAAAATCTCATTTGCACTTAACATCCATACTGCTTTTAGAATGAATGATAAGGCTTTTAACTATCTTCAGCTCAGAAATACTGTTTATAATAGAAAACAGGTTTATACCTGGACACTTTAATGATTCATTGAAATCGCTGTTTGTTAGACTACTCACAGAAATAATCCCACTGAAGTCCAGGAGATCTGCTCTAAGAAGTATACAGCAATGTCAGTATGGGCTGCATAATTAGAGTCTCTCCATGATCCTTCCTAATTACCTGGAGACTAAAAGCATAGCATTTCCCCTTCAGGATCTCCACAGTTACTTCTTCAATCATTAAACAAGCTAGATCCAGGCCTGTTTGCAGGCATGGCCTGTGTTAAGTTTGCTTATGATCTGTAGTCAATCAGCTACAGATTTGTCATTATGTAACTATAATTTATCCTCTGCCACATCCTTAACTTTTTGCCTTTGTCCATCTGCCACCACTTTGCAAGGACAATGACTCTTTACCCTCAGACATATGCCCAGTTGGTACAATTACCATTAGAAGAGCAAGTACCCAGTATTTATTTTCAGGTGACTCTTCATAATGTTTGTATTGCAAACAAGTTTTGCCCCACACATGTCATGCAGCATGTAATACACCTGTTTTATGATCCACAATACTCTTTACATGCAACTTTTAGATAATTATGAAAGGTTTGCTGTAATTAAAAAGGGAAAACAAGAATCACTGACTTCAGACAAGCACATGAAATGCACTGCCATACAATGACTTTTCTCAGAACTCTACTAGAAAGCACTGTGACATAATTTCATTTTGTAATGTCCCATTTTTAAGCATCATCTCATGCAAGCCTTTAAATAAGCTAATTGGAAATCCCCACTATGTACAGAGAATTGCATTCAAAATGACAACAGTTCCTCTTTCATCAGAGTACTCAATAGCAGGAGAAAAATACTTTCCAAAATTCAAAGCATTTTGATCTGGTTCTGTCAAAACACTACGTGTTCTCAGTTGGTAATCTCTCTTTAGTCAAAATGTGACTATTTTTGCTCAGGATGGTTTTCTAAATATGATCATCTTCAAAAGTTAGGAACAGAGAAATAGTGAAAAAAAATTACTATTGCTACTTTATTGTACTACCTACAGGAACCATCGTGTGAACCTGTACAAACATTTAAATTTAGAACATTTTTAAAACATCTAGTGCCAAAGAGACAGCATATGGTTTAGTTCATTAAATACATATCCATTGAACACCAGAATTTTTTAGGTAAAAAAAAGGGGTATCAGTTATTAGCATTAGCTATTAATTAATAAATTAATGGCTAACTGCTAATTACTGATACCCCTTTTTTCTACCTAATAATAAAGAGCTGCTGCTTACCAGCTTTTCTTTGCAAAAAAAATACTAGTGCCTCCCAGACTTTTTCCACAGCAGATAGCTGTGTCATACAAAGAATATTTTGGACTCGAATCCCTATCAGCAGTCACAGAATGATGTTGTAAGGAATCTCTGGATGCCACCACGTACAAATCTCACACAAAGTGGGGCCAAAACCAATGTTAAATAAGGTTTCTGACACCCTCCACTAGTGCCTACACTATTACTTTAGAAGATTAGTTAATTTGTGGAGCTCTTCAGCCATGAGGTGCTCTGCTGGCAGCTTCTATTCCCATTTCTCCTTGGTACAATACCAGTGCCTAACAGTAAAAGCAAGTAGCCTGGCAGCTCCTCCTCTTTTCCAACTGCTATTACAGACATCAAGACTCATTTCTGCAGTGAAAGCACCAGACATCTGTAGAAGCAGTAGGCAGCAAAGTGATAGAGCCAGGAGTGTGCCAGTTGCCAGATGCATATGGACAACAAGTTGTCTGCAGCCTGAAGTGTGAGAATCAGCAGTATTTAATCAAGGAAAATATTAGAAGAAAGACTTAAAGCTGAAGTAGCTAACAGTTTTGCTCAGAACAAAACAGCAGATTGCTGACACGACAGGGTCTCTCTTGAGCATGCCGAATTGCAGCAAATGGAGCAGAAGACCGGCTAGTGGGTTTTTATATTCCAGATTCCATGTAAAAGGTGGTACACTGTACACCTAAATATGCCGGGATGCTTGCCCTGATGACAAGCCAAACCCACCACTGAGTTACTGCTGCCAGGCTAGGGCAGACATTACACAAAGAAAGTTTATAAAACTCAGGCCAACCCACCGGTCTTCCCCACTCTCAGTAGTACATGGGCCTTAACAGGGTTGTAGTGAAATCGTTTATGGCAGTAGATATCCCAGCTGTAATCATAACAATTAACAAGCATGAATCCTTACAACATGAAAGTTGTGACTCTGACTTTAGTGACCTTAGATAATGCTGAGGAAATTTGCAGTCATTTCAGGGCACTGCCAACATCAAATTTATTTCTCTCACTTTTGCCAAAGCAGTAACTCTCAGCAATACAAAGATCAGCTTTGCATGTGTGCTTAAATCCTTCATTCCCTACCCATTCCCAGGCATCTCAAAGTAGATGCCAAATATGGCAAGAATTATTCTTTCTTTCCACAGATGCACAAATAGCATCACAAATTTACATAAATATATATATTTTCACTACTGGAAATAAAAGAAGGTTCCCAGGTGGACCAATTAAATCTATTAAGAAAATGATTCAGTTTAAAATATAAACTTTTGCAACACATTGTGGTTCCAGAGACCTTTCACAAGGCATACCTTAAACATCAACAGTTCACAAGAAAACTCTTGGAGAGTCCCCAGCATCTATAGCACAAGCATGAGCAGTCTCTTGCTAATATTATGCAAAGAACAATGAAACTGAATGACAAATATGCTCTTGGACAACTTAAATGGTGTGGAGAAATGAGGAAAGAATGGACTCAGGATTAGATTTTACACTGATGTTTCTTGCTTTCCCACTCCCTAGTTGTTCAGTGTTTTACCACAGGTCAGTCTCCTCTGGTGCAGCAATAGATTTTTTTTTTTTGCAAAATCATAATCTAAAACTGGATCAGTAAAACAAATTGCATTAAAAAAACAAAAAACTTATATGTTGAGTATAAACTACAAATCAAAACAACATAACAGTGATAAGGACTGGAGATGAGATAGGATACCTTAATCCAGCTTCATCACTGGTAAATAATGACTTTGGTATACAAGTATTTTGCTGGCCAGCCTTCGCGAACGAAGATCCGGGGAAGGTCTCTTTTTCCTTTCAGACCTTCCAGCCTGCGCACTGGATTTTTTAGGTGAGACACAGGGCGTGCAGATCTGAGCCCACCCTTTAATCCCGAGGTTCAATCTGCCGGGCCAAAGCGATTCTGGACAGTGGCAGCTGAGGTCCTCCTCAGGACGTAGGCAGATTGCCCCCTTGCAGGGCTAACGAGCAACTGCCTGCCCGGGATGCAAGTATTACATTAACCATGAAATGAATGTCATAACTAAAACCACTACTCTTTAAGGAGTTCGACTGAGCCAATCTACATCACCAAAACCACAAAAGGTCTTCCTCACAAATAGATATTACCAGTGCAAAATTCGCTCTGTATGCTGAACAGCAGATCTGTTGGAAAGCAGCTCTGCAGAGAAGGACCTGGGCATCCTGGTGCACCCCAAGCTGAACAGGAGCCAGCAGCGTGGCCTTGCAACAGATCCTGGGATGCATCAGAAGGTTGAGAGCAGGTGGAGTGAAGTGATGCTTTCCCTCTGCTTAGCAGAGGTGAGGACACAGCTGGAGTGCTGGGAGACATGGACACACTGGAGCAAGATCAGTGAAGGGCCACAAAGGTGATTAAGGAACAGAAGTGTCTCTCAAATGAGAAGAGATGCAGCAGGGACTGTTCAGCTGGAAGAATTCAGGGGTATCTTATCAACATGTATAAAAACATATATAGAGAGAAGGAAAAAAACCAAGCAAAACCCAACAAAAATCCTCCACACTAACAAACTGGGTCTGGAAATTTAAGTGGTTTTGTGTTTGAAAACTTGGAAACCCGCAAGTCTGCTCTTCATTTCTCTGCTGGCTACCTTCTCACAAGGACAGCGAGAGGTACCTCACAGACATAAGGAAAACACAAGGCACTCCTGTGTAGTTACAGTGGCTCCAGTAGAGATGAAATTTCCATATTACAATTTGCCATCTGCCTCAAGAATGGAAAAATCGGTGAAAATATTTGTATCACTATCTGACATAATACACTTGATTGTTCATATGACACGATCAAAGCAAAATTAATTAAGATAATTATTAATTCATAAGCTTAATTCCTTCCTTCCAACACTTTCAGAGTTCATTTACTCCATAGGACATCAAGTGAGGCCCCTACTGCTCTACTCAGATGGACTTTTAAAGGTGCCAAAAATGCTAGTAAAAGTGGCTATAAGTTTCCAGTATGGACGTCACACTTTGTCTGCTGTGAAAAACAAGAACAGAGTAAGATTTTGCTTGAGATAATAACTCCTGACATTTATCTCCCTTACTGTTTCCTATTTTAATGGGGAACTTCAAATATTATCATAAAACTTGTTAAAATGAATGCAGTTACTAACTCTGTAGTAAAATATTACCACAAAACACATTTCTTATCTATTTATAGTCTTCCTCTAACTTCAGAGCAAATGAAAAGTGATGTTCTATGCTACATTTATTTTATCAATCTTGGCATCTTAAAAAATATTAACAGGTTCTGATATTATTTATGATTTTTTTTTTTTTAGCACTTGAAAAAACCTGTAGCTGGTCTAATTAGAGACTATAACAATCCTTAAAAAATAAATTTAAAAAAAAAAGGCAGGAAGGGTCAGGGTCTTAAAGCCATGACTAACTTTATGGGCTGAATTGTGACTATAATGTGAACAACCTCAAGCAGTAATATCTTACTCTCCATTTAGGACCTGCTGATTCCAAGTGAAACCACTTGTGAAATTAGGTACTCGCAAATATTGAAGTATTACAATTCAATCCTAATAATAATGCATTTTGGAATATTTCAAGAGAGAAAGACCTCTCCAAAAACTGCAGATTAACTGACTCTGAAAAAAATTAGCAAAATCTCGTTAATTCATTAGCACACTTAGACAACTAAGTCCCTACATTTTATACATTGGAGAATTTTACCATTATATTTTTACTTTCCAATATGACTCCCTTGTGCCAAAAACACAACCTTGATATTGCTACAGTTTTAAAAATCTGAATGCTTTTTAAATACAGAAAAATTAGGCTTTTCCTCTTTATAAAAGAGCACGCCTTCATCAAATGAATAATTTAAAACCCCTAAGTCATCATATATTCCATTAGTCTCTCTGTTCAATACACATATTAGCAATGAGACGTTGTTGTGAAATCTTTGGTAGAGGTTTAATTCAAACAAACAAACATGGTTTTATGCTTATTTTTATGAAATGTTGCCTAGATGAAATAGATCAGTCTTTAAAATTAAACAGCAGGTTGTAAAAACTGCATTTACCATATTGTGAGCCTGTTTGGAATCATCACAAATACAGGTATATTAGATTTTTCATGTATAGCAGATCAAAGTGCATTACATTAGTTCAAAGACACGGCATTATTCCTCTTCCCATCTACAGTATACTATGTGAATTCTTGTCATTATATCAATTTAATCCACTGCCATTTTTTAGGCTACTGTTTGCCTAACCGAATGAAGAACAGAGTAGCTGGCATTTAATGTGACTGCATCACTTTTTCCAACCCGCCTACTTTAAAGAAGAAGTTTGTTGAGTGCACACAATTCACTTTACAGATCATTTGAAATGCATAAACAATTCCAAATGCAGAAATAACAAAAACAATAATTTGTCATTTTGAAATGCTGAAACGCTTGGAGGAAGACTTGAATATAGTACACTCTTTCGTTTGTAAGCATGGTGATTTGCCAAGCTACACCTCACACGGCACTAACCCTAGGGCATTCCAGTCACAAACACACTTTGATCTGCTGTGCTTTTGGATTCTCTCTCAGAGGGCTCTACCTTTCTTGACAATCCCAGAGGGAAAACGCAGCCTTGCATTCTTTCCCTTCTACCACTCCAAAACGAACACTCCATATGCTTGCTGCTAGTTCAGCCTTGCACTGTTTTTCCACAAGCTTGTTTGTATAATAACGACAGCTGCAGGATTCTTCAGCTTGAAGTTGTGAATTGGATATATAAAAATAAAATAAAATAAAATAAAATAAAATAAAACCACCACAGATTACACGAGAAATGAGAACTACAGAAACAGTGTTATTTCTGCACGGTCTTAATACATACAGTGAAAACTAGAATGCTGCCACAATTTTGTACTGGTGTGTCTGGGCATCCCATTTTAAAGGGGACAAAACATAGTTAATATTTACTTTATGATACAAACAGTCAAGAGACAAAGAGCAATGGGTAAGAAAGAAGGCCAAAGTCAGTCGATAGTAACTGTCAATCAAATCTGTGTTTCAACTCATCTGTACCCAGATCTGCTGAGAAAGAATAGATATTGCAAAGGTTTCAAAAGTGATATGAATCTATTCCAGAACATATCTGTATGTGTTAATAAAAATGATAGTTGTAGCAGTGTAAGATGATTTTAGTGTAAATACCTACTTTAATCTTGTTAAAAATACACTGACAACATAAAGGATCAAGCAGCAGCTTGATCTTGCACTATATAATTTAGTATGAGTTCACATTTGAGAGAAAAAGAAAAAGGAAAACAAAAGCAACAACCCTTAGGTTTTTTGTCCATACTTCTCTCCAGAGTTGGTAATTGAATGTCCTTATCTTTATGTTCTTAGTAACTTTAGACATTTCCAGACACTCTGTTGACATATTTCATTCAAGTCTACTACCATGATAAAAGTAATGAAAGTAAAATTTGAGGGGATTTAAAAGCTTATATCAAACCAACGCTATTTCAACTTCCTCACCCCCACACCACTCCCCCTTACTTATTCATCCATTTCTTGGCAATGGGGAGTAACTGTACTACTCTGAAGGAGGAGAAATCCAGGCCTGGAACTCATCCCTGGATGGTTTCAGAGATGTCTTGTGATTGATTTCCTGCTCCAGTCACATACCAGCTTTCAATTTCCTTCTTCCACAATGAATACTAGTGGAGACTACAACAGTGATGAGGAAAGAAACATCAAGTATGCTATTTTTCATATTCACTGGAAAAGCCCTGAATGAGATGTTTCAGAGTCCCAAAAGTATCATAACAAATTGGTTAGTAATGACTAAAAAATACAAACAACTCTCTTTTGGAACAGAAAATTTGGCTATTTATAAATAAGGTCCATTCCTGCTTCCACTAACCAGCAATAAATAAAATATCAGACACATAAAGCTCTGCTATAGGTGCTTCACAAAATTCCTACATCTGCCAAAATACCTTAAAAAAACCCCAACAAACCAGGGCAAAAAACCACAACTAGATATACCTAAATTGTAAGGCAGCTCATAATGTTGAGCCATATTATTTGATACCATTTCTGGGAAAAAAACCAAATCTCTATGCTTAAGATTTGTATGTACTGATACACTGAACACATCTTTGAATACATATGTCTAGATTTTAAGCAAACCTGCATATATGCAAAAGGAGCACCACTCCATATATGGCTGTTTCATATTCTCTCTGAAAATCGAAGACTTCAGAGCAAACCAAAAGATAAATCACATTAAATTTAAAAAAGCATTTATGAATATTCATGACCAACAACTGGATGCACATAAAATAGTAACAGTTTCACTTACCAAAACCCAAGAGCAGCCACTTTGCTTCCCAGACTCAGTGTTTAAACCACATAATTAGATTCTTTATTTAAAAGTAATCATGTAAAACGTAGCAGTACTCCCATCTATAATAGCATTAGCAACATAACTTTACTAACATAGACATGAATTAATATGCTTAGTTTTTAATACTATCTAATGGAAGAGATGGAAAGCGAAAAAAAAAAAAACCACCTCTCCAACAAAAATCGAATGCTTGAAAATTGAAAAACGCAAGATGCCAAAAGAGATTCTTCAATGTCTCAGCCATTTACTGAAGAGATCTTTTCTCATTTGCTGATGACTTTGGCAGAGCTGGTTTTGTCACCAGTCACTCTGTAGTTTGTTTAATTATGCAGTACACCAACAGAAATTTTCTTTCTGATTGCATAAATCACAGTGCTTTGACACCAGCCTCAATAGGGGCTGCTAGAACAATACAGTGAGCGCTATTGACTCCATCTCTCAAGTCCACAAGGTGTATCATTTAGCCAAGAGTGATAATTAGACACAGAATATACTGAAAACTGTCAATAGGCATGTCAATAGGAGGACTCTTAGCATCTAGCATCCAGTGAATCAATGGTGTTTTTTCAGCTATAAAATCAAGAAAATGATAGCTTTCAAATGAATGGTGGAAAGGAAACACGAGGCTCCTTAGGGAGGAATAAAACAGCTCAATTTTCCTTCACTGAGTGGCTCTCCAACTGCCTCACTCAATGGAAAAGGTCACAGAACATTACAGCAAAATATCTCTGAAACAAGATGTACAACAATGCTGGGACATGACATGAAGTACAAGCACACTACAAAGGCCCATATATCTCTGACCTGACAGAATTAAAGCATGGGTCAGCAGATGCCAGACAAGACAGGAATTGAAAGACAATGATTGATCTGTGTAGAAGAAAATATGACTGCCTGTCCATATCAAATATGTATGTATGCATGAACAGGATTATATGTACAGTATGCCCCCTCCCCTCACAACAGTTTTTAAAGCCATAGTCTTGTTTTCTTTTTTAAAATTATTTTATGTATATAATTTTCAGCTGAAGTCCAAGGCAGATATAAAGCTGATCCTTTTAATGCATAACATTTTGTTGACATATTCCTACCAAAAAATGTACCAGACTTAAACTGATCCTGGAATACCACTTGCATACATCTTTCTAAGATATTTGTACACTTTGGAATACTGAAAGAGTAGGGATAGGAAGTCATTTTCATTGACTCTAAACTTAACTAAACATTTTAGTTGGCATAGAGAGACAAATTCTGCTCTGAGATCCAGCACATCTGTAACAATGCCTGGTTTAGAACTGCAGCTGCGAAGTAAATGTAGTCCCTGCACCATGGTTAGTTGAAATGGATAGAAATAAAACCAGAAACAAGAACTACAATGCTGACAGGACAGAGGGGGGAATCGGAACAAAACCAAGCAGGTGAAGAATTTCAAAATGGACACAAATGGTTTTTTCCTTTTCCTTTGTACCCTAAAGAAATTGTCTTTTAAAAGGCGGCTACGTAGTAGTTGCAAAGCCAAGATATGATACCCATCTTTGGACATTCAAAGCATTTTTTACTCCAGGGAATGTTTCTGTGAAATTATAAAGGTGCCCTGAAAAGCAACTGCTAAGTGGTCCTGTGGCATTCCAGACTTCTCATTTCTTCACTAATTGCCAGATAGTTTTCTTCAGTAATTGACAGCTAAACAAGTGATCCCAGGATGTGAAAGCGAAGCTCAATTCTGCTCCCAGATCAGCTGAAGTATAAAACCAGTCATGATTTAGGTTAGAATCTAGCCCATGCTCTTCTGTCCTGAACTCCATGTAACTAGGACTTGGGAGCAACCACATTATCTTCCCACTAAAGACATTAAGAGAGGCATGTTCATGACTTAAAGAGAAGCAGATCTGTTGAATAAGAAGCTGCCATTTTTACACTCACCTTTCCATAAGTGCTTTTGGTATCAGAGTGTTTCCTTCAGTATCTGAACCAGAAATATAGAAAATAAGAAGCCACAATATGAATCTAAAGTCTTGTTGACAGAACCAACATAAAGCAGGTTTTCTTCTGCCTTTCTTAAGCTGGAAGTTTTGGCACTGAATAGAAGATAAACCTTATTTTTTCCCCACTCCCCTCAGAAAATTGGTATGTGAGAAACTTGAGTTCAATGTGAAATGAAGTGTCTCATCATGGAGGTGCTAGTAGAGAGGAGAATGCCACCAACAGCAGCAACAGCACTTCACAGTCAGGAAAAAAAAAGTTAGAATTACTCTTTTACATGATCAGTATTGAAGAAATCCTGTCATAGACAAAATAGGACCACCTCTCATCTGTTGAAAACACAATTATAAGCATAAACTCTTTGAACTTCTTATATTACTTCATCCTAGCAAGCTTACAAGCCTTCCTTAGAACATTAGAGTAGCCATACAACTACCCTAGGAATCAAAAAGGAGCCCTTGTGCTTCAAATAGAATGCAATCTCAGGGAAATATCTGTTATGCAGTATAAAAATATAAGGTATCTCCTTAATGTGGATGATTTATAAACTCTCCCCTCATATACTTTCACCATCCTTGACCAAGACAGAAAAGTAATTTCTGCAACACGCAGCTACACACCTTACAGAAATGCAACTAAGGAATCCTGTTTATTTAAACATTTTCAAAGTCCCTTGTAAAACCACTAAACCACTAGATTAGAAGGACAAACTAGCTGGAAATTCAGATATTCTAACAATATGAGTAATCTTCTTCAAATCTTTGCACAAGTGTTCAAAGAAAGGAGAGAAAATTCAAACCCAAACCAAGTAAAATTAAAAAAGTACCACAACTACATCATGTAGGAAGAATGATTTATGCTTTTTAAATACTGTTCCAGAACAGTGCATGTCATGTAATCCTTTTTCATGGATTTTAAAACCACTGATATTTTTTTTCTCTCTAAATGGTTACATCTACAAGTCTTCAAGCAGTACTTCTACAATTATGAACGCAGATGTGTTTTTGACAAAACATTTAACTGCCAAGGGTGTGGAAACGCAGTAACCAATGCTTAATACACTAGAAAATGAACAAGGGTGTAGACCAAAGAATTTGAAAAAGCACCTGCTGCAGAAGCTAGATTGTCAGGAAGGCACTAAACACTATGAGAATTTAGGGAACAGTTACAGAAGTGCATTATTTCTGTTAGTAAATCTGCTTATGAATTTCCTCCTCCTTTTCCCCAACCTTTTATTTCCAGTCTAACACTTCATCTTCTTTATAATTTTTGGCAGAACTTTAATTGGAGAAAATTCAGCATTTTGCAGTGGTAGGCCCACAACTCAGAAAACAATATAATCTCTTCCTCCCCACCCTCCAAAAATAAAATTGAATCAAAAAAACCCAACTTTGTAGCTTAGGATCTATTACTTAAAGGTAGCATTTTTTCTCAAAATAACCTTCAGAGAGAAAGTTTTCCCATTGCTAGAGATTAACTAGAGTCCAGCACCAAGTCTTGGTACAACAAGAATGTGAATCCAGAGTGTTATTACTGCGCCTGAAATTTTTGTTTCTCATACCTTTCTATGTCAGTAGAAATCAAAATTAAAGAAATAGTATAAACAAGCAGATGACTCAGCCTTTTAACCATCTTGAAATCAAATAAAATAAATGTTCTCTGGTTTGATTTCATTTATCAAAATTTCATAATTTTGTCTAAAACACAAAGTCATGTCTACACAAAACAGAAATCTGCCTGTTCATATGGTCTCCTGTGCTTCTCTGTGAGAGATCTGCTGAAAGACACTTTATCAATGCAAAGGCATGTTTCATGACAGCTACCAAAAAAAAGCAACAGCAGTTTCAAAAATCAAAGAATGTTCCTTTGGGAAAGCATTATTTGCATGTTCATAATGAATACTTAACTAAACATCTGTGCAACCCTTTAGGTTGTATACTAGGAAGTGATCTTTTAAGAGGACTTTGCCAACTTCCAGCAAATACTCAACCTTTGCTAGGCTGAATAATAGCAAGCTTATCAGTTAGCTTTCAGCATGATTTTAAACAGTTTATAAGAAGCCACATGATGAATTACTGACTGAACTGACCAGAGTGCTAGGCCAAAACTGCCTTAAAATCAGGGGGCCATTCCTGCTGAACAGGAATTTTGATGAGGTGTTACAGTTTATTGCTTATAATTCATCTGCTAAAAAAATAAGTATTCAAACTCAGCATTGCATGCACTACGATACTTAAATAACAAACAGGTTGGCTTCTAAAAAAACCTAGTAATTATATGCTTTTCAATTTATAAAGGAAAAACTGGTTTGAGATCATTACATGCACACACAGAAAGATCCCCCAACACAGTACCTACAGTCAGTATCTTAAAAATAGATCTAGAGAAGCTATGGTGTAAGCAAATTCCCACTATTTAATCTGTCACAACTCAGGGATCAGTTAATGGAATATTGGTTCAAAATACTAAAATATTGCTTTAACACGAACCATCCCATACAATATATATCACACCCAGGTTTTGCCTTATGTACAGACGTCTATACTTATGGGCAGTCATGGTCTAAACCAGCAAGAAATAGGAATGTAAAGTTTCTAATAAATAATTGCACTGTGATGCACAAAGTTAACAGTATTTAAAGTTAGCATCTGTTTTTCTGGCTAAATGTATAAAACACAATGCTATGAAGACACAGATAAGTTTCTTTTTTAAAAAATCAAGCTATAGTAATACAAACATTTATATGAAGAAAGTATTAAAGATACTAATAATAAAACTGAAAACCTTTATGAGACATTGCTGCACTTCACATCCCCCAAAAGCAATCTATGCATTTACATTAGATGGGAAGGATCTGAAGGTAGGACTTGTCTCTTAGGTAGTATAGTAACTTTAAAAGCTCTACTACAGACACAGGTATCAGCAGAGGAGGAGCTCAATGAGCATTCCTTTCTATGCTAAGGAAACTTCCCTGTCTGACCATTCAGGAGGGGTGGATGGCTCCAATCAGCCAACAGGTCCCTGCTTGACTCCCTACACATGCCACACTCAATCAGACCAGGTTTCCTCACCCATTCAACCCCAGATTTCCCTTTGTAGAATCTCAGAACTCTCATTCCATAAAGTAATTTATTCAGGGTGCAGTAATGCAGAAATAGCTCTGACTGCTGCCTCCAAGGAGGGCCCCCAAGCTAAGGAACCCCTGGGGGTTTTATCCCCTTACAGTCCAAGAGCAGAAAAGCCTCACATTTCCTCCTGAGTCCTCGGCCCCTGCTGTGTCCCTGAGTGACCAGTCCCCTGGCTCACACACAGCTCCCTGAGCTCATCATCATGCAAAGTGTTGGCAGCTCACAGCCTCTTGATCAGGGCTCCCACCCAGAGCTCAACCTGCGGCTCCCACTGCAGCTGCACCCTGAACATACTGCACTGAATGCGTTCCTCAAAACCTACACCTCCATTCTCCATCTGCTTACCTTATTCTTGCATCCTGGCCAAGGTGCTGTGCAAAACTCTCCTCCCGAACACTCTCACCATCTCCATTCACTTTTCATTTTTTTTCTTTGAAGTTCTTTGGTTCTAAGAGAGAGGTTATTCAGCAATTTCACTGCTTTAAGTGGCTCATGAAATCTAATAGCTAATGGCAATATACCCACAAAGAATAAGAGTAAACTTGTTATAGAGGTAGGGAATACTGCATAAATTTCACAGCAACACTGAACAAAAAGTTGAAGACTTTTAGAATCAATGTTTACCACTGCCTTTCTTTCTCAAATAAGTCAGAGAAGGACTTGCAGGAGCATGACTGGTAAAAAGAAGCTGTGGAAAAAGAGGGATTAATAACAAGAAGCCCAAAATTTTACCTTTTGTCATGGAGCTCATTGATTTTAGATAAAGGCATACAATCAAAGGTTCAACAAATAACTTATAAGAGAAACGTGATAGGATTAAAAGCTTGAGCAAAATGTAGCAGGATACAGGCAAGCTATTAGTTAAAGGGACAAACTACTGCTAGAGTATAAACAAAGGCTATGGAATTTAAGGACTTTGGCAATCTAGTAAATAGCAAACTATTACATTGTTTGCTGGAGATAAAAAAAAAAATCTCAGATAAAGTTTGGTGTGTCAAAAGTCTGTCCATTATGGGCTTGTAAACAAACCTAAACCACAGAACAACAAGACTGTTGCTGTCATTTGGGTCAACAGTTTATTCAACAGCAAGATCTGCAACCACAGTGGGTGCTTCTGACTTGTGACACCACACACAGGAAGAGGACAGAAAACTTATGGATACGATCAACAAGATCAAGCTTTTGTCACATGTGCTAAGAGACCTCAAAAAAAATAGATTAAGAACAACATGAAAAAAGTAAGTTTCAACAGTCATTTTGTAACTACTTATTCAGTACTCTTCAGTGACAATCACTCTGAACTATATTTTAAATACATCAGTTTTTGGAGAAAACAAAACATAACCACACACCAACAAAACTATAGAAATGAAGCAACATCACAGAATTGATTCTCTCTCTTGATTTGCAAGTTCACACTCACAAATCCTATAATTGCTCACTCCTATCCAACACATCCAAACTCCATTCCTGCCTAGAGAGATGTTTATTTAGTTATCCAGTAGCTAGGAACTACCTCCAAAATATATAAATGTTGCAATTTAAATAGGTCCTTTTACACAATGTGATATATCAGGTAGACAGGCAGTGCATGAAGACATATAAAGTACATTTTCAAACACTTCAATATCTAATCAATAAAATTATGTTTTCAAATGGGGAGGAGAGGAGGGGAAGGAGAGAACCTTCTTTCGTGTTTAGTTTATTTTTCAATCCTGCTGGCTCAAGTTCTGTATAATGGCGTTAGGAGGGCGGCACCAGCAATTCACATAATATATATAAATAAAGCTTTTTACAAATACAGATTAAAAAGCTGAAAAATCATCAATGAGCACCAGGAATGCAGATTTCTCTGAAACAGGTCTTTTGCAGAGTGTCTATGTATATGTTGAGTAACACAGGGATGTCATTCTAGGCCCTTTGGGGACAGGGTGGAGGTGGGAAGTGTGCATGTGAGTGTTACTTCACAGGTTTTTGAATACCCACTCCAAAAATAAGAACTAATCCAAATACAGGGGGAAAAGAGCAACCACCGAGTGATGTTTTGAACCATGTCTACAGTAACAAATATTTCCTAGCCTCAAAACCAACAATTTCCTACTAACCCAAACTGGTATTCATGAAGAGATTTCTAAAGCACAAAAAATAGCCAGGTATGATTTGCATCCTTTAAAGTCCCCCTCGCTCCACAGCTTTAATTCAAACGAGTGGTAGCGACAGGCACTGAACTTCTACTGCTGTTAATAGGAGCAGCACACCCTGCTAGACAATAGTCTGGTAATGTATGCCCCTGACACTCCTTAAAACAAAAGGAAACAAAAAAAAAAAATTGCTACATCGAAAGCAGTGAAATTAAGGTAGAGAAGCTGACAGAGAATGCACTTTACTGTGACAATAAAGCCCTCAATATATAAGATTTTCCAATATTTGGGAAATTGCATCTATTGTCATTTTTGAAGCAGATAACACAATTAAGATCTCAAGCTTATACTTCCAAACCACACTGCTGAGTTTTGTCTTTCAAATCAAAAGCTTCTGCAAATTTAACTAAATGACACAGCTTCCTCCTAATTCCTTTACTAACAGTATTTCTCTTGCAGCTCATAAAATCTGTTACATGTTCAACTTTTGAATTTAATTTGCATGGTAATTGCAATAACAATAATACTTCATCATTAGGATAATATAGGCTAAGATCCTATGTAATTTTCACTTTTTAATGGAAACTCTGAGACTAAGAACACAGCTAAAATATTATATATTAATGTCAATATAGCTAATACCCCCCAAAATCCCACCAATTTACTTTTCAGTGACAATGTTAAAAGAAAATGATTTATGCAGATCAATCACCTAGCTCATCAAGTCATTCACTGACAGCCAGCCTTCATCATTGCTATTTAAAAGGCACTGCTGACAGAAAAGACCGACTCTTTGATTAAGGGCTCTGTCTGGCTAACCTTTTATTTGAAGAATGATTGCTGCTGAGTGACAAATACTTTCCCATTCATTTCAAGGAAAAGATATTGACATTCAAATTCTTGATGTCTACACTGAACAGATGCCACTGTTGGCAAGTGGCTTGATAGCAACAGCAGGTACACTACTACTCTGGGGGGTGAAAAACAGCACCACTGGCTCAAGTTAAAGGCTCTCAACAAGTGAAAGCTACAGATCTCTCAGCCAAATCCTCTCTCTTCAACAGTTATCATCAAAGAACATCTGTTTGTTGTTTCTCCCTAGTCCTCTTCTTGAAAGTGTCCTAGCCTCACCTTGACCCCACTTTCAATTGTATTGCATGTTATTACTAAAAATAAAGACAACTCAGCAGCAAAGTGACCCTTTGGTTGAGAAGGGTGTCCTCCCTTACACAACATCCCCAAACACCAGTCAGGGAAATCCCAAAGCAAGGGCTGCTGCTTCCGCACTAATGTGATTTCTGTTGACAGTAATGTGAAATGGAAGTTGCATTTGCAGTATCACATACAAAATCAAAGCCAATATGTTTGTTACTTTAAGCTGATCCCTCTGTCACTTTCTACTTTATTACTTTATAAAAAATAAAAAAGGAGTGAGAGAGGGAAAGAGGAGATGAAAGCTGGCCAAAAGCAGCTGCCTGATAATAGGCAGTAAGTAGTGAATGTTCAGATCCTGTTTTGGACAGAATTTACAACCACAAGTATCCAAAAAAATAACCATTAATTAATTTTTCCAAATAAAAATTAGAAATCAAGATAAGTACACCAGGTACAGCTTTCAATGCTAATTGCTTTCAAAAATAAATCTATCACACGATGAAACGCTTATTTCTTTACTCGCACGTTTCACAGATCATAATCAGATTCAGTGCACAGATGCATATCACTTTACAAAAGTCTTTTTGATGCTACCTGATGAGAGTTTCCCATCTTCTCTAAAACAAGCAGTAACATGTTACAATTAAACATAGCTAATAAATAATATGAACAATTCTCCCTGCCAGAGCAGCATTCCTCCCCAGTTTCTTTTTGGCTAGGGTGGGGCATTAGGAATTAATATTCCCCTACATAATATATCTTAATATTTTCCTGATACTGAAACTCAATTAACTCTTCTGGAGTATGACAGAACTTCTGTTTATCATTGTATCAGGCAGCAATATTAAGCCATCAAAAAAAGATTCTCCACAGCAATAAACTCTCTGGAGTTTCCCAATGAGGAAGCTCTGCCACATAACTTCACACAAACACGCCATAGCAAGGCCAGAGAGGGACACAGAGCCAACATTAGTCCTGAAGAAAAGCATGGTTTGGGGTAGCAATCTTGGCTTTTCCTACTGTCCAGATAATTTGCTTCCCAGCTTCTTCCCATCTCTGAAACCCATAGAACAAGATCAGTGGCACAGAAACAGAAGCTATTGCTACCAGGAGAAAAAATGAGGAAGCCTCGCAAATCTAGAGGGGGAACAGCTTCACAGGGGTAAAAAGACAAACTCATTTTACTCTCTGTACATAAGAAAGAAAAGAAACAACAGAAGCAAGGACAGAAGTGCACCCCCTCCTGATGTCTGCCAAAGGTGGAGGTGAGTATATATCTACAGAGTATCTGTAACACCATCAAGACTATAACTGTCATCTAACATTTAATTTTTAATTGTTTACTAAGTCAGCAAAGTGCATGGCTGCGGAAAATCTTCTGTGGTTGTGAAAAAGAACAAAATCAGCACACTTACTAATTTCTAAATGGACTGTTAGCTGTGTTGTGATTTTTAAATAGTTTGTTCTAAGCATTAGGAACAATCTAACATTAAAAACAAACAACCTAGAGAGGAAAAAAGTCTAGAATTGACAACTAGTGGGGGTTTGATTGAAGATATAACTCACTTTGCCTTCCTATCCCATACAAGAAAAAACTGTGGAGTAAGAATAGCTGTACTGGGTCAGAGCAGAAGACTCTTTAGTCCAGCACCTTTTGTCCTAAAGTAGCCTGGAATAAATACAGGAACAAGCTAAATCAGTTTGGAGTCAACTGTCCATAACAAAAACCAAAACAAACAGAACAATTAAAAAAAAAAAAAAAAAATCAAGCCTTGTGCTGTAGTTTCTTAAACTTCACGTGCACTTACTCATAAAATAGGGTTTTGTTCATGTATCTAATAATGGCAAAAAACATATTTACAGGCTTGAACTTTATTTAATAAACTACTTGATCATACACTTTCTCCAGCATTCTTCCATTTTAAATAAAGATTAATCTATGATAGAACTCTAAGGCTGCCGCTATAATCAAAAGAAAAAATGCTTTCAGGTTTTCATAGACTTCTTCACATGCTCTAGTAGTATCTTTTTTTTTCCTTAAGCATATTTGAATGAACTGTTTGAATATATTTACTCTTTCATCTCTACAGCTTTGAAAACTTCATACTTCGTATCTGATCTACAACAAAGCAATAAGGACGGCAGAGGTTGACAGCATGGACATAATTAAATACTACCATCAATGAACTGCCATGTTGAACAATACTGACTTATAATGCACTTCAAGATCAACCATTTACATTTAAAACTATTTCCCTGAGAGATCTAAAAAGGAGCAGTTTAGACTTTTTTTCATAAGAGATCCACAGAAAAAGAAATCAATTTCTATATAACTCAGTAATGAGTCCTGCTCTTTACAAAGAAGATTTGGTTTACATACTGAATACACACGGAAACATGTAAGCAAGACTTTGTAGATGTCACCTCTAAAAAAAGATCAAGAGAAGAAAATCAAATGTACAGTCATTGCATTTACATAATCAGTGAAGTGTCATCATATGTACCTTTTCCAAGATGTACCATACCAAGCAACATAATAAGTGATTGAAAGACAGAAAATTAACATGGAAATGAACTAGCAACAAACAGCAATTCATAAAGGAATTCTCAGTATCATAATAAAACACTAATTATCCTAAACTTTGGAGAAAATATTTTGACACAAAAAGCTCGCAATGTGTATCAAAAACAGCATTAACCTCTTTCATATTTGTAAGAATGTTAGGCCAAAATAGAAGTATATATAACATATATAAGTATAGAGGAGAGAGATTTTTAACAAAGCAGAATTACAGCTATCACAGCAGTTTGTGGATAAATTATTAGGTTTATTACTCCTAAAGTACTTTGAATAAAAGTGTTCCAGCTGTTACATCTGATCACCAGCACACTGCCAATTTTCTCTGCCAGATAGTCCTTTTATGCATTGGGGAACTTGTTGCAATTAAGGGATTTTCTCATTTCTTTGTAATTCTGTGACTTAAAAGGGTATCTTAAAAATTCAATTGCATCAACCATATTCAGTTCCCTTTTTTTCAAACTTCCTGCCTATGAAACTGAATGAAAACACCAAATCTATTTCCAGTGAGAAACTCAGGTTAACATCTTTCTAGTGATGCTGCATTAGTATGTTGCTGCAGGTACATCTGACAGCAAATAGCTACAGTAAACCTTACAGCATATTTGTGGAAAATCTTTTTAATGAGATGCTTTATGCTACAGTAATCCCTCACTACCTTCAGAAGCATATTTAAAATTGCAGACTATTCTACCAAAAATATTATGTCACAGGGTTTTTTTCTCAAAACTGTTCAATTTCTTAAAAAAAAAAATAAATTAAGGGTAAAAACCAGTACATCTTGACTTAAGAAGAAGCACTAATCTGGCAATATTCTAAAAGTTCTCATCAGCAAGATAAACCTACTCAATTGCAAAACTGTGTCTTCATTACACTTACTTCTTCACTCTACAGTATCTCAAAATATATTACTTATTTCAAAGGGAATGGAAAAATTTCATCTACTACTAGAAGATGCAACAACACTACAGCGAGTGGAGTGTATGTAATAGCAGAGTAGCACACATGGGGGATGAAATGGGAGGCTCAGGAAATTAAAACTGACTGTATGGAAAGTGCTTAAGTAGGTATGATTTATGTATTTGTTCAGGGTATTTAATCAAAACACCCATGGGTTTTTTGATAGTTTTTTTGAAGAGTGACATATTCTGAAAGTGATTACTCAGAATATGGGTTAAAAGACAGCACATGAAAACAAGCTGTCCGCCAATGCTCACCAAAACAGACTTCTAAGAGAAGAGCTCACCTACCTAATCACCAGGGCCACTTCCCTCAGCAAACACTGGCCTTCCCTAAGGGCTTCCCTTCCCAGGGCTAATCAAGCCCAGTCTTGTTTAGTTTGTACTATCTGACAAGATAGTGATATACCACACAAGGTGGTCTAGCAGATAAAAGTTTAGAGCCCAGCCTACAGCAACTCTGAGCTACATTCCCAGGTAGAAAATGAGGGAACATTCCTCAAACAAGATTTGGCATGCAGACATAAATGCCATTTCACAGATCTCTCCTACTGACTAAATATGGAACCTTCACAAGAGTGTGCATATTCTTCATAGTTTTGTAGCTCTGGACATTCAAATTTTTTGTAAGCGATCACAGAATTTGGAAAATACCTCATACATATCCCCACAAATGTACTTAATCACTGAATCAATTCAGGGCCAGAACTTCTTTTCTCCACATTCACCCATCCCTTAATTCCCTGACATAAAAATGGCATCGGCACTGCAGCCCTTCTGTACATGGCAAGAGGGATCATCTGACCAGCAATCAGCTGCCCCAGCACGCATACAACCACTGCTGTGCTACACTGCACACAAATAAACCCATAAATAACGTGAGCCCTGTCAAAGAAAAATTTCCCTCCTTCAGTTTATCAAGCTAAAAAGGATTCTTTAACTTGTTACAGCCACTAGTGAATCATGATGAGTAATCAAAAATTACTGGATTGTAACACATTCTTTCATCAACCTTCATTCGCTAAACAAAACTCATCTTAAATTGATTAAATAATTATTTTCTCATTTCTTTCATTGCACCTTTAAGAAAAAAACATACACCAGAGTCTGGGCTTCCAGTAAATCCGCTATTCCACATAGAAAAACTGTGCTGAGATCCATATGCTTTGTTCAGAAGCCTCAGCTTTAAGAACAAAATTCTAAATTTGAGATATTATTGAACTTTGATTGACCCACAACTAAGGAATTAAAGCAGGCAATATTTCAAATACAGCCACACCCTTAAATGGCCATAGAATACAAAAAATGATGGGAAAACTAACCAGGGAATTAAGTCCACAAACTGAGTGGAGCTCTTCCTGGCACTTAGTTTCTCTCCAGCAAGAAGGCCTCAGAAAATCTAGCATGAGATGGTTTTTAACACAGCTGCTTTGCCATTATGATACACCAGACTGCCAGTAACTCGAAACAGTGAACTGAAGTAACAGGTACATCATGAAGAGTCAGAAAATTCTTATAGCTTTAGTCTCAGAAGAGGCTTCCTGTAACTAAAGTAAAAAAATGTTAACTGTAGTTAGTAGCAGTAGGCAACTCAGAGTCCGTAGAAAGAAGCCAACGCTGAATAACGTGATAAAGTTTTTAACATAGTTTGATGAAGCATCTTTCAAAGACCATAAGGAAAATATTAGAGTCTCTTAACTGTAAATAAATATCACTGACCAATTCAGAACCTGAAGCTGGTGAATTATTTATGCTCAAGTCTCTGGAGATATTATTAAGAATCAGAGCTCCCCATTCCATAGATTTCAGGACACACACAGCTGAAGTGCTTTGGAGAAGAGTCATGGAAATATTAGTCAATTGGAGAGAAACAAGGAGAATCTCAAGTACATGACTGCCAGTCAAGTACTGGTAACTGGGAAAGTGCCTTGGCTCTCATTCACTGTATTTCTGTACTGCAACTTTGTTCTCATGCAGTTCTTGCCTGGAATTGTTCAGGAACAGTTGTTCTAAATAATTTTCCCTTGCTTTACACGTATCTTACACAGAATCTCCAACATATCATAAAGTTGCCATAGATATGCAGTTTTTGACTTCTAGCACAACAACGAAAGTGAGGAAAGATGAAAAAAAAAGCAGTAAAGTGTTTCCTTTAAAAGAAACTGGAAATACACGCATTTACTTATTGCCAAGTTGTACTGCGACAAAACAAAAGGAATAACAAGAAAGATGGATGGAGCTGGACAGAGACTAAGATCCACCTTCTTTCCCACAATGCCATGAAAGAGGAAATACCCTCTTCACCTCAACACCCAAATGAAGTGACATGATTTAAGAAAGGACAAACTTAAAGGATTTTTCTTAATTTTGAAAAAGAGAGGAGAAAAAACCTAAAACACAGAAGAGCTTTTTGTCAGAATTGACTACCATGTCTATTATGAGACTGGGACCAGACCAGGACAAAAAGCTGACTCAAGAAGCTGAAGGGAAATCATTAACAGAATTCCAGTTTTCCAGAAGTCACTGTTCTGAGCCCAAATTCGCATTTATGAGATTGAAGCACATACATGTGTGCTGACTATATAATTGTGTCTAGCAAACACACCTCCAACATCACTAATTAGGGAGCAGTCATGTTTTACAGTACTGCACAAAGTTTGTCTGCTTGTTTCTATTAACATCTACCTCTGAGGAGCTAAACTATTGACCCAGAGCATCAAGAACAGCTGCAGTTCTGGGAAGGCTGTGTTCAAACTGCAGGAGAGCAGAAAGGTTGGCAGTGGTCCCAGAGGTCAGTTGCTAGACCAGAGAAAGTGCTGCAAAATGCTGTCCTTTGTAAGGCTTCAAACTCAGCTCAGCTCCCACCCACGGGGTGAGGGCAGGCAGACAGGAAAGGCTACGGGCACCCCAAGGAGCATCCAGTGCAGTGGGAAAGGCAGGGGGTGAGCTCTGCCAGAGCAAGTAGCTTCTGCAGGGGTCCACAGCACCCACCAAACCCTGGCAAGTTGATAAATAGCTGAAACGATGCAAAGATACTTCAAATTGAAATGTGAGCTACATGAATAATGACAAGAAAAATAATAGTTACTCAGAAATGACAAATTCATCAGAAATGGAAAAAAAACAACACAGGAGCATAGAAAAGTCATTAGAAAAAAGTGAAATATTCCAAAAGTACTGCGTAATTGAAAGCTGAATGGAAATTAATATCTGCATTTTAAAATCTGCGTATGCAAAGTGCTGTCTTGTCAGTTCAATTCCACTCCCCCTTTGCTCCTCTGCAAAAACAGTTCAGCTGATTGGGTCAGGCCTGTGTAATGTATAGGATCAGTACTCAGGAAGGAGCTTGCAATCAGTGTTAAAAAGATTGTATTTTTAGCTGACAACAAATGGTTCTGATGACCAAGCATTAAATATCACATTGGCATCCTTTGTTGTGAAATAATAAAAATAAAATAGTTTTCCATCCATGCTGGTTTTCTTATTTCCTTTTTTAGAGTATACTAATTATTAAAAAAACACCACACATCAATATTCAGCCTTATACGAAAGCATTAGATTACTTTCCAACTTTCTCAGTATGAAAAAGATTTTCCTCCTATCAGCTATAACTACTTTTGGATATATTTTTGTACATTGGGAAATCCCCATAATGTATGATTCTGTGAAATAGGTTACCTCAAAGTCTGAAGCCAAAGCAAAGCATCAGCCTCTAGCAGATCGTTGGCTTGTTATTATTTTGGTTGACATTAATAATGCTAACAAGTAAAAACATTTAAACACACAGGTAGCATTCTTTTACTTAAAAATTACTTGTCTCAGAAAAGGAAAAAATACAACTACTACAACATAAAGAAAAAGCTGACTATGCAATCAAAAGCCCAAAGGACCCAATTTCTTCTTAAAGTACCTGATGGACATCGTGACAGTCTGATTACCTTCTACCACCAATTTTTGGAACATGTGAAAAATACTGTATGCTGCTGGCTGGTATGTGGTCCAAGATGACTCATAAATCTTCCTTTATCTCCTCCGTGGTGTTAGCAGAAAAGGATGAGTTGCTTTTTTCCATCTCATTCACATGTCTTTCTGTCTGTTACCCATGCCCTTGAGCAAAGATTACTGATGCCCTGCCTTTGATATATGACACATCACATACAGCAGCTTTTCATCAAGTGAATTAACCTGAAAAAATGCAAACCTACCTGCCAGTTGCTTCCCAACTTTCCACTATTCCTTTGTGTACCTTCTCCCTAACATGCCACACAAGGCATGAAAGAACAAGGTTACCAGTCAGAGCAAATTAAATTGTCATTCAGTGGACACTGACATAATTTATCGAAATATACTAACTTAATATTTACCTTCATAACTGATTCAAATTGTAAACTGTACTTTTCATCATATTCCTAGCCTGAAAAACGTATCTATTTAAAAACCAGAGGATGAACTATCTGTTCAGATTACCCTAAATTATTGCTCTGAGTCATCTATAATAAGTGCATTACTGATACAACTCTACAAACAATTCTGCCATGCTAATCCATACAGTAGGATTAGTCAGTATGCTGAATATGCTGTTTTGTTTTCACAGCTTAAAATATATTTTTAAATAGAAAAAGCATTAATATCATACAATATTAACTCTTTCCAATGGTTGAACTGTTCACAATAAGTATTTTTATTATGCGAAATAAAAAAATATGTTGCACTTTTTCCTTAGTAAGGTTCTTTTAAGAAATGCATCTGTGGGGTGCTCTCTTTTCTGCACATGCCTTCAATCTTACATTTTAAAGATGTCATTAAGATAAATACTGTGCTGCTAATTAGCAAGATTCACACATTAACATCTCTGAGACTTTATTTATGCTTGGGAATTTTTTCTACTGTAGATTACATTTGTAAGTGGTTACTGACAAGATCTCAAAGAAATTTAACTACAGGAGTTCCTAGATATTCCAGTGTTTTTAAAGACAGGGTGGTAACCTCCCAATATAACAACGCACTTGAAAATATATATGCTGCACCTCTTATAAAACTCTTTTATCAAAATTGTATTATCTCTTCTAATGAAGGCACTGAGTGAAAAATATAAACATTGATATATATTTTCCAATGAATTGGCTTAAGAGTAACACGTTAAAACAGGATTAATGGCACAAAGCATGTACTATATAAAAATAGCCTGTAGAAAAAAGCATTAAGCAATTACAACTCTAGCACTGAAGGCTCCAATATTATAGGGTAATATTTCCTTAATGTTAGACTTCATTAACCCTAAGATAATCTCTCATAAATTTTGCTGATTTTTAAGGAGAAAAAATAAATTATGTTTATTAAACTACTGAATATGTTTATGAAAACAAGACATAATCTAGTGCTATAAACTTCTTGTCTTTATCTGAATAATCAGGAAGCTCATAAATAAAATATCATATAACAAAGTGAGTGTTAAAATTCATTACTGTAATAGCTATGCTCATGATCTATTTCATTAACACTCCTCCTTTCTTTGAATAAATGGGTTCTTGGGTCTACCAGAGCAAGGCCATTTACAAGACAAAATACTAAGCTGCTTTTTCTCATTTTCCCTTATCTGTTCTATTCCCAACTTTCTAAATTAATTCTTCCTTTAAATCTTATTGTTCCTTCCAGTGTAACTCACAGCACATTAGAGAAACTTGAAAGAAATATAAGCAAAGAAATGGGCCTGTGGAGTGTAAGTTAATTAGGAATCTAAGTGACTGGTGATGAGACTTGATGGCATTTGGCTTTGGAATTAATTTAAGAAGCCTAAATTCATTTAAAAATAAAATATAAATATATTGGAAGTTCAAAAGAAGTCATACCTCAAAAAAGCCATGCTAACGTTTCAGCCCCAACACCAGCTAAAGTTAACAATATACAATGGCACACCAATTTTATCTCAAATATTTCTTCAAGTGAACATGGATCAAAATAGCCAGTAGCTGTAATATCGAGGCATAAAATTAAACATTAGCAACTGCAGAAGTCACTATCTGCAATCAAGTACGTGACTATGCGATCCAACTTAACAAGCTACCCCTCAATAACTCACTGCAGAACCTAGTCCAGTTCTCACCACAACAGACTGTCTTTATATCCATCAACCTCAGCTTTGTTTCTTTCATCCATTTCTGCTCATTTCCTATATAATAATCTAGGAATGGATGCAGTCTGGATAAATCCTCTACCGTGACACTGGGTTTGCAAGAACAGGTCTTGGGGAAAGATGCAAGGGAACAGCTGTGAACCGTGGTGCTGGGAGATTTCAGCTGCTGCAGCTGCATGGTCATGAGGGGGCTGGAGTGGACACGGGCACACAGCAGGACTGATGGCCTTGGATTTGCCACATGTGTCCCCTTCTGTAAGAACAGCCTTAAAAGTTCATCCTCAGGAGAATGTGTCGTATCATATCTAGAATGACAGAATTCCAAGGTTTTAAAGAGATGCAAAATCTGTACCTCCCGTGACTTTAGAGGCATTTCCTAAGGCACAAAAATGCGAGAAAAGAAGATCAGACTCTAGGAGAGCTAAAAACTAAAAAAAATGTATTGTTAAACTAAGCAGCTACCAAAGATGGGAGGTATACACCTAAGCAGGATACTGCTTTAAATGGATTTCTTACAAAATAGTTTTGTTTTCCACTCACAGAAAAAGCACTGTGACCCCTCCTGTGGCAACCACAACAAACTGCAAAGAGGTACAGTCTCACATCTTACACAGGAACACAGTATTGGTAGTCAGAACACCACTATCCATGAGGAAAAGCAGCAGCCTATGAGGAAAAACTAAAAAGTGACATTAACCCAGTGAGTAGTTAAATTGCATTGCTCACTTCCTTCCCAGAGCTTTGAAGAGAAGGTAAGGGATAATACAGCACCTTACATGTGCACTCTAGGCCTGTATATGAATTCATACAGCTTTACCCTACACTTTCAATAGGTAAATTTGCCACCAGAGGACACTGGTTTATCAAAGGAAATTACATACAAATAAATGCAAAGTGTATTTTATACCTTTTATCTGGTCAACTGATAAAACTGCAGAAAATAAAAAAGCAAGATTTGCAGGCTCTCCTAACTTGTTTTTCAACTTCATCAACTAGATAAACAATATGTTGCAAATTGTAATCGTTTCCCTGCTAATATTTAACCTCAACAAACTACAATTGATTATCATTATAAAAATCTTAATGCAGATCAGCAGGTTGCCATAGCAGGCCATAACATGCAACACAAGAGCCCATCTGTGAAATTCTTTGATCATACTGTTTTCTGTATCACCTTCATCAGCCCTGTCTGAGCAGTCTTGTAAAGCACATGCTTTCCCCTGAATCCCATATCAGATCTATCTGCATTCAAAACCAACGTGTATGGCAGGAGGGTTGCATTCTTTCATCAAGGGAGAACTCAAGTGCTAGAGTAGAGATTAAAAATAAGCAAACACAGTTTAAGTGTCAACAATGATTAGGTAGAGACATATTTTGAGCATGTCCATTTCATAAAAAGACAAAAAACAAAATTCCCCCAAAAGCTTTAAGAGTCATATTTCAATTAGTGTAAAGCAACACTCCCAATTATAGGAGTTCCTGAAACCCAGGACTACAGAGCAAGATGCAAAATCATCACTATCATTCATTTTATTAGCATACAAAGATAAAATACTGGATATATTAGATAAAGCATTAATAAATTATTAGAAGCTGTTAAAAGATATTATAGATAAGCAGTATGTGCATTATTGATCATGTAATGTACTGGACTGTACAACCAGTTGGTATAATGGATCGTTATCCATTCAATTTCTAATGCTCTGAACTAGGGACGTATCCTAATGTAGATAGTAACACATTGTCTTTGTTTTTAATATTGACATTAAAGAGCTGAAAAGCAGCAACAATGCTTTCAGGAAATGCCAGTGTTTCTCTTACTGACGTACAGGGCGGTTTTTCCTGCTGGTTTGGTTTGTTCTTTTGGAGAGATTTTTTGCCAATTGCATCTCCAGGAACAACATTCTGCCTGTGGAACAGCTCAGAGCTAAGCACCAGAGCAAACCTGAATGCAAACCCAGTATGGACAGTGCTGGTCTGCATGCTTTGAAATAGGAGGAGGCTAATCCCTGTGCTGACACCTCACCAAGGACCATGGCACTCAATTATTTCTGTCCTGAGAACCATTCAGGAACAGCCAGCACCGCTTGCAGCGCAAGGAGCAATGATTTTAATAATGCATCTAACTAGTATTCATCACAGGTGTAGGCAGGCTTGCATTCAAGTTGGTCAAGAGTTCTATAGGGAAAGAAAAAAAGAGAACTGAGCTGTCAGTGTCAAATCACAGCTGATGAATGAGTTAACCTACAAGAACTTGCTATATATATCTCATTGGACACACCAAGCAAACAGAAAAGAAAAAACATCAAAGGGAATGCTTGCATTAAAAATATGACTCTAAAAAGCTTTTTGATCGCTCATGATGTGCAATAAGTCATCTGTCTGTCTTAATAAAGAGAAGTCATTATTTACTAGCAAACTAATACCAGTAGCTGTGACAAGCAAAACCAACAAAGCCCATAAAAATACAAAATATCTTCTGTTCTACGCAGTTGGGCTAAAAGAGAACACATTCAATGTTTTAGATTAAAAAGCACTTAGGCTTACTATCTGTTCAATGACAACCTCCATTAAATGTTTGGAACTGAAACAAGTATCAAGAACTTTTCCTCATAACCCAACTTTTACAGGAAAAATAAAAAACATGTTCTTCTTAAAGCATGAAGTCATAGGAACTTGCTTAATGCTTTGGATTGATACCTGTGAGTATTATAATTAATGTGGCCTTTCAGACAAATGTACTAATGTTCCAATACTACATCATCCTTGGATACTGTAACTTAAAGTCTCATCTCCTAAATATAAGGCACCCCAATTCAGGTTTCCTGTACCCATTATCCATGTCTGCTCTTTTCTCAAGTAATTCAATCTTCATGCAGGTGATGCAGTGAAGTATCATGGAACCAAGAAGAAGGATACCATTAAACTGCTTTGCTGTATTATTTTCCATGCCAATAATGCACAGGTTTTATCACTATTAGAGCAATCCTTATAAAAATAAAGCATCAAACACACCACATCTCTAGGCAATGCTACTGAAACTACATTTGCAACATCTTAAGCAACACAAGACTTATTTATTAGTATTTTTAGAGTATTAGTTTCACTCAGACCCAAAAAATAAAAAATCTTAATTAAATTAAGGTATTCAAAACCTTATTTGTGTTTTCTGTTTTCTTGACTTCTGTGAAATAAACTTGGATACAAGTGATTATCACGTCCAATAACTCCTCAAACCCAGTAGGATATAGTGTTTTTCAAATTATGAAATTTATCAAACACAAATAAACACTTAGAGGGTTTTTTTCTTGAAAAACAAAGTATGACAAAATGCAAAGTAGTTTAAAAAAAATGTTGTTTCAACTTTTAAATCAATGACTAATAGTAGAATCATCAACTGCCTTTATTAATTTGCAGTTAAAGCAAGAAAAAATATTCACAAATCAACTTTAAGATTTATTTGGATAATTTTACTTGACATGTGTTTGAGCCTATTCCTGTTAATAATTTTCCATACAAGGCTATCAGACAATTTTTTTATACTTTTTCTGATAAAATTCATGCTTTATATGTTTAGGAATATTACAATACTCTGATTTTCAGAATGAGAAAGTCACAAAGCAAAGCTTAAAAGAAGCCTGTGAGAGTGAAGGTGGTCTGATAAAAGTATAAAATAACATATAAAGCAGATATTTAATCAAGCCACTGAAGCATTGCTCTAAATTTTTAAGATTTAATACAAGAATTATTAACTCGGAAAGAATAAGCAAATGGGTGTCTTATCTACTGAACAGTTACAGAATGTACTAGTTGATCCTGCACATAAAAAAATTTTTAAAGTGATTCCAAAAATAGTTACCAAACAAGAAACAGATATTTTCTTGGAATTCTGAATGTTGTTAAGCTTTGGGAAAAACAGAAGAGCTTCCTTTAAGTATTCAAAATGGAGCAAATACCACAACTAAATCCATCTTACAAAACCAGAAAACTTACTCCCATTAACTAAAATTTTCATCTTAATAATGATTTTAGCATCTTAAGTGATTTTTTTTCTAAAGTCTGAATTAGTTTTATTGCTAATAAATTGAAAACATGAAAAACTAAATTGCATAATAAAGCATGAAGGGCATACCGTTATGAGCTACTGTGCCCCTGAGAGAGGCAAGCAGTATTCTATGTTCAGTGAAAAAACTAAGAGCAACACGCTAAAAAGGAAAAAAAAAAATATTCTTCAAACAATTAATAACCACATATTGGAAGTGAATTTTTGAAATACTACTGTTTCTCAAGAAATGAGAAGAGCTGTAAATCAGTAGCACTAGCAAGCGCAATCACCTTTTCCTTAGTGATTTATAAAATAATTAAAATAATTATTGGAAATCTATCTTATCTGTCATTTAGGCCCTTCAACATTTGACAATTACATAACTAAAAAAATCCCAACTGATTCTGGCAGCTATGAATGCCCCAAATGATTTCATTGTCAACACTGTTTAACAACTCACTGAAAACGATCAAAACTAACTTTTACTTTTAATTAAGAAAAAGAAAAAACACTTCAGAAATTTAATGGAAAATATATGAACCACCCATTTTTCACTTGTGTTGAAGTGCAAAAGAAACTATTTCCTTATGAGCCTAAATTCTATCTCGTTTCATGAACATGTATTTATGCTAGACATGTTCAATGCTCTCAGGTGCCCTGTGCAGGCCCAGGAGTCAGACTCCATGATCCTGGTGGGTCCCTCCCAACTCAGCACATTCTATGATTCTATGAAATAAGAGCAGCAAGCTTGAGCTGAGAACACAAACTTGTTTGTCACATGCATTAGACCTGAGCTGAACTCCAAAGCTGAAAGGAGGGAGCACACAGTGAGGATGTTCTTCCCTCACAAACATGAGGCATGTGTGCAGCTCCCTTACAAGCAACATTTAGGGCATCCCGTGCAGTGGGAAAAGCAAGGCAAGGAACAGGCAGCACAAGGCTCACAGCACTAACTTGACTCAGCTCAAACCAGCAGAAAAAGTAAAATTAAGAAAAAACTCAAACACATTTGGAAGCAGCTGAAGAAACATGATTATACCCTACAGCCTAGGCACCTAAATAAACTCAGTCTATCATTTTGAAACAACTCTGTTTTAGCATGAGGTTCTCTAGGTTCCTTATCATGGGCCGCATCCCTTTTCTGACTGTCCTCTCCCATGTGTCTTTTAAAAGGGCTTCTAAAGGTGAAAGCCTTTAAGAGCAGAGCATTAATTCTTTATAGCTGGAGTTTATAAATAAAATGGGAAGCAGGGTATAGGAGCAAGTGTGTAAGGGAGCAAACACAAAGGAAAGTTAATTTTTGTTGTGGTTTAACCCCAGTCAGCAGCCAAGCCCCACACAGTCACTCACCCACTTCTCCACCAGCAGAGCTGGGGAGAGAATTGGAAAGGGAAAAGTCAGAAAACCCATGGGATGAGATAAACAGGTTAGTAGGGAAAGCAAATGTCATGCACATATTTGCCTTGAAAATAAAGCAGGCATAGTAATTTCCACTTTTCAGCCCAAGCACTACGCCAGGACTCGCATACACTCCCATGTTTTACACCAAGTGTGTTGGTGCTTCTGTGATGTTGGGTTTTGTTCCTAACTCTTTCTCTGCATAGACACCCCCATGATAAGTGCATGTGCAGATGACAGTTTAAGGAATGTAGGAACCTTTCCTGATGGGATGAATAGATTTAACAGCAGCAAAAACATTACTGCAAGTAAGATTCTTCATTTTTATACACTACTGTGTATTTTTTATGATTCGTGTCTAAGATCCTGTTAAATATTTAAACAACAATACAATATCAGTAAGTAAACTCTTTAAATCAGGCATCCGCTATACTGTATAGTGGGAACAGATGTGCTCTTATTAAGGCTATATTGTAACTCAACAATAATTTGTCATATTTGACATATTGTTAGATTATGTGCACCTGCCAGAACCGTAGTAGCAATTACAAATGATATATATACCACTTTTATTTTAAATACCTAAACAACTTATGTAGACGTGAATACGATGTATGGAAAAATTGTAATTTCCTAAATGTCATCACCAAACAACACCTAATGTCTCACAATTTCTTTTTATGTATATTTTATTATAGCGCCCAACTGTTTCAACACTCTAGTGGTTGGACTTTAATGTGGTTCAAGCAGCCCCAAGTAACATCACCAAATGTTTAACATCTGTGAAAATTGGACCAACAAATGCTCATATTTTCAGGAGGTCATGCTGGCCAGCTTTCATTAACAATTACTTTAAACTTCAGTTTTCTTTATAGCTTTTTAATTCAGGAGGGACATGTAAAGTTCACCTTAGTTAAACTGTTACGTTTAGTCCAAACTCATATAATAATAATCTTTAGAATATTTATAAACTTTTGAAAGTTTCTTTTCCTTCCCCTGATATTTGGATCTTGTTTAGTTCACCCATTACTTTAACACAGGGAAACAAAACTTCTAATTAGGTCTTAAGAGTTCAGCATACTTTCAGAAGAGAGTCAGAATCTCCCAGCTCTTATTTCCTTTTACTTAGTTTTCCATCTTCCCCCAAGTCCATCTACAATTTTCACACCACATTTATAATTCATTTGCAGAAATCCTTATTGCCGTGGATATATGGCAATTCTATAACCATGAACTATTGTATCTTCAAAACTCTCTTCAGAGTTCTGAATTTTTCTACCAACTTCATACCTTTAGCATATGGCAAGGCTTTAAATCTGCCATAGTGTTCAAAAACAAAGATTTTCACTATCCACCATATCCTGAGTGGAGACCTGGAGGGCAGAACCCCGTGGGACCCAAGGCTGTAGGAATTCTAGGGATCGAATTTTGGTGCAGGTTCAGCGCTGTAGGGTGAAAAACTACCTAATCTTTATATGAGCATATCAAATTCTTAAATGTACATAGCTCATGGGAAAAAGGAAAGAAAGGATCTTTGAGTAATAGCATAAATATAGCTGAGAGTGGTTAAAAGGCAGAAATACAAAATATCTTTTGAAGATCAAAAAAACCTCAGTAATTTGAAAACAAATGAGAGGAGACACCACTGATAATCTCAGCATTGCACACACTATTGCTACAAAATTAATTATCAATTAACCCTAAAAAAATCCAAATCTTTTTTCCCTCATGACATTAACTCCACATTTCCTGCTATAGTCTTTTTGAAGGAAATACAGGAAATAACCTGTAGGAGACCTGTTCTTAATGATTTTTTTACAGCTTTTAGCAATATTGTCATTCCTTTCTCCAGCAGGAGTCCTTGGTTTTCACTGTATTGTAAGTCTCCATATTGCACTAAGTGCCATTTTAATAGCATGTTGCTCTACACTTCTGTTTCAGAGGGCCAGAGGGGAAGCTTTGGTAGGGGTAGGTGGGAACTGATCTCTCTTTCCCATGCCTACAAGCTGTACAGAGATCCCACTCTATAGATTCTCCAGTGCTACAGCCACACCCTCTGACCCAGTAATAGCTTTGATCTTCGAGGAGAATTCAGTGCAGGCTGCTCCCAACCCATCAAGTGATGCCAGGGAGCCTCAGCCTGTAACAGTTAATTGCAATAACAGGCTGTTGTGAGACTCAGCTTTGCTTTAAGACCTCGGAGCCCCACATCCAAAATGGGATAACACTTGTTTGTAACACAGTTTGTTACAGTGGCTCTCCCTTCTATTATTTCTAAAGAGCCCTAGTGCAGATACATTGGAAAGGAAGGTGAATACAAAACGCATTCTAAAAGAGGATGAAGTTATTTTATTTTATTTTGGAAATGATTTCATTATGTACAAGTTTACATGGAGAGCTTTATAGACTGAAATGATTTACCATTAAGGTGCATATTGATTATAATCTCCAGTTATTTAAAAGGAGACCTGTTTACCCCACAGCACTTAATAAACTGTGACATGTTTCAGCTAAACAGTGACCCTGGTAAACAAAAGTTACTGATCTACCCAGCGAGTTATAAAACTTGTAACACGCTGTAAACAGCTCTGTCATTTTATTTAGCATATTGCATTGCATGAGCTGCTTTATTTACCTAGTGGTAAATCTTTATGTATCAAAAATGCTACAGAAGGCACAACAGATAAATTACAAGCAGACACTAACATCTGACTAGTTAATCAAACAAATAGGACATATAACAAAGAAAAAAGCTATAAATATTGACAACAAGCTGCTTCAGTCACAAAAACATTCAATACTTCAGTTCTCAAGTGTGAGTTTTATATCAGTCCCCTGGAAACAGTTTGTATCCTCCAATAAATTTTTACAGTTGATTCACCTGCCTGATACCCTTCAGCCATTTCCTTCAGAAGCTGTCAAACCCGCCAACAATAATATATGGCCCAACCAACAAGAACAGCTGTAGCCATTCTCTCTGCTGGTTCCCGCACCCTGTTCTGCATAAAATAATACATCAAGATTAATTGATTTCCCGTCAGTCTCACAGAACAGAAAATTAATTTTCATGTAGCTATTTTCCCCAGCATATGAATTTTGAACATGGCAAGTAATTTAAGTTTTTAATTATTCATAAGTAGAAGAAGAAGAAAAAAGAAAAAAAAAAGAAAAAAAAAGGAACACAACACAAGATAAAGGGAGCCCCTGAAAGCCCCAAGGCCATGGCCTGGACCTTGATTTGTGCTGAGACAACAATAGCATTCACTAATGCCTATATAAATAATATATGTATTAACATACATCTTTGTACAACACCAATTTCTCTCACTCTGACCCAAGACTACCAGGTCATACAGCAGCAGTTTGTCACAGACTGTACATGTGACATGCTACAAGGCAAACATATAACGTGTCAGCCATACCGGATTGACCCCCATTGCCTCCAGAGCATGAACACACCTATAACATAATGGGAAGGTAATGGTCAGCATCTGAAGGGAGTAAAACTTGCTAATCAGCAGGGTGTCATATCTCAGCAAACCGTCTCTTTGCAGGTGACATTGACTTGTGCAAAGAAAAATGCTAATGGAAAATTAAACAGAATAATCTGTCTTGCTCAAGTTAAATCTTTTCCAGATGACTGCTAAAGCCTTAAAGAAAAACACAGGCCACTCAACAGATAGTAAGATGTCATAAAGAAGGCGCATTTAAGAGAATCTCATTAGCTAAGGTTCAAATTTCTATAAACAGACATTGTCACAAGTTGAAGAATAGAATTTGTAACCTTGAACAGAGGCCAGAACTGTACAGGCAAATATCCATAACTCAAAGCATTCATTATAATAATTTGTGATGAAGTACAAACCACTCATTAATTATTTAATGCTATGAATGATCAATAAGTCTCAGATTGGAATTTTTATTTTAAGAAAATAAAAAGCACACAGCTAAACTTGTGCTGTGCAGTGCTCACACACGGCTTGGGGTTAAGAGAAAGTTGCAGCATGAAAATGTACCCATAAATTCAAAAGGAGCATGCAAATGCCAAAGGCACATCACTGAAAATACTAAACAACAGGTTTGCTTTTGAGTGTTCTTTCCATCCTTGGAAAGTTCTGGGAAGCGTCATTTTATTAGTTAAACCTTGTTAAAACTCCCCAGACTTCGACAAGGTGTGCCATAAAGTTACTGCAGAGGAAAGATGCTTACCACTGTCAGTGGCACAAGATAAATTCACAAGAGCAGGCTGGGACTATTTTTGTGCATATATTTTGATGAAATGTTAAACGATGAACACAAGGAAATGTAAAAACTGCCATAAATGTGGCAAAAATGCTCAATCCAGCTAGAGGCCCTGTACTGGGTAACAACCTGCTTACAGTGTGTGGCTGAGCACTGGGTCACACCAGCAGCCCTGTATATGAGATTCTTCCAGTATTTCGATGCTAAAACCATTCTCAGTGTTTTTCCAAAGGCTTGTAATTTTCTTATTCAGGAAGGCTGAAAAACCACTGAAACTCAGCATATCTACATTAGTCCTTTAAAAGCAAGTTTTGAACAAGAATCTCAAGTTTTGTTTTCATTACTACAAAAGAGGTTTTCAAAACAGGAACCCAAGCTCAGTATCTTCTCAATATATCCACAATAAATCTGTGGTTTAAAAGAAAAATAGACTTTTGTCTTTAAGCAGTGATACAGGTTAAAGGCCTTTATCTTTTGTACATTTACCCTTGCAAATATATGGGTATCTAGTAACAACAAAATTATCAGCAAACAGGATGAAAATGTGATGCCATGCACTTTCCCTGGCAACTGAATTTGTTAACATTCTGACACACTACTGTTCCCAACAAAATACCCACTGAAAATAAAATAAAAATTACATTTACCTCCAAAATGCAAAGAAAGTTTACATTGCAAAGTATTAAATTATTCAGAACAATAGCTCATCTATATTGTCACATTTGAAAATAATTGCATACAGCTTTTAAGTCCCAGTGAGAAAAAGAAAAGGTATCAGACTTCTAGGGGGAAGGCTTAAAAAAGTAGCTTTTGATGGATTTGGGGTTTGTAATTTCCTTTTCAAATTGCAAAATTGTTAAAAAGAAATAGTACATGTAGTTGGTAATACCAGCCATTCTACAACTCTGTCTTCCCAGTTTTTCACACCAAATTTATCTGCAGTTATCCTTCTAATATTTACTTGTTTTTTCTACCCTTTCATTAAGGAAACAACCTTATTGAGAACATAATGAGATCATAATGTTCACCGTTAAAGTACGTTTGCAATCCTGTAAATGAAATATACAAACTAGGGGAAGAAAACAAAAAATCCAACTAAAAACCCACACACAAACAAAAACCCCCACAACTTTACCAAGTTGGTACTGCTGCTACAGATACTGTTCCTGGCATAGCTTATAGGTCTTTGTTTCTGTAAATTCAATTGAGTGTTCCTATTTCTAAGTCTAGCAAGAGGTTCTAATTATTGTTAGAAGCCTAATTAGCATTTAGTATTACATTACAACAACTGCAGCAAAATTGTACCCGTTCTCCAATAAACAGTATTCACAGTGTGCAATCAAGCTGCTGTACGATGCAATGAGAATTAATAGCACTGCACGACAATGGTAAATCCTACAACTCCCGCTGTGTGTGTTTAATAATTTTTCACTCCTTCCAGATTGTTCCCATCAAGCACAATTCCCAAGATCCTAATCAGCTTTCCTCCCCATCAATACTACATAGGGATCTGAGCACTGAAAATTATCTGCAATTTCAAAAAGTGCTTTGTTGCATTATTAGGCCACTGACCTAAGAGGTAATGGGTAAATAGTTTCTGAAAAATGTCCAAAGCACAACATAAATTAAAGCTTATAGTCTTGCCTGCTGTTCTTACCAGAGCTGTAACTGCAAACTCTAACAGTTTTTACATAAAATCCTTAACTACAGTGTTATTTTTTACACAAAAATTAGTACAAAGATGAAAAGGTTTATATTTAAACAAGTTTCTTTGCCATATTTTACACAAACAATACAAAGTTGGAGAGCCAGGAGCACGTTGTAAATGTATGGCACATGTATGCACACAGAGAGCAATCAGAGAACAACCACCATTTTTTTTTCTGAGCTCACACATGCAGAATATGTGAGTCACTTCTGGAAAGAGGTGCACACACAAAGCGGTACATCTAGAAATGGAATTGGTCTTCTTTGGTCTTCTGTTTTAGCCAAAGCAAGAAATATAAATCCTTGACAGAATACCATATTGTGATGGTCAGATAAATTCAAAATTCACCACGTTTCCACAGAACGTATATATTTCATACATTTCTCTGACAATTAAGATTAACTTAATAGAAGAACAGAGGCATTACAGGGGCAACTTACTTCTACAGGGAAAACACAAAATGCCACAGTACATCCCCCAGAGACCCAGATAAAGGGACTCCCTTGCTGGGCAGAACTGCAGCTGTGTCAGCGGCAGGGTGCTGAGGGAGCCACACCTCACCCGCAGGTCCCTGTGCTGGGAACTGCACACCAACAGACATCTGAATATCATGGAAGGAGTTGTAAGTTTGGCAAAGCGCTCCCTCTGGCTTTGTCATAGTCATTTGTTTCAGTTAATGGAGTTTCAGCCTTTCCCCATAATCACTATCCCTTATTATGGAAATCTTATCTGTATAATAAACTCATCTTCTCACAAGGGAGTTCTCCCTTCCTTTCACAGTTTGTCAGTGCCAGTACCATTTAGTCAGAAAGTAATTTTATTTTACCTAGTTATCACGACATATAAAATGCTGTGGTATTAATTACTTATTACCACTACCTCTGACAAAATGTGGCATTATTATTTGTCTTCAAACAAAAAGGGGATTTTTTCATTAATTCCACTGACTCCCCCCAAAAAAAAATTGCAAAATTATTCTGGAGTAATTTGCATCTGATTATGGATCACACTTGAAAAAACACCACATTATGACATATCTGGACACAGTTGCAAGTATGTGGCAGAGAAGCGACCGAAGAGCTTGAGAAAGAAAGACAAAAATAGGGTATGACGAAAAAGGTAAGAAAGACCTCAACTGTGGGCTGAGATGCTCATAGCTTTTAAANCATGTGGCAGAGAAGGGACAGAAGAGCTTGAGAAAGAAAGACAGAAATAGATGAGATGCTGAGATGCTCATAGCTTTTAAAGAAAAAAGTGCACAAAGTCCAATTTATGCCATGGGAGAAACACAAAGCACAATGAGGAATTCCATATTTTTTGGTTAGGCATAGCTAAATATGAACTGCAACAAAGGGCTAGCACCAAGCCCTTCTTCCCAGTCGGCAGTGTTAATAAACACACAATCTGTGAATTGTGTAGCCAGCTTCTCCTTCTCAGTGGACATACTTGAAAAATGTGGACTTTTCAGCCCAGTCTGTAGAGCACAGTTTTCCTGAACATTTCTGAAGCAGCCTACTTTGCTGAAGTTAATTACACGCATCCACAGAACAGAACATCATATTTCCATACTCTGAGCTGAAGGCACAAGAGCAGCTTGATCTTAAGAGGCAGGGAAAAAGGAGGTTCCAACAGGAATTCTTCATGAGGCACACGACACTTGGTGGCCTTCACTTTGGCTGTCACTGAAGATGTCACACTGTCAAGTGCAACTACTGCAAATAAAATGGTGAGACAGGTTTATCAAATGTAACACAACTGTTGTCTTTGTTACACAGTTAAGGATTATTTGCTCTTTGACGCTTCCTCTCTGGGTTTCCCTCTTCAGGAAGCCCATAAATCAAACAAATTTACACCTCGCAAAACCAAAAGCAACGTAACTAATTTTAGTATTAGCTGTGGATACAAAAGCTGCGAGAGTTGGATGAGAAGGTTGGCACAATTTTTATTTTACACTGACCCTTGTCTCCATGGGAGCCATAACACGCAGTTGCGTTGGTGACTTTGAACTCACTTCTTGGCCGTCAATTTGTGTGACTGTAGATGAGCTCTTGAGGCAGCTTTGTCCATTACTTATGTGTTTCTTTTCACTGAATGTTCAAAATTTGCCTGTCATTCAGTATTAACTCTTTCCTGCATATTCTTTTCCTTCTTTTTTGGCCTTTAAGTTGGTATATCATCCCCAAGTTTGAAGCTTTGATATACAATCGGGGTGCCTGATTAATTTCACTTAAAAATATGAACCCAATAGACATAATCCAGAATCTGAACTGGGTTAGCATATGTTATATTTGATTTGTATTTCTATCAGTATCAACCCAAGCATCCTCATACACACCAGCTATGAACATGATTTATAGCAAGTCATTCAAGGGAAAGCATATAGCTTCCCTTCACAATTTGACGTTATCAAGATTACTTCAGAAGCTGGCAGCAGCTACCACAAGCAACAAGCTGTCACTGTAAATAAATCACTCTCTCAGAAATAAAAGTTAAAAATATAGATTAACGTGAACAGAGGTCAGTATTTTAGGCTTAGTTTTTGTTTCACCTCTCAGCCAAGCCACAAATCAAGCCTGTATCGGACCAAGAAGCCAAAAATTAGCACAAAACTTTTCATTTGTATTTAAGACAGAAATCAGAACCAGAAACTAAAAACAAAACAAACAAAAAAAGGCCTTTGGGTAGCCCAGTTTATCAGATTAATGACATGGATTTAGCCTTTAAAAAAGCACTGGCCAACAACTTGAACAAGTGTGGTCATTGGGACTTACCAGTTTTCAAGTATTCTAAATAAAACCAATAACAACACGTAATATGTGTTTTGGGAATGACTGTCCTCATACTTCCAATTTCTATACAGATACCCCTACTCGAACAGCATTCTTATTCCCAAGGCTACTGCATTACGCTCAGGTGAATCTACAGAGACGTACTTGGAAAGGTCATCAAGAGAAGTACCAATGTACCCTGTGGTATGAATGTTAGCTTGTAATGTGCAAATCCCATCAGAGTAGATCGAAAATTAGTAGAGAAACACAACTTGGCCTGCCTACCCACCCTCAACAATAACAAAACAAAACAAAACAAGAGTTCTTAACTGATCTGCTTTGCTTTTCTTTCTTAATGAACAATGTTTAAAATATAAAGAAATTCAAATTAATGCCTTAGTATTTTAAGGTCTTGATTTATTTAAGTCAAAAATTTAAACAACTCATTTGTTACTCAATCCTTTAAGTAAAACAAGTCAAGTGGAGGAAGCCACCTGGAAGTAAAACTTGCTAGAAAGCCAAAACAGCTTTTGATAGCTATTACACAAAGACAAAAATATTTTCTTGAGACTTGGCTCCCAATTGGAATTTTTTTATCATTGTTTATGATATCCTAGTTTCTTCTTGGCAAAAAGGCATCTAAAAATTCTACTGGACAATAACATTAATATCAGAACTGTAATTCAGAGCACTTGCTGATTAAATTATCCCAAAACATTGGGGTCTTAGTAGGAGTCTCATTTAGTGGTCTTTCCACAACTTTGTCTAATAAGTTATTGTTCAGTAACCTTACAGTTGGGGTCATCTTCCACTATCAGCAATTCTACAACTGTCGAGATGTAGAATCTCTATTGTCAGTCATTTTATGTCCGACCAACCCACTTACTTTGCATTTTGACACATGAAAAGTCATACACTTACGTTTCACTGTTAGAGAACTCGAAGCATAGAGTATGCCAAGCACTAGGACACTAAGCATATTTTCTCTCCATTGAAAAAAAAAAAGAATCTGAAATTCCAGAAAACAAATTTGTTCATTGAAATATTCACAATGTTTTTGATAATGTGACACCATCAGCTAGAAAATGTGAGAGTTTTGAAAAAAATCTCATTAAATTATACTGCTTTACACTACTCATCCAAGTATCTTTTTCAAAGCCAATACAGTATAAACATGAAAGAAACTAACCGTGAAAAGTATATCTCCTACAGTTTACCACTCTTTGATATGTAAATAATTCACTGCAATCCTTTCTAATATTTTCCCTCTACTGTTATGCTGATAAAGCAGTTTTTGCTATAAAAGAGTAAAATAAAGTGCTACATTTATTAGCACACATATGTACAGGTGTATGCAAAAAATATTGTGTGTGAACAGAGCTCAAGAGAAGGAAAGATGAATTTTTCATGCTTTCAAATGTAATATACACAAAACCTTTAAGATATGTTTAAGTTTACTCTCTGTGTGTGCTGTGTTTATTTATGGGTAATACATGAGCAATCATGAAGATCTGAAAAGCAGAAAACAATCTAGGTTAAAAAAAGCTATAATTAATGACCAACATTAACTGAAGGCTTCCAGACAGAAAGATTAATCCCCATGCCCAGCTTACAAGACTACATGTGGACAGATGCATTTGGGTGTTCTAGACTTCAACTGGGGCTCTGTTCTTAAGTAAACAAAGCATCTCAATTCTCTCCAGCTCTGATAAGAGGAATACCAGAATCACAACAGCTATATGAACACTAGCAATGGTGCCTGCACTACAACCCAAGGGCCCAAACCAAATTAAGCAAATTGATTCATTATGCATTCTAGTCTATGACTTTTACGGTGAACTTTAAAAGGTAAAAGTTGTCAATTGGCACACAAGGGAGTACATGTACCTGCACAGAGATAAGCAATAGGGAAAAAAAACAGGAGAAAAGCAGAAAACAGCTAGTCTTCAAAAACTTTGCTTCAAAATTTTAAAAAGCCAGAGTGATTCTGTGTTTCATGATCAAGGAAAAACATATTTGTGTCAGTACAGGCAAGAACAGATATCTCATAAAGTTCTAGTGAATGGCTGCAAAGCATGCAGCAGCCAGAGGTGAATGCTCCAAATTCTCCCAATACACAATCAGTACATTTTCTTATTGAGTCAACAACTTCACTGCAAATGCTACGGTATGTTTGGCAAACGATGATTAAATTATTTGATTTTGCACTTGTACTCTACTTCTGAAATCTTGTAGTCACCTCTCCTCCTCCTTTTTCAACCTGTTATCCCCACCACATGCCACCTCCCCCCTCAGCAGGGGCCTTGGTCATGAGAAATTACTGTGCTACCTCGTGCCCATAAGAAATTGTAGGGCCTGGTGTTCGAGTTATCCAGGCATAACAAGTTATTTCCCAGCATGCTCACTGATTAGGTACCTTCCATAACCATAAAGTCAACAATAATCTACCTACATGCCCTTTCTGCAGGTGGCTGACCTATAAATGTTAAGTAAGTCAGTGGCAGTTCAGTCTAAATTACTTGCAAAGCATTATGCGTAAACATTAATGCTGCAGCATGTCCTTAACTATACAACTGGGACTCTATAGTCTGCAAAATAATGTTACTTGATATTTTTTCCTATGTAAAGCCCTTTCCCATTATAAAATTATGCAATGCCCCTCTTATCTGATGTTCCATTCTTTCCCTCAAGTCTTTCCCATAAAAATTGACAGCAACTTCCTTTAGTTTGGGGCCAATTCCTCTCCTTTTAGGTGTGTCTTTTCTAAACACCTAAGGACGCAACATACTGACAGAGATTTCTATCAAGCCCCACTTTTCTGTGAAAAACTTTCTAATAGAACATATTTTTAAAATTCGCCTGACTTTTTCCACTGCCCTAACAAAAGATTTAGAACTTAGTAGTTTAAAAAATCCAAAACCTCACATACCACGGGAACCACGAGTATCAAATAAAATGTTATAACATGTACCATAAAAGCAGTGTAGGAGTCACAGTGGCTGCTGTGTTCAAGTGGTAGTACTGAAGAGCACAGAGCCTGTGCTTTCATACGGTGCCCTGTGACTGGAATGATAACAATCCACATTCCCTGCGCAGTCACTCAAACACTTCCCTTTGGGTATTGTGGCGCTGAATGCTCTTTGCTATTAACTACAAGCAAGAGGAAAAGAGTATGTCACCTTCCTGGAAACTCCAAAACGCACAATTGTCTGACACTGTTTCAAAACCAAAATCAAAGACTTGTCAATTCTTTCAGTTGCCTGCCTTGATTAATTCCCTCACAGAAAATGCTAAGGAGAAAAGCATCCGGCAGATTTAGTAAGCAATATAAGACACATGATTTTGTCAGCACTGAGTTCAATAGCTAAACTTGTCCAGTAGCTTAATTATGACCAGTCCTAAAACTCAGTCTGCAATTATAATTGCTGTCAAATTAGTTCCAAGAATTATCTCCAGGTGGTGGAGGCAGACATATGGTTGTATTTTACTATGAGGATGACAAAGGGTGAAAATCAGTTTTTAGACTTGAGTAAATATTTCTCCAGGACAACTTGTACAGACAATTGGTATTTTACAATGAAGTTAACTCCAGCGATACAAAGTACCAACACATCTCTTCTATCTCTTCTCAGTTTAAACATCACTTAGGTACACTTCTATAGAAACAAGTTTTTTTCTATCCTCATTTTGCCACCAAAATAAAAAAGCCAGCAAACAATGAAAACAACCCAGGTCCTTTCACCGATAAAATTATTAAAATACTTGGAACACCTCAAGGGCATTGCAATAGCTACTCTTTAGAGGGCAAATAGGAGACACCATGAGAGCAACACCAGAGTTTAACCAACAGCAGATTCATATCAGTTCTTTACATAGTTTTTAAGATAGCTCTGCTGAGCCTATTCCTTAAATTATGTTTGAGAGAAATGGACAAAAAAAGACTGCATTGTATTCATATTAGTCTTTGAGTTAGAGTGGCTGATGATCATTTTGTTCACCAGCAAAGCAGCCAAATCAGTCCATGTTCCACCACCTCAGACTGCAGACTCACCAACACACCTGCATAGCTAATGCTTGGGAATCCTTCCTACTGCAAGACATGGATGACAAACCTTAAGCAACTAAAATACTACCCAGTATAAACGCTGAGGCATATACATTTTCCATCACTTCTGCCTTGAAAGAGATAATCCACTTTTGCAGTGGTATAAAATCCTGATGAGGAGCACAAAATTCTGAACTTTAAACTGCCACACGAGCACTGAACTCCACTCTTTGGTAGTACAGTAGCATTCAACCTGAAATCAGCTTCAAAGAGAAGTTAGGAAATACAATGACTCAAAAGGAAGCAAAACTTCCAAACAAAAGATACCCTTCTACAGCTGCTCAGATGATGGCAGAGATGGATGATGTGCACATAAGATAGTCAAGGCCGTGCCATTTTCTCACAGCCACAGCTCCCATTTGATCAAGAGAGAAAAATCACATACACACTCCAAGTCTCTCTAAGCTACAGCATGGCAGAATTTCTAAGTTGTTCATTACTTCTTGCTCTTTATAGCAAAAATATGCCATGCTTTTTTACCTTCATTTGAATTCCATGTAATTCTTTCAAAAGAAGGTATGACATGGCTGTTCAAATGTAAAAGAAATACAAATATTTCTGGAACAGTACTCTTCAAAAAATTAATCTATACTGTAATGTCCCTTGTAGGTTTAAAAATCAGCATCAAATAGCAAAACATACATTATTATTACCCAGTACACATTTATTGTATGCCAGAGCCCAAAAACAGTTAAGAAAATGGAAAAGTTGCTTTTTTCTCTCTACACAAATTTGTTAATGGGGAACATAATGCTAAGCCATGTTTGCTGGCATTCTGTGAAACATCTACAAATTGCCTCTGCAAAGCATTATAGGTTGTCAGACTAATGCAGTTGAAGATAATTTGGCCTTTCAGTGAATTGAACCTCACAGCACGATTATACTCCAGCACCAAGTAGAGTGTCACAATTATTCTTTCATGCTGAATTACCATATAATGTCATAAGCCTACCTGTCATAAGTCCTGCAGCCGAGCTTGAATTTTTTCTAAATCTATGGTTCATGGGAAAAAAATGAATTTTTTGCTTCTAATGGAAATCTGATTGTTTTTATCAGCAATAAATTTCATAGCAAATCAAAGGATATGCTTGGACAAACAATCTGATACTCAAGGTTAAAAAACACACAAATAATAAATTGCTGGTGTGTCATGTTCAATTTTTACTACTGCATTACACTGCAATAACCATAACAGGATCTAAATTGTTGTCAGAACATTAAACAAACCCCCTTACTTCACAAAGGCATCCTGCCTGAGTAATTCACACAACGGAAACAACTATCACATTTTCCACTGTCCCACCACCATACCATACATCAATGCAGTTTATGCATTTGGACAATTTTTTGAATAAATTACTTCCATCCTGGCTGATGTTGCCACTTTGGTAAGAGACAGATCAGTTTTAATTGTCTTTTTGTCTATACTGAGCCACTGTTTTTCTGGCTCCTTCCTGCCCTTACATCCTGAGCACCAAAATAAACTATGACCATATCAAATTGCTTAATTCTAGGCAAATCAGTGCTCTTAAAAGAAAGAAATCCATGAGCTCACTTGTCATTTCCACTGTTATTAGTCTTCTTCCTTGCATTCACCTAAACAAAGTTGGGGAAGTGGGGGTGGGGTGTGTGTCTCTGTGTTTCTCTGTGTGTGCTTTTAAGTAACAAACTATCTCTGACCCAGCCTGAACAAAACATTATGTAAATTCAACCCATTGCATTGGTTGGATCAGTATTACCACACAAAACACAAACTTCAAAACCTTTACTTCAGCCAAAATCCCATTCCTGGCAAATAAGCATCAATTAAAAAAATTACAGAAAAAAAAAAAAAAAGTACGAACAAAAATAATCATCAGACCTTAATGAGGCTGAAAAGGCTTCTCTCAATACTCAAAATAAATGCACGTTTCTTTAGTCATTCTTACCTCACACAAAGATACAGTGTTAACTGCACACACACATACAAGGAACTAAATACAGTGGGAAATGAGATGCTGGGATCTGAACAGATCAACACTGAAAAACTATATTCAGCTTCTTAAGTGCTTATTTATAAACACTAGTTTTACCTGCAACTGAAAACAGCTTACCACCTGATGGATAGTCATTAACATTATACTACATAAACTCAGCATACTTATGATAATTAATATGTTTGTAGTTAAACAACTGTAAGTTGAGTTTTACTTTCATTACCTAAAAACGAGCAAATAAACAGTATTAATGTTTGGAACAGAAAGGCCATAATTCCTTGTCTCAACACATAGCTAGGGCACTCACTGTTGTTTGTGGGTTAGGCTTGTGCCACCTGCCCAAGCTCGGCCCAGCACACAACTGCAGAACAAGAGGCAACAATCAGCACAAAGAAAGCTGTGACTGAGCTACAGAGTCAATGACTTAACAACACATTTTACCTTTAATAGCAAACCAAACTGACATAAACTAACATAAGTTAGATCAGTTAGATCCAACTCCATTTTCTAAATAAGACCCTCTTGTGACTGCCAGCAGCTCAGCACAGCCACGTGAAACAGTGACTGTGTGTTGGTGTCCTCCAGATGCAGTCAGACCACTGATGTATTATTACTGGTTAGAGCAGAAAAAAATCACCTTCCTATTGGATGACAATGCAAAGATACAAACATTTCTTAGCTCCTGTTCTCGCATTTTAAAAATGAAAATAATAAAGCTAACCCTCATCTCCTTCACCTTATGGAGAGAAAATGTAATGTATGCCCAAAACGTCAATACCAGACTGATTTTTCCTTGTTAACTAAACCTTTACCAGTTGGTACTATTTATTTATAACCTCTGAAGCAATAATAAACACAGAACTATGATTTACTTCAAGCCTTTCTATTATTAAAACACTTTGTCTTATTGTTTTATTGATTTACAATCTGTCCTACTTACATTTTTAGCATCTGAAAACAATCAAGGCACAAAGCTGCAAAATGTTTAGACATTAATTGTTAAGAGACAGCATTTTATTCCAGGCTAGGGGTTTGAGTCCTCGACTGCTAAGCATTCTGGTACGGAAATGATTTATGGCCTTGTAGCAATAACGATGCGGCAGAGCCATTAACATATTGGCAGACCCTAGGATGGATTATCGACATTGATTATTTCATGGACCACTGATATCCATTTGTTAAGAGAAGCTCGAAGATGGCCTCTCTCTGACTGAAATCTTTTACGAGCAGACAGCATTTTAAGTATTAGGAACCTGGGATTTGGGCAATTTTTTTCTTCCTGCTCTCCTCTGACCTCCCCCCCAGTCTACCTCTGTCTCCTCTTAGACTCTAACAAAAAGTGTCAAAAATTAAAGTTCATTCTTCACTATGGTCTTAATTTCTCAACTCATCATAACCATGTCTTCTTTAAAAATTAATGATTGCCAGCATTTAGCCACTGGTTGTTGCTATGAAGATCTATGCAAAAAGCAAGGATCCCTATAGAGTGCATGATATATGGAATTCTCTTTATTACTACAATAAAACTTACTGACATTTCAATACTTCTGCAAATAGCATTATAGTATCAATCTTCTGAATTAGGTTGAAAATTAAGTTGTAAATTAAAAGAAAGTGTACTTTGGAATACAACATGATATGTCACCTAGAAAAAGACCTTTGTGCATAACAGAGCTGAGCAGAAAAACTGAAAGATAAGCCCAGGTGCCTCTAAAGTGCCTATTTCATCATAAAGGATCTAGGTTATATTTTACAAGAAGAATACAGTCTGAAAGCCCTTATATTTCACCCCCGGAGAACAGATTCTGAATATCTTTAAAAAAAAAAAAAGATTAATTTGATGGCATCAGCTCATTAGCAGAGATGCCAAAAAAGCCCTCGCAAGTGACAGGTGGGATTTTAGGTGGAAGAGGGCTGTGAGGGTGGGGAGAAAGACAGAAAGATGAGAAGGGAAGGAAAAGAGCTTTATTTTTAGTATAGGACCTCAGTGAAAATACCCTTCCTTCTCCAAATATACTTGAGTTACCAGAAAATAACAAATTATATCCACTACTACACTTGAGTTGTGCCAAAAGAGTAAAAAGTGTTATAAATTACACTTTGATTGAAATATAAATACCTTCGCTTATGGACCTGTTTGAGACTGCTAATAATGCAGGTTAATGGCTGAAAAATGAATTTCTGTGCCCCCCAAGACAGGTCTTTCAATATTTTCTAAAACAGGAGCTGCTAATGAGGTGATACATCAGGCTGAAATTCAAGCTAATATAAAAAATGTATTCGTGCTCACTGTGCATAAACACAAACTAAAAAAAGTTGTTTTGCAATAGGAAAAAGCACATACATTAATACCCAAACAAGGAAGATGTTATACAGGGGAACAGCTACCAGCATCAAAGAAACCTCAGCTCTCCAGATCATTCCTCTGTATCCAGCAACGTCAATGGTAAAGAGTTCCATTACCAACTCCTCCATTTTTAGGAAATTCAAGAGATACAGTGTTTCCTGGATATAACCACATCTCTCTCAGCAAAATCAAGCTAACAAGACTGCAGGATTTCTTTTTTGAAGTTATATGATTCTGGTATAAAGATATCAGGAAGTTAAAATATCCCTATTCACTAAACGGATTCAACAGTCACTACATGTTATAAAATCAAGTCAGTTCTCATTTACAGCTTATAATGCCCTTCATAAAATGGCCATCTCCTTTATGGTTTGTCACAGTCCTTTTGTACAAAGGACATTACACCTTAGAGTAAAACCAGATTTTGTTTAGGTATGGATCACCATCTTTCAAAAACTACCCAAAATACAGGGAAAGAACATGACGCTCTTAGCCTCACCACACCTGAAAGCCCAAAACAACCTCACATTGTCAGAAGTACTTTTGATGGTTTAATGTGTAACCAGCTCTTTAGATAACATATGCCTGGATGACAGTGGCACCTTCCCCAGAGCTATCACCAGGCGAGGAGGAACACTTGTGCAGCCTGGTAAATATGCCAGTGTTTGTAACTACGCAAAATCAAGGAGAGAGATGGGTTCGGACGATGCAAAAATTGAATTAATTTTTAAACGGGAGACAACTGCTAAATTTTGGTAATAAAATTCATGTATACCATGAAATGCCTGGAAAGAAAAATAATGCCACATGCACACATAAAACATCAGAGTAGCAGGTATGTTTGTTTTCAAATGCTTATGAATCAAAGCCCTACTACCACATCTCCAGAAGGAAGCAACAGAGACTCCCGAGATACCTCAGGAATCCCAACCCCAAGCTGGCAGTCAGGCAGAGGAAAGTGCCTTTAAGGAAGCATTTGCTCAGGAGGTCTCCAATACCTGCTCCGGGACTGTTGAAGACAAACATGGTGGTCCTCTCACGTGGAACAGCCACGAACACCATCTGTAGTTGTGTGCTAGAGAGAGAATCCTTAGGGCAGTCAGAGCTGACAGTCCTCACACAAAAAGGAACTGCCCCAGCACCAGCTAAGCATTTGATCTGATCTTGTCATGTTAATACAAAAAGGTACAAAAGTGAACTAAGTCCAACGGCAGACCTGAAAAAAACCCACTAATTTTCCAAGCTTCATACAACACCAAAATCAGATGAGAATCCATCTACGTATACAAAACCTTATCACATGGCTTTACACAGGAAAAATTCCTAAGTATCTCACAATATTGTTTAGTCATGGTATCAGTTTGAAACTGCTGCAATTTTCAGTGCAGTAACAGAAACTGTTCAGTATTCATCAAAATAGACAAGCTTTGTAAGCCCTCTTTGAAGATTTACAATTTCTGCATGGACAAGATGATCCCCAAATTTAAATCCATCTTTGTTCTAGTTTAGAAAACTCATAATGACCACTCACACAGCTGGATTTTAAACACACCACCTAGAAAAAAACAACATGAAGAGAACAAACTAAAAATGCACTCTGCTAAGTCAAAGACTTGCATAGCCTATATGCACACCTCAAATGAGATTTCTTTAATGGTAATGGACTTCTATTTTTACAGTATTTGACATGGCCAAATAAGATCTCAATGATGAGTCACTGAATCTACAGTTATAATTGCAGATCTACAGTACCAGGTTGAAATCAGTGTCACATTCACATTCCTAAACAAGATGCAATGACTACTACTAATGTTTAGCAACAGATCTATACAAATTTAAATGGACTGTGATTTTTCTATAGCCAATCCTCAGATATGCTGCACTTCCCATTGTCCTCATCACCTAAAACCACTAACCCACAACTAGTATTAAAACAGAGCCTCTGATCTGTTAGTTAACTTCTAAATGACTAATACACACAGAGAATAAATACTTTTGAGAGAAAGAGGCGAGGAAGAAAGAAGAAAAGTGACTCAGAGTCATGTTTGTGAGATTTTCACAGCTAATCACACACAAGACTGATTCACTGCTCACCTCGCTCTGTTCACTCATTTTTCATATCATACTTTTCACTGCCCCATCAGCCTGCTCCACCAAGGTCAAATGAAGGAAATGATAGCACACATACCACACTAAGATTTATTATAAACACTTCTGCTTTCTTCATACGTGGAGGAAATATGTTACTGACATTACTGTTTATAAAAATTAAGGTAAGCAGCAGAGGCCATCAGACTGGATAAATAATAAATGTAAAAATTTCAATAAAAAGGGAGTCATTTGTCTCTACTCATTTGCAATGCCTGAAGATTTTTTCTTATATCAACAAGACAGTAAAAATTTCCAATATATAATATGAATATTATCACTGCTACACAAGTCAAGTACTAGCACGCCTCTTTTTTCCTCCCCTTCCTTTCTTATACTTTAATTGAAATATCAAACCTGGGGCATAAATACCACTTCAGCCACAGTAACAAAGCAAAGTCTCTGCGAATTCATATATGTAACAATTATGAATGAGTGCACACCCAGAAGCTCAGGCCTAAAAGTAACCCATTAACTATGAGGGATGATTTGCAGCATGTTAACAAAGCCAAGTGATTTGGCCATGTATAAATTCCTCCTTAGAAACAAGAGTGGTACCTCAGTATTGTAAACCAGGAACTAACACAGAGAAGAAATAATGAGTTACCTACAACATAGCTACAGATTTGTCAAAAGGGCAGTCAAACACCAAAAATCTTGCACTTTCCATCCAAAAGCGTATTTTGGAGATGTCCAAATCACCTGTGTACTTTAGTGCCTGGCACGGAAATTCTATGAGACAGTATGGAAGAGAAGAAATAAAGAGAAGAAAAAAAGTCTTTTCACTTTGCCTATGAATGACCACAGTACATCACTACACCAATTTTCCAGGACTATAATGATTTTACTAAAGAAAAGTTTATTAAGAGGTACTTAAGATCTTTCTATAATATGAACAAAGCATTTTAGTACTTCTTCTCAAGCTGTCAAATGATCTATTTTTATAAAAGAAATGGACATTTTTCTTGGTATCTCTTTAGTTAATAATTTAGCTTTACCGGTAAATGCTAAATGATTATAAAAAAAGGTGACTGAAGATTTGAGTAATGCAGGGCCAAGAAAACTCTATGCAGTACTTCTCACCAGTAGCTCTGACTAAAAAAAAAAATTCTATCCCTGTATTGGCAGAAATACAGAAAAACAATGCAAAATGTGAAAGATGCCAAAAATTTGCTGCAAACATAGGATGTGGTATATGCATCCATGCTCAACACAGAAATTACTGACACTGCAATCTACATTAAAGAGACATCATAACAAAATTCATCTCAATGAAATAACTCAGGTAGACCCTCAAAAACACAGTTATACTGAGAAGGACAGGTCTCTAATCACACTTATCTATGTAAATGAATAACAGCACTTTTGATTTACACACTTATCAGAAATGTAAACTAGGAAATTAATTAATGTTCTCATATGTAGGCCCCAGGGACTACTTCTGACAAGGCATAAGGGGCTCATATCAGGGCTGAATATAGTTGTATGTACAGCAATATTTGACGTAACACTACCAAAAGAACTTACTCAGAGTAGTAAGAACTCCACTGTTTTAGTTTATAGCTAAAAAATATTTCTATAAATAAACACATCTGAACAGCCAGGGCATGTGACATGGAACTACAGGATCTTCATTTTCACTTTTATTCTCTATTTTTAAAAGTTAGGAAAATGGAAGACTACAAGTGGAGAAATTGCAGATCAGCAGTTTTGGGTTTTCTCCCATAGAATTCCATTTCATGCCAAAACGAGATTAAATCCCCCTTCCCGGGATACCTTTCTGCAGCACTGCCTCTTTGCAAGAACAGAGGATGCAGCAAGTCACCACCTGATGTTAGCTAAATTACTTTTAAAAACAAAGGAAATGCAACATATGTAATCTAAATCAAAATCTCTTATGCCCTAAGAAATCAGTTACTACTTACACTAAGAACAACACCCATATTTGTCATATTTCATAATCATTACATTCCTAACCAAAAAGCTCTAAAAGACAGATTATTCCTTCCCTTCAAGAAAGGAATTTGGGAGTATACACTGCAAAAAGGGCTACATAACATCTTCTTCCATCAATGTGACCAGAATCACTCTACCCAATTGTCCCCAGTCTGCAAAGAGAGACCACAGAGTAGAGCAGGAGATGACAGAAATAACTCACACCAGTAACTCCCAAACCTTCCCAAAGACATTCTGAATGCTTTCAGTGTCCAATCTTGAAACCAATGTACATGACCAGGCTTCAAAAACAGATTAGCAAATTCATTGTACAGTGTTTAACAATATCAGTTTTTCCCACATAATTTCTATGCATCTTTCCAAACCCAAAATAATTCCCTGGAGATGTGTAGAGACTCTGTTAATCAAGACAAGTTCTCCAGTTTAAAGAAGGTTATGTGTTTCGTGGACACTCTGGAAAGCTCATCAGTAAAAACACTACACTATAATTATCTTCATAGCAATTTATTCATTGACATGCATAAGACTAAATTGCCTTTCTTAAAATTCAATTAAAGACATTATATTACTATGTAAATAGCTGTTTCCCACATACTACTGGAAGCCAACAACTGAGGAACAGTTTCTCTTTAATGAATTACATTTTTCTCCAGCTGAAAACACATCAGGGCACTACATGGAAATGTCTTGTTAGCACACTGCATTCTGTTTTTTCATAATCTGCTGAATGGAAGGAGAAGTAACAGTTTGGGCCAAACCATGTTCTTCAAAGCGTCTGTGTGAATCCAAGGGATTCCAACACAACCACCCAATGTTGCCAGAAGATATTTTGCCCAGTATGCTGTATTATAAACCTTCATTTCTATTTGCATTCTGTGCTGAAATATTTGATTTCTAAAACTAAATCAGCGGATAAAATTAAGACCTACTTATTTGCTCCAGTAGGGTTAAGTCCTATTTTTCTGTTTCCACATAAGCAGATAAACAACAAAAACAAAAAATCTTGAGATCCTCTAATGTATATAAAATCTGGTAGTAGTCAAAAGCTCCAGGTCTGTTTCCCTTAAAAAAAAGACAATAATATCATGGTACCAAGAAGCTACATAAGTGGGAAAGCATCTGATTTTTCTTCAGTAAAATAAAATGTACGTAATGGGCTTCTTATTACCATGCATCTGAATGCAGTATCCAAATGCCTGCCTCTAGCAGGAGCATAGTTTGTAAGAGAAATAAATATTTTTATTCACGATAGCAAAAGCAACAATAACTGATTAAAGTAAATTTAGTGGAAACATTAAAATAACAGCTGTGGAAAGAAAATTTATTTTTTCTCTAGCATACTGTGTGAACTTATTGAAAATAATCAAGTACTCAGTTTGAATTAACTGAGTGTGAGTGAATCTTGAGAAAAGGAGAAAGAAATGGCAATAAATGGCACTAACAGGAATTTGTTAGCTCCTTCTCTGCTTGGTTTCTTCATATATTTTAAGAAAATCTGCAAAGATGCAAAGAATCCTCCTGTGTTCGGTTAGCAGTAAGTAAATTGCTGTGAGCTCTGAGTGCTGGAATACTTTAGCAGGCAATTCCTCTCTGTCTTTCATTCTGTTTGTCTGTGTTAAATTCCCCCTCTGCCCTCATCCATTCTCACATCCAGTTCCCAGCTTTGTCCATCCATCAATCCACACACTTTGTCAGTGCTGACTTCATCCTGGCTCTCACAATCACATCCAGGCAAGGCTGCTGCCACGAGGGAGCTTTTCGCCTCCCATCTGCGTCTCCCTGATCTGCTGACTGAGGCCCTGCCGCTTGTCGTTTTCTATTGCACAGGCAAGCAAAACCACTAATACTGAACCTGATTTCTATCGTGCAGCTTTTCACCTCTCCTATCGGGAGGAACTGAGAAAGAGACAGACAGACAGAGCAGGGGAGAGAGAGAGATGTTTGCTGAATTTTCTAAAACAATTCGTACTCTAGTCAGGTTGAGGCTCAATTCATCTTCGCCTCTACAAAACATCAATAGAAATCACAAGGAGAAAATGTATCACTAATTAAGGGTTGATAAGCTCTACGTCAAGAGCAGTTTAGAAGAAAAAAAACACACCTCACCAGCATATAGAGATTCTTTACCAGCTGAAATCCCATGCAGCAGTATCAAGGCGACTTTAAGTTAAAACCTCATATAATTTTCTTACATAAAATATGCTGTCTTAGAAGCAACGTTCTGGGAAAATAACACACCAAAACCAGATGTGGCTTCATTCAAAAGGTAATTTACAAAGATTTAAATTTCAACTGGAAAAACATAAAAGATGACTAAAGAAACAAATTGTTACCTAGCAATGAAATTATATTAAATCACTGTGTTTTTCCTGTTCGTTTTCCTCAGTTCAGCAGTGCAATATTCTAAGCACAAAATAACTACTATTAATATTTTTCTTTTAATTAGAATCTAGGTACTTGCAAAAACATGATGCTGCTTCTTAAAAAAAAAGAAGTAATATAATCACCTCAGCATTAGCTACAAATGACAAAGTTCTTCAGACATTCCATTTGTGCACTGCAAAGTAGAAGCAGGGTGGAAGGGTATTTCTTATCACTAAATCAGCAGTTATATGAGCAAAAGCATTTTATGAAATGGAAATTAACTCATTTTCATCATTATCATATACTTGACTCTACCTGTAAAAACAAAATGGAACAAGAATGTTTCTGAGAGGTCATTTCAGGAACAGGAATCACTTACTAAGGAACTAAAACCTTCCCACAAACAACTTCTATGTCCTGGTATAAATCTTTTTGCCTAATTGTGTTTCAGTTACAAACTGCTCACTCACAAAAACTTCGTGCACACACTATTTAGCTCACCACTAAAAAAATATTTTGATATGTTTGGATGGAAGATCCCAGCAGCAAAAACACAGGATTGTTCTATGAGCTGTACAAAGTACTTAAAATATTCTGGGACTCGCTGCGCTACAAAAGGCTCTTTCAGTCCCAGTTATACCACTAAATATCCCCTTACTGCCGAGTTCAGTAAATCCTGCTGATTCCTCACTCCTCAAAGACAGAGAACGAAGAAAAAAATAAATCTAATGGATCAGGCCCAGGCTTTTTTCTCTCATCAAACCCCTTCCCTGAGGGATCAAACTGTTCTTTCCTCAAAGATATACTGACACACCCAAGAATCACACTGTCTACACGTATTCGTTTAATTATGATACCACAGATATATTTTACTTTAAGTTTATTAGTAATTTTTAGGTGAAACTTGAACATCAAGCCAATAAAAGAAAACACACAAAAGAAGAAAAAAGAGAGGCTTGAGGGTGATCTTAGCTAATGAAAATAAAGACCCTCCCTCGGCATGCACGTATATGTGCCTTGGGCCTTCCTGCCGTACAACCTGTGTCTTATTGCACTTACTAGGAGAGACAGAGCCCCAGAAGAACACCCCACTTTTCTTCCCTGAACCACTGGTCTCACCTATGTTTCAAGTATGATACAGTAGAACTGAAAAGCAGCAGAAGAAAGTCTTCTTTGCTGTGCTACTATACACATCAGACATCTCTAATTAGACAGCAACAAAATTTTATTAATAGGCTGGACATTATGGAATGAGCTTGTTATAAATGGGCCCTGTCAAAGCCTTATTCAGCTACCAAATGAGTATTCTCAGTTCACTGCTCGCATCTGAAGCATCACCGCTGGTGCCGGATAACAAATGATTGCTATTAACCGTATTGTTAGTAATGATGGCTGAAAACAAACAAAAACCCATAAATAACAGTCTACAGAAAAATTAACCCATAAACTTGATAGATATCCAGCTGAGAAATAATAAATGACACTTTGGATCCTGCTGGGAGAAGCTAGTGGTTTTTGTTTTCTTCTCTGTCATTAACACATTTTCTGTGCTAAAAATTAGATTCTGATATATAATTATCAACGCTTCCAGATATTAATTCTGCTATCGCTCCCTCTGCTTCTCTGCTGGTTGGGTGTAATGTTATTCACAGATTACTCTGAGAAAACACATCAAACACTTAACAGAGCAGGTCAAAGTGACAAGCAGCTTTTGCTGACAACACCAACCTGCACAGCCTTTTTTACCCCGGACACAAAACAAATTTCTCATATTAATTAACTCTGGTTTCTTTGCAGCTAGAACAAATCTTTGCTATGTAACATGAGCTATGCATATTCCCAGCTGTCCTAATGTAGGCTGCACTGAGGAGGAAGAACTGACAATTATTATCTTGCTTTTATGCAGTGAAATCCACATTTGTTAACATCCTAGAGAAATATGCCTATTTTCATAGCCAATTAAAACAAGTTTCTTTTTACCAGATATAGTTTCAGTGGCAAAGCAATTCTTTCTCTCTCCTTTTAGGGGAAAAAAAAATAAACTGACAACAAAAAACACTCAGATGTTTTCACTGAAGCAGCCCCACTTCATGCAAAGAAGAAAATTTAAGAGTTATTATTCACCTGTCTCTTGAACACAAAAACTTTGCAACCTTTGCACACAAACATAGCAATGAACGAATCTTTACCAGACCTTAATACGTCTTGATGAGAAAACACAGGGTAATATCACAAAACATTTATGCATCACTGCCTTGAAAACGTTTGCATACATGAGTAACTTGAAGGAACGTTACTGATCACGGTCAGTCATTTGTAGCATCTGAAGCCCCAGTCAGCAGCAGACGCCTCCTCTGTTGCACTCTGCAGAACAGAACAGGTCAGATGGACCTTCCTCCCCCTAACACCCTTCCCAAAGACTTCACTGTCCACTGCTGCACCCACGGAGTGAAAGGCTGCTCACACAACCACAGTTATGTATGCTTGTTACATTGGCAGGAACACTTCACATTTTCTGGTTCATGCTCTGCACAGTTTGCAATAATTTTTTTAATACTACTCATAAGCCTTTTTTTATAACACATTTTTAACTATTTTGACATATATTCCTATTTGACTTGCTGTATTTATAGTGACATTTAAGTTCACTCATTCAAGCAATGACTTTCAGTTCCTTAGAGTTCGATGAATAATATGCTTCAGAGTATTAAAGAAAAAAACCCCTTAGGTAAACAAAATTAGAGGATATAAACAGATGTGGATCACTGTAAAGTATGAAGAATGCATAGTACGAATCAGACAAATCTCGGGACATTATTTCCTCCCCCTTCCCCCACCAACAATAAAGTATATGAGAAAAATCAGAGCAATGTTTCTGCCAACAAGTTAGAAATTCCCTTAATTGCAATTATTCAAGGGAAATGGCTTGCTTACTATTCATATGTTCTTTTCCAATTAAACAGGTTTCTGTTACATTTGTAACAGCATCTAAGGAAAAATATTTGGGGAAAGTATTTAAATAAATTAAAAATGAAGGTTGGAGGGAGTATTTCCTGCTCTGCATGCCTAGTTTTTAATTTCCACATTGTGTCCCCATGGCCATGTTTTGCTGATGACAGAGTCTGACTGCAAATCCCATACCTGCTATACACTACGTTTTCTCAGTATCTGGCACTGTGATATTAAATAACTATAAAACTAGAAAGCCAAAATAACTAAATCACCTGGCAGCCAATTTCTGAGAGTTAAACCACAAACCCGGAAAATGGTGGAGTGTGTTGAAATAATGTAAAGGAAACCCATAAATTCAAACTTTATGTTCTGTAAAGAACAAATATGAAAAAGGCATCAAAATAATGAAAGATTGTTTATGTATTCTGGCATGAAATGGGAATGTGTTATGAGAGAGAGCGCAGTGGCAGAGACAGATCGACAGAGCTGACAGTGTGGTATTCATCCTGCATGGTACAGCAGACGTCCTGCTAGTGGCAGTCGACAGCGCAATAAATCAAGGGCTCTCGATGCTGTACCTACAGCTTATTACATCCAAGATGACAAATAAATAATAATCCCTGTCACAGCGGCCCTTTGCTCAAGGATTGAGCCTGAAACCTTTTGCTCATCACTCCTGGTCTTAAGTGAAAATACTAGAACAAGGGAATTGAAGGCCACGGTTTACTGAGCTCATGAAACACAAAGCAAGCTGGCCACAGGAACTAAAACCAAGCAGGAAAGGTCAAGTAGCAAGAAAGGATAAATATTTAAATAATCCCAGAAAAAGGATGGCAACATTTCACAGCTGTGAAACTGCAAGAGACCTGTAAAAACCCCAAGCCTCTCAAGCCAAGGCCCCAAACAGTTGAGGACTGTTTAAGCATTAAGCTCCAGAGCGTCTCTATTTTCCAATTACACACTGGGGCACTTCCCCCTCTGCTTGTTTGCCCCCTCCTCTATGCCCAGGTAGAACAGTTGTACAAGCAAGGTGGGCATCAGGCAGCAAAACCACTGCCCCATCCCCTCCACACTGCCCCCTGAAGGGAAACACCTAATCCTGAAAAAACAACCCCTAGGTTCTCCCTTCCTAATATTTTTTCCCAATATTTACCTTCTTAGAATGCTTTGAACATTTAGGATATCTTTGAGTTATCCATTCAGAAAATAGTACAAAAAAAAAGCAAAAATAGCCAGTATCAGAACTAATATTGCAAAGAGGTCTCATTTACCTCAGCTGGCCCACCAATTATAAACACAGATGCATACAAGGTATCTTGAGTCCATCATTAAATGTAACACAGGTTTTCTTCTTCAAATTAAACATGGATTTTCTAGAGAGCCTGGTAGAATGTTGAAGAAATATGATAAACATATTTCTTTTTGAAATACTCATAACAACAGAGTATACTGTGTCCACTTCATGTCTCTTTATCTTTTAAGCTTGCACTTGTATTTTCAAGCATTACAGACAGAATGAATCCAATGCCAGTTCTCACACTCACTATTGCCACCTGTAAGCACTTCTGTCTCTTAAGGTAAACCTTGCTCACTCGTTACTCCATTTTTAAAGTAACATCCCTCAACAAAATCTGGTCAATACAGTGAGTAGTATCTTACAAGGTATATTAGAGCAGTACAACATCATCAAAAACACATTAAAAAATATGAACTTACATTGGCTATCAATGAGGCTAAATGAGGCACCCTCCTTGATAACGATGACCAAGAGCTACTTTGTACCTTTTCTCTGATCGCTGCCAACTTTTCTGTACTGCCAATCACTGCCAATTTTTCAGATACATTCCTACTGAAGGGGGTAGCCAAGGGTAATAAACAATATTTTGTCCATATCTTATTTGTGCAATGCCCATCCAGCCATTATTGTCTTCCTTGGAACACCAATTTTAGGAATTTTTTTGCCTTCCTTTCTTTCTAACTTTACCAATTATATTTGTTTAGTAGCTCTTACTAAACACTGCATATACAAAATTAAGTCTTACTCTTTTAAAATACATTTTTAAAAAAGCTATGCCAAGACAACCCTTGTCGTATCTATGTATTAGTACAAAAATGCCTCATAACATTCATATGAAATATCTGGTTGGCTTAACTGTCCATGTTACCTAAACATACTGAGGTTAGAAAAGAATGAGGTTAGAAATGAATGATCTTCTTTATCTAGAAGATAGATAAACCAGGCTTGAGCATCAGCATATTTCATAATTACATCTATAAGCTTATGCAACTTCAATAGGTTCTAAAGTAAAGGGACCAAACAAGAGGTTGTTAACCAAGAAACAGCTACATAGCTTCTAGCTGCAAAGCACGTAAAATCCCAAACATTCATTCAAAAATTAACTTGAATAACTCGATTCTAGAGTTTGAATGCACACTTGAGAGATAAGGTTTCTTATTGGAGATAATATCTGTTCCAAGATCAATAGATTCCATGGACAAAAGAGTTAAGTTTTGGGGGTCACAAATCCTTCTTCTATGATCAAACACTTTCTCCAAGCAACATATTTCAGTGAGAAAAGGTCAGCATTCAAAATTGTGCTCATTATCGTCCCGTGTCTTTCAGATCTTTGATATTTTTAAGAAGGCCTTTCCTTTAATTTTTTTTTTTAAATAAACCATTACATACAAAAACACAACCAATATAAGACATAGCAGATAAAGCAGATAACTTTGGCCAGTACATAACTCCTACCCACAGAGCAGCAGATGAAATCTTGATCTCCCAAATGCAATAAACCTTATTAACACCTGCAAAACAGGAAGTTACCTTCCTTGTTACCAACCTGCAGCTGTGATACAAAATTACAAATAACCTCTTAAGCACAGCTCCAGTCACCTGGGTCAGTATTTTACAACATAGCAGCAGGCAGCTGAAGTAGAACTCTGCTGGGCTTAACACTGCAAACCCAAGCAGCATTATTACAATGGTTTAATTACGGTTTAAATACAGTTCAGGACTAGGTCAAAAGTTCCCAGCATCCCCAGCAGGACAAAGCACTGCCCTTCCAACAGAAGAAACCCCTTCCAGCTTGATAATTCTAAAATTGTTGCCTTACCAATTGGAAAACGTTTAATTCATACTTTAAATACTGTAGATATCAAGAATTAAATATTATGTCATGTTTTGAGAAATACTAATTTATAATCTATACACAAACTGCATACATATGCATGAACAAAAATACTTGGTTAGAAGGATTTGTATTTCCTCTGCAGTGCACTGAGGCAGGGACAATACTTCTTCCTGGTGATAGAAAGTGATGATTGTCATAGGACAAAGCATAAGACAATTGCTATGGAAGCTGGAGAGCCCCAGAATCATCTGACAAAAATAATGCAACACTTTACATGTTTCACAGACACAGGTACACATAAGTGACAACTTATTTTAAGGATATACTTTATACTTAATTACTTCTATGAGTATACTGGGATATTTTGTCATAAACTCACTGCGTCCGCTGTATTTGTACAGAAACAGTACTCTGAAAAGTGAACCCCACTGCTAATGTTTTTATTTGAATAAATTATTACCCAACACAGCAACCATCAACATTTTACAGAATGAGAACAGAGACTTCTGTAATTTTTCTGGCCCTAATGCCAGTCACTATTGGGAGCATTTAGTTATAAATTGTCTTTCAATAAAAGTAAAAGCTCCCAAAACAACAAAATGAAAAGACACAGCAGCTTAAATCAAGGAAGTCAATTTCCACATGCCGATCCTAAATATTTCATAGCCCTATTTTATTCTGACATTTGTAGATGACTAAAGTGTTACAAAGGAAATAAAATGCTGATTAAAGAGTTCACTGTCATAAAGGTTACTGAATTGTAAATGGCCCTTTCCATCTTCCTGTTAATAGGTACCCAGCTGTAAACATCATGAAGGATGTGACGGGAGGCCTGTGCTGCTCCTTTAGGAGTCGTATATACATTAATCACTGAATCACCAAGCCATGCTTAATTGCAAGTTGTATATCACACAAATCCATGGTAAGTAGAAGGAAACTCATTATTGCTGCTTCATAACTACTGGGTGCTTCTCATTTTAACCTTCTCACACCTGGGACACTGTTGTTTTACAATGTGAATGCAGAAAAGGCATTAAGTCACTAATTATAGTAACACTGTATGTTACCCTGCTGTTGGAACATTTTTCAAAATAAAACAAAGTACTACCAGCAAAAGAGAAAAGTGGCATTTTTTAAAACTAGTTAAGTGAATTTTACAGGTTTTTTTCATAGAGTATAACACATGGAAATCCATTATTCCTTGATAGTTTAAAGAACTGGTTAAATGACAATGAAAAAAACCCAACACTGTATTTTGTTTTGACAAAATTATTGATTTAAATCCCATCCAATAGCACAATACTATTTAAAGGTCACCTAAAGAAAAATGGGTTTACACTCCAACAGAGCAAGCTTATCTGCCATGAAAGTGTAATGATGTGTTTATACTCTCACTAGTGTGTATATATTTTTCAGAAAGATAAGAGATTTTGTGCAGGTGAAGTCTGAAAAAAAGGGGAAAAAATTGAGATATTTGAGTAGTTGCTACACCACCAGTATTCATTTCAATAATAATTTCAATAGGAGACCCCTCCACGTTTTTTTATAAACTATTGAACACCAGTGGTAATTCATTTATGCCATTCATCAGATGTTTTATCAGAACTCTTTGAAGATTTGCTAAGTTTACTGCACAGCTTATGTATCTAAACATAAAGAAGTGTCTTAACAGATATAAAACATGTTTCAGTTTGAACATCCTTATGTTTAAGTGTTTTAATGCAAACTGGTTTGAAATTTTGTTTCACTGTGGAACACCAGATGTCCTGGCATACTGCTCAGCTAAAAGTATGTTTATTAATGAAAATCATTCAAAATTACTTCATTGCAAAGATAAACTCGATGCAACTGGTATCTGTTCCTAATATCAGGCTACTTTCTTATGTTCTGTTTTCAATTCCAAGAGTAAAAGGAAGCAGTGTTTTCTCACCCCCAGGATGCATTAACATGTTCTTTAAAGCAGCTCTGCCCCAGGATATCCATTATCTGCTATCCCAGCCCTCTTGTCACTGTTCTCCACTCTAAGAGGCCTAACAGACTCTTCCATTACATCCTCACTGTGCTCACACAATCCCTTTGCAAATATATTTGAAGGACCTGTAAACTAACTAATTACAGCCCTTCCCTCTTCTTAAAAAGAGAATGTGCACAAAGAACAGTGGTTATGGCTTTTGAATCCCTCTGCTCATCTACACCAGCTGCTATTGATAGGTTTCATGCTTCTCATGGATTTAGATGTCAAGAATACACTGCAGCAAATTCACATGCACTTCACAAGACCCACCTACCTTTAAAAGACCTGAGCATTTTGCTTCATCACCCAAAAAAAAGCAACCTTTCAAAGCAGAAATTTTTCATCCTATTTAGCAATTCCATATTCACAGAGAGAGTTTTCTCAGCCTTCCTGTTGTCTTCAGTTGTTGACATATGCAAAATAAAAAGGGAAATCACACCATAACATCAGAAAGAGACTCAATATCTTTGATTAAAAATGCACTAAACGTTTTAACATGTGCCATTATAAATTGTATTTTGGGAAGTCACATCTATTCTTAGATTATGGATGCCTATGTTAAGATGATCCTTTTAAAAAAAACTACAAGCATTCTGAAAAAATAATCATAAAAAAAAAAGCTTTTCTACATTGTTTCAGATGGTAGGAATCCCAGTTGTCATTACTTTTGGAAGTTGTATACTCTATGATGCCTAGTCCTTGATCATGACAAGCAGAGCATCACATGTTTCTCTGTCCAGTTCCTACATCTTTTAGCAAAGAGGAAGATTTAATCTGATAAAAAGACAAAAGATGCTCTGGAGAAAGAAAAGCTCCAACCCGCAAGTTGAGTTCTCAAAACACTCTGTCTGCAATGCTCAATACAAGTAATGGTTACACCAAAAATTTCTCTACCCCTTAAATTTCCATTTTTAAAAACATGGTTGTTTTCATCATTTCTCTTCACACAATACATGTGCTCAACAAGTAAGCAGAGACCTATGAGAGCTAAAGAAGATATTTGTAAATTAGATTTAGGTCTCCATACTTTGGAACCATATACAGAAGTTCAGACACCATGACAATAAGCAATACTCCACTGACTCATACCTAACCCAAGTCAGCACCTCTAAACTATATCCCTACTTTATTTATCCCTGTCTTTTATTTCAATACCTCAGTTTGTTCAGTATACCACGGGGGGTGGAAAAAAACAGTGCAATAATAATTTCCACTAACTGGTTGTCTGTCTGAAAGCTTAATCCATCATTCACTCAAAAAATTTCAGATAAGAAGTGCTTCATTAAATCTCAAGAGCAATTCCTCTGTGCATGTCACTTGCATTTTGTCCCATCTTTATGCACTCCATAACCTTCATACAAAATTATATTAATTTTAGGTATACAATCCTTTTTACTGAGCCTACTATTGAGATATTGTCAGTCAGGATAAAAAAAACCAAACAAACATGGCCTGTGATTTACTAGAAGTTTTAGACAACACCTGCAGGTTTAAAAAAAAAAAAAAAGAAAAGAAAAAAAAGAAAAAGAAAAAAAAGGCTGACATAAGAAGAGAAAGCGACATCTAAGAGCTTTTGGTGTAGATTTTTTGTTTGATTAGTTCGTAAATTTGAGGCAGGCCTGTATTGTTCGGGTTGGATTTTTGAAGGTGTCTTAAAGAATTTTTCAACAGGAAATTATTTTAATAAAAAACAGTATTCTGCACGCTATGCAGCTGAACACCTCTGCACCAGACGACATCCAAAAGTACATCATGCTGACTTCCTCTCAGAGCACACAAGGATATTTTTTGCTGTATATCAAAGGCCAGTCTCCATTATTTAATCAGCTGTAAATGTGCAAAAAGACCAAGTACACAAGAACTGGAATTCTAATTGCTGTTATTCTGAGAAATCTAAAGTCTTCTCTCTTGAATTTGCTGTCACATTATCTAGAAACTTGTAATAGGTTTTTTAATTAAAAACAAAAAAATTGAATGGGATACAATAGACAGAGCATCTGCTTATTTTATAGAAATTATATATTTATAAAAAAAGATTGCTTATACAGTAATGAAATTGGATAAAAAATTACTGAAATTTTACACTCAATGCTACATTTCATTTGCTATTTTATCCTTCAAGTGACTATAAACTTCATTATAACATGATGGGGATGTGAGTTTCAGAACTCAGTAGAATTTCTTTAAGGCATATAATAACTCTTAAAAAAAATTAACTGCCAAACATTAAGACATTATTCAACACTGATGTAACTAAAGCCTGCATCAAATTATATTTGAAGAATTCTGAAAGTTTAGGTTGAGAGTTTTTGAAAGCACTATGTACAAAACATTAGATTTTCCCACATTTTTATTTTTTGGGATTTTCCCCGTTACTCCAAGGCCAAAGGGGATGGGAATGGGGCAGCAGAGAGACTGCGACCCCACAGATTACAGTCCAAAGCAGACCTGCTCTTTCTTGCGGGTTCTCTATTGCAAATTTTCTTCCTGAAGCTGTGCCAGGGTCTGCACTGTTTGTTCACAAGTTTGGGTGTCACACAGAATTATCCTGAGGGTTGCACAGTTCTATACTTTTTTGTTATAAGGAGATTATGCAGTTTTACAAGAAAATGGAATTACTGAACAGGTTCAGATATACTGCAGAACAGAGCGTGCTATTCTCAAGCACAATGGCTTGATGTAGATGAACCCCAAAACAGACCTATGTTTGGGATAATAAATCAGAAAAAAGATGACGGAAAAGTACAGAAACCAAGAGCGAAGTACATGCTCCTATGAGTACCAATCACGTAAAAGGCTTTGTTAAACTCAGTATTGAATATCTCCTATTCAATGATCTCATGGTTCATTAGGGAAAGCTTCAACAGGTAGGTAAGTCATAGGATCAGCATAAATTAGGCTGTTCCTCTGACTAAAGTAGGCAGTATGCAGTAAAATAGGTTTTAGCTATTTAGTTAGCATTTCTTAACACTGAAATGAGTCACAACTCCACTGAGCATTTGAACAAGTGGACAGCAGACTAATTTTAATTTAGGAAAAAAACCTCATGGAAAGATAAAAACACATTGCATGAAACTACTGCTGCTGTTAGACCATCTAATCAGAATGATTAAAAAAAAATTAACAGGAGTAAGAAGATAAACATCTGTGTGGTACAAACCCTTCCTCGCTAGGACACCAGCACTGCATTCTTGTAGATGGTTAACCAGGTAAAAAGCAACAGATAACTTAGATTTAATACATTTTTTACCAAGTTGTGGAAAATATCATGGACCCAACACTCATTGTGATTGTCATGGCAACACTGGGTGATATTGTCACCTCACAGTAAGCACAAGTTGCATCAATAAATAGTGGTTACTGTCAGATAACCCATATGCTGACACTTGCTGTTCATCATACTTTTATTTTCACATGCAAAGAGCAACAAAGTTATGGTCTATATTTGGTGGTAGTTTGGTAACACTGAAGGAAAAATGTGCAATTCAATTAGCAGTTAGACAAGTATCTGTCATAGATAATAACTTCTTATATCAGGGAATCTACATACTGATCAATGTGAAGCTATGTGCAATTGCTTATACCAATCATAAATCACTTTTTATTGATTGGCGTTCCAAATCCCTGACATAATTAGAAGCTATAGAATGGATTATAAGGTAATGCTGTGTATGTCCACAAGTCCTTTATTTTCACGCTTTTCAGTAATCCTTTGCTTCCAGGTTTTGCTGGGAATGGAGGAACTCTTTTTTAAAAAAAAAAAAAATTATTATTAGAAAATTAAGCATGAACTGCCACCTGATAAAGCCCTGAGAAATGCCAGAAGTTAAAATGGGATTTTCCCATGTCTGGATTCAATTCCTGTGTGCAAATGGAGACTTGCCTACATCCTGCTCATAATCTGATTTATACACCAATTTATTTTATACATTAGGCACACTGTATGCAGTCTGACTGATGCATAAAAATTTCATGCAAAAAAAAAGACTTACTTGAACACAACTACTTTTCAGTTATTATTACCTCTTCTGGTTACCATCATAGAGTAGGTAGGACAAATGACTTGATGCAGTGCACACGTTTTGCCCGCTACACAAACATTTTGATTGGTACCTATTTCACTTCACTTTCAGCAGACTCTTGAATAGCTTAACAGCTCTATCTTTAAAGAGATCAGATCTCACGTTTTTCTGTGAAGTCCTCTGTGGTGGCAACCCCCTACCACACGCCCACACCAATTTTCCTGTGTACACATATAAGACATGGGGTTTATTCTGTGGGGTACCTCCAATAAATGAGCCAGGTGCAGTAAAGGAGGATACTGTTGCTAATTTTCTGATTATCTTCATACATGTATGCTTCCTGGGCTATTATCAATCAAATTGAAGATAGGTTTTTGCACAGCTTTTATTTAGGAAAAATCAGCAAGAAATGCATCTTTCTATATTTTCCATTTATTAGAAGTCTCCTTTCATCTAAGAAATATGAGACCTGAAATAAATTGTACCATCCTGCTTTTTTTTTTATTCAAATCCTTGCCAGTGCTAGGCAGTATGCTAATGAAAACAGGTTGATAAATGACTCCCTGATATTTTCCAGACATTTTTCTCTCAGAAGTGCTCTAAACTGATGTAGCTCAAAGAGAATAAGGCGCATTAAGTCATTATATCAATTTTTGTTACCCAGATACTTCAGTCCCAGTTAAGAGCTGACAGCCAATATAAAACAAGGCAAGGGCATCATACGACTCCATCGATCAAACCTTGTCATAGATAGATTGCCTATTACACAAATAGAACCAGCAGATTCAGTTTGTAGTTTTATGCTCTCCAATTAAAGGATAACAGGGTACTTTCCCATAAATCTGCTAATTGCAACTGAATTAATTTAACAAATTTTGCCAAGCACAGAAAAAAGTGATTGGTTAAGCTAATATAAACTAGCACAGGTTGTCACAAAGCAGGTTCCATAACAGGCTTTTACTCTACCTTTACTGGGCAAGGTGTCACAAGCATTTAACTCCACCAGGGTTCTTTGGCAACAGACAGCTGACAACCATAAAACATTGTACAAATAGGAGATAATTTATTTGCTGTATTTCCCCCCCACCTCAAACCATGGAATAACGCCACCTTTGCACCTAATTAATGTTCCTCTCTAAGCAGGCTGTTTTTCTGAATCAGTATTATACAAGCAAAAGCACTAGATCACAAAAAGTGCTCCCTCATGGGCACTCAGAAAACAATGGCAGTGATCTGCAAAAAAGAGAAAACCAGCCCATAGCAGTGCTGTGGGAAGCAGCCGAGACACTTATTAAACAGCACAATAATGCAGTGTACTATGCTTTGGATATTATTCTAATGAGCTTAGATATTCATATGGAAATAGCTGGACTGACAGAATGGTAGATAATTCAGATGTATAAAGAAAGAGCAATCGCAAGAGATCTCTAACTGTAACTTATGGAAGGAAATTAGGAATGCAAGCACCTTTGCAATGATATGTTATTGTGATAAAAACCAGTCCTCATATAAAAAATAAAATAGCTATTTCCTAATTAATATAAATAAATTTATACCCAAGCCCAAGAGATATTTTAGGAGCAACTCTTCTCACTAGCACAGAAAAATTATTCTTGTGGATGGCAAGTTTTGCACTAAAGCAACATACAGCTGTGTATGCCTATATAAAGTACAAAACCACAGTCATGATTAATATGAAGACACAACAGAGATAATCCCTCTGACACACTGGAATTTAAGATGGAGGGTACTATTGTCATTAGAAGAGTCAAGCATATGAAATGCAAGTTGGATGCAACAATGGTAAGCTTTCTAAATAGCTGGCAGCTGAAATCCAAATGCACAGTCTAAAATGAGTACTTAATTCAGCCTGGTTTAGTTTGACTATTTTTTTTCCATACTAAGTTCACTGCCTATGGTTCCCAGCCATTCAGAGGCTCAACAAAATTATACAAATGGTAGAACAAACAAAATAAGAACAGCACAAAATAACAGAAAGGGAAAAAAAGCCCCAATAATAGTATTTTTTTAAAAAAACACACATCCACAAAGAACCCCAAACATTTGAAGTCAGAAGTTTACATGTTGCATTTGCTTTAGAAATACTGACACAATTTTCTATCACTGCTAAAAATGCATTACATTTGCAAGACAAAAGACACTTGCAGAGATGCAGCAACCCTTTCCCTCAGAACAGTTTGCAAAACCTGATTTGCTTCCACCCTGATGGACTTGCTAGAAAAATCCTAAATTTTACTAATTTCATGTGTAGTACTGTTTAACATGTGGTTATTTTTGCCTGGAAAGAAAACATAGAAAAGCCCTCCCCATTTTAGAAAGAGGAAGAATTATAGCTGTTCAAAAGGGTAAGGTGTCACAGCATCAGCACAGACAAAAAAACAACAAAACCAAACAAGCAAACAAATACACCAGGAGAAAGAGAAGATTTCTCATGCAGAGCCAGCAAACCAACCAACCAATATAAAGCAACAACGGAAATAGATTTCCAAAGTTCACAGCCAATTTCATGCTCTTTACTCTCCTCTGAAAGGAGAATAAAGCCACTCAGGAAACAAAATACCCAAAAAACAACCCAGCCACTTGTTCCAAATGATAATAATTAGAAAATACTTTATGCAATCATTTTAAGCACTGAAAATGTCTGAAAAAAATTGTTCTACCCCACTGTCACCAGTGGCGGTTATGTTGCTTATTTCTATTTCTCATAAAATAGAATATTCCTTTTGTTTCTTTAGAGATCTTTGGTATGATAAGATATGCATTCCCCTTGAATATAATACAGAATACAGCAATGCAATTCAGTTATTCAAACAGAATTTACTTCCAGGGTTATTTTTATAATGTCCCATTTTTCCACATAGCTATCAAGAAGGTGCCACTCTCTTAGTTTAGATATTTTGCCCAATATAATTTTGATCATAATTAAAGGCACCAAACATGAAGCCAGTGTTCTTTTTCAACTTCTAGAAGTACTGATGTACATTACTTTGTTTCGGGTTTTTTTTAACACTACTGGCCTGAATGTCATACATTAAATTGTGGAAACATTTCATTTCAAAGCAGAAAGCTTTGGCAAAAGCAACAGCTATTATTGGTCACTATCTCTTTAGTCCTTGATTTCTATTGACCAATTCCATCTACATATAAATTTTACTTGTTTGCATGAGTAACACATTCATAAAAACACCTGCAAAACTAAAAATACAAACAATATGTAAGATCATGGTAATACCAAAAAAGTGTTATGTTGAATTTATAAAAGAAAAATCCTAGTAAATACAGAAACAAACAGCTGGAAAGAAATTCAAGTAATCATCTACTTCATCCTGTAGCTCAGGCAAAAATGAAATGCACTCCTGTGACAGTTTCTGTTTTTATAACACACTCTGAATGTGCCAAGTTATCAGCTGTGCACTCTGTGCTCCACGGACATGATATTCTCATTCAAACTTTTGACCACTGACCAAACAAGAAGCCTAGACTACATAAATCTGTAGTCAGCTAAGACAAAATGTGCTGTGATTAACCTACCAAATCTTTCCAGTTAAATTATTTTGTGCTAGGAGAACTAACAGAACCCACTGTCCATGCAGAGAAACCACCACGCATAGAATATGTCACTATCTTTAGACAAATGGTTCTCAACCTGAGTCAATAAGTGTTCATCAGTAAAACATCGCAGTAAGCTTAAGTTGCCAAAGATCTTTGATCATTAACTTGCTTTCCCATTTTTTTTTTAGAAGTCTAAAACAGCCCCACATACCAGTTCCTTTCATGTACCCCAATCTGGTTCTCAAAACTCATTTACTGTGTATTTAAATTTTACAGCAAGGACAAACCTTCAAGACCAGACTATTCCCTAATCATAGAAAGACCTGTAGACAAAGGACGATCTGACAAGTTAGAAGGGCATCATACTAGTTACGAAAAAAACAAAAAAGAAAGAAACAGATTACAGACATGGCTAGTTCTGTCCAGAAGACTTTACGTGCAAAAATAGGTGAAGGACAAAGCAGCAGAGTGTCCAGCAGGATAATGTCATTTCTTCCAAATGGCATGAGTTTTACCTGCAAATGTTCACTGTGGAAATTGGAGGTACACAAAGCTGCACATGCAACCATTTGTTAAGCTCTGAAAATTTATTTTTGCAACTATTTTGCAAGTACTGATCAATATTAAATTAGACATAGTGTGAATATTAAGCTATTGCATGACAATTTCCTCGTTTCATTGGTTTCCACCACAGTTTTCCTCCTCTGCACACATCGTCATCCAGAGTCCATCTCTGACCTGGTGTCTCACAGCACATATTCAGGACACTGGAAGCAGAACTCTGCATTCAATCCTATTGTTCTGATTTGCCTTCTCCATTGCAGAAGGACACCATAATAATTTTTGAGTACTACTACTAGACCCTTCAGACTTCGTCCCTGTTTGACTGTACAGGGTTGGTTTAACAGCAGGCTGTTGAGAATAAGATACCAACAAAATAGCAAAGAGCTATTTAACACGAATTCTGGAGACAAGGCAAGAACAGCAAGGCCTAAGTATCTAGATAATCCTGACAAGCATCCAAAGAGGAGGAAAGCTGTGGTTCTACAGAAAGACTTAAGATGTTCAAAATGCTTGTATCTAATTTGACAGTGTCATGGTGGTTCTGGCACAGAAATGGTCCTGCACTGCAAAGCTGGGCTTGAAGGTTTTCAGCTCCAGTTATATATTTGAGGGGGAAGGGGTAAAGTTGTCAAGTTACACCACCAAAAGTGCAGCAGCATCTACAACTATTATGAAATTAATTTAAAATTAAGCAAGTTAAATTGAGGCATCAAACTTTACCCAAAGAGTGTACAGATATCTCTAAGAGTGTAAAAATACAAGGAATTAACTTGAAAAAATGAAGCAGATGTAGGATTGAAGAACAAAAAGCTGGCTGAGAAACCTCCTACCTACAACAGTTAAGATCTACTACCAGTAACTCTGGAGAACACATTATGATACCAAAACCTCAAACCAAGACTAGTGGGAGATACAAGAATTCCGTATTTTGAAAAAGGGTAAGACAACTCCCATTAGTATATCAAATACAAGCAACTGAATAGGTCTATGATAGGGAGGATCTATTAAGAACTTCTTCCCTTGTTTTGACTTCTGCTAAAAATAATCACAGCTCAAATCATCACAGTCCTGTTTCTGTAACATGCCTTTATCCTTTCCCACTTTTCCACCTGTGCAAAATTTTTTAAGAAACAATCTTTTTGATACAGACACTGTAAAAGACCTATCATCAGGTGAATCCCCTTCAGAGAATTGCAGTTCCAGTCACCGAGCTCCTGACCTCACCCAGTTACATTCACATCCCCAGTGGCAAAGAAAGCTTTGCCGCTGCCAGCCTGGCAAACCGAGAGCCAGCGCCTGGCATGTAAAGTCAGGATTTGCCTTAACACCCTCAGTTACGAGGACAAAAGAAGTTGCATGATTCATGGCAAGCTAAGGGACTCTCCCTTAATACAAACCTACTAGCAAACATGAAAGGTTTTACATCTTCTGACAAGAAAAATATAGACTCTAGAAATGCTTTCATGCAGATTCGTCTTTAGCCCGGAGCAAAAGTGTCTGAGGATTTCCTTATATTTATTGGTATCATTATGTGTACAGGAATGATCCCAGAAGTAGGGCAGGGCTGAACTAGTTTTTAGCTAGATAAGTATGCATTATTTTTAACTCTAGGAGACTATAAAGAATAAAATTTAGGTGGCTAGCCTAACTAGTATGAAAAACAAAGGAAAAAATCAAATAAACTAATACAAAATCTAAGGCATAAAAACATTTAAAAATACAATTAAATACTAAACATGACAAAGATATGATGAAGTGTAAAGATCTCATTATTGTGTTTTAGATCTGCTTCAGAGAAAAACTATCAATGGCAATCACTCCATACGAATGGCACTGAGGTCTCATTAGTTACTGGTTACAAAACAAAACCTAATTAATTAACACTAAAAAAACCCCACACATATAAAAGCATTTAGTCGTGGAGCACACAGTATTTCAGTATAAAAAGACGTCTTTTAGCAACTTGACTTGCTAAGCTACTGTAGCTTTAAAAATAAAAAAGCGTTTTGGGGATGAGACCAGGTAAACAGGTAAATTTTGGTAAATAAGACTACTCTAAGTTTTCTCAATTTCACTGAGTAGTTTGATTCATTAAAATAAAAGTCTTTAGACCACAGAGACAAAGAAAAACTAAAGTTGCCATTTTATACATATATGTGTGTGTGTGGGTGTGTGTATACAGATATATAACCATCTCTTCCTCTCAGTGAAATTCAGATCTGTTTTGAATTAATAGAAACAAAGAGAAAAACTAGTTTCTTAAGAAAGGTGCATTATTTTTGCACTGCTGGGTGGCAGCTTGGCAGCACAAGCCAGGGTCCAGGCAGCATTTCAAAGTGCTGGGAAAACCCATGATCTACTGACTTTCACCATATACAGTGAAAATGTGATATTTTCCCCACATTTTACTTGTAATTTCCTTATGCATCACTTTCAGAAAGGTACATTTTTAGTATATACAGTGTTTCCTAAACCTTTATTTCGAGTTTGATTGGGATCTGGAACAACTATCCTGCAAATAAATCTTTTACCTGTAAAAATAGCAAGAATTAAACAATTCTTTTTGCCCATTTCCTCATCAAAATACTTTATAACCTGGCCTGAGAACTAGCACTTCAAATAAGGAGAGGCCAGCTCAGTCATTTGGCATTTATTGTAAACATTTCTCTGAGGCACCAGCTCTTTTTAATTGATGCACTCTTCAAAGTTAAAACAAATATTTCTTAATGCCTAATAAAAATTCAGATGAGCCTCTAACAATCATATTTCAAGCATTTACTAGCTTTGTCTGCATTTTGATCAGGGAGTAAATGCAGTAAGCTAAAACTTGTACTCCAACATTTGTATTTTTTCCTCCTAATATAAACCTCTGAGGACACACCTTTCTTCTAAGCTTTGGATTCTCACTTCAAGAAGGAAACAGTAACAAATCCCTTCAATCACCCTACAGGAGGTTCTCCTGTTTTGAAGCCTATTTTACCTCTTTGTCCCTGTCACACAGCTCCAGCTTGAGAATCCAGAACACAAAACCTCCTCTTTGAGACAGGAATTAGATACAAATAGATGCTATTTTTGAGAATCGTTACATTATTAAAATAATTTTTCCACTCCAAGAATGCTGATCTACTCTTCAAAACCAAACACATTTTCTTACAGAAATGACTGAATTGAAAAACCATACGCATCAGTCTTCTGGACACCAAGGTTTTACAGTGGTTCATTTGGCCTCAGTTTGAATTTCCAAAAAGACAAATCTTGTTTTTACTTCAGCCAGCCTTATAGGGAGGACTTTCCAAGGCCAAAGCAGGGCTAGGAAGGAGATGTTTTATGTTCCTACAAGTTTGCTGCACAAGCTATCCACATCTGCACATCTACAAAGACAGATAAATATGCCGTTCCCAGTGCTTATGGCTGATTCCTTCTGTCCTCTCAAAAAAACTCATCTAAGATGAAGTATTTTAGTGATGCGGGCTCTACAGTAAACACATTTTTAAAGTCTTTAACCTCTGCTCCTGAGATGCAGCAGTTTGATTGGTCAAAGTCTTTTCTTACAACCTTTCTGTTCAGAGAAAAGTATGTGTTCTAAATTTCAAAATTCATTCCACTGCAGCTTGAAAGAGTCTCATTCATTTTTGTTTTGTTTTCCAGGGAAGAAAATGTAAAGTAACAGTTTCTGATGCCCCAGGAGTTTAAATTGGAAGTGACAGAAGACCTATTAGTTTATATAGAAAGAGGAGAGCCATCTATTCCCAATGCATCACCAAACACCTTAAAAAAGGGTGATAAGGGTTCCTCAGAAGGCATGCTGGCAACTCATGGAATAAAAGAAGGTGGAGACTGACAGTACCTTCCCAACTGCAAAATGGTGACAGAAATCCCCAGTAAAGCAGTGTAAAAGTAGAAAGAAAGCACAACATCCACAGGGAAATCTATAGATTGATAGTTCCCATATGTGTTTTAGGGTAAAAGCTGTAGCCCATAAGGTCTGTCCCTAGGGTCTTGCCTCCTCCTTCTGTCACATCTGGAATAATAAGATTCAATTGCCTACTATCCAAGAATAAGATTCACTCCAACCTTCTATTTTAATATAATTTTGACAAACAGAGATATTCTGGAGGGAGGTACTCCTGCAGTTTTATATACACACATTCCTGCTCACCCAAGAACTCAAACATGCAAAATTTCCCATCCTAACTAAGATCCTTAACACCTTCTTTACAATGTGTTATGCAGCTAGAATAACTGATTACATCTTTTTATCTTATGGGTTTTTTTCCAGTGAGCTGCTCAGGACAGCATGCACAAACACTGACAAGAGAATGCATGAGTACCACTTCTGACAGAAAGCAGAGTTCAGCATTTATTCACTGTTAATTTGACTGTACAGTATTATCAAGATTACTGTAGTGCACAATGTTCTTGTAAGGTTATGAACTGGTTTGCATCCTTCCACTGCTAGAATTTAATACTGTACTAAGTGTGATAGATCTCATACATTATTAATCCCGTCCAGTTCTGCAGCAAGTTTCTATAAAACCACCACTGAAATACTACACTCTTAAGGTGCCTGACAAATCTGAAAGATGTAATATTAATATGGTTATGTTTCAGATAGGTGCATTTAACCCACGCTAAACAATCTGCATGTTCAGCTTGCGTGTTCCTGGGGAATATTTATCCTATTACTAAAGCCTAGGAAACAGGGCATTAGTATGGTTTATGACAGTATTACAAAGAGTGCTCAGCACAATGTAAAGTTATAGATAAAATCTGAATAGGCCAATTAATGGTTTTAGAGAGCTCTATACAAGCTATATAATTTTTCTGGACTGTGGAAAACTCTCGTTGAAGAACAAGAATGAAAGCACAGATCAGATCCCAGGATGTACCAACAGTTAGGATCACTGCCTTTACTGGCCTCCAGGATTACATTAAATACCTAACTTCAGTGCTGTGAAGTAAAGCAGATAAAGCTTTACAGCATATGTGCATCTCTTCAAAATTCTTATGCTTTTTCTTTTTTTTTCATAAAGCAAACATTCTTTTCAGGGAGAATGTGAAAGCTCTATTTCAGCTTCTGTAATTTGCTGCACTTTTTCCACTTCAGAGACTTTCTCAAAAAATTCTCTACCAATAAATATTACTCCCTGCCACATATCTGCTATGTCAGTAATACTAAAAGAAAAGAAAATATGTTTAAACAATGTAAGGCAATGTTCCACTTAAGCCGTGATTCTCTGTAACACTACTGTAAACCTGCCTCTCTTCTCAGAGGTCAGTAGGTGTTTTAGCATCAGTTGCAGTTAGAACAGATGTAACTCTGTGCCTGATTCAGGCCAGTATCCAAAGTAATCCCCAAAAATAATTTTTCACTCAACACTCTTGGTTTTCCTCTCCTTGGAATGCAAAGTGGTACATACACATACAAACTCACACAGTGCCCCTGCTTTGGTGGTCCTCTAGGAGAAACTGTCATGCTTAACTTAAACTTCAGCCCATCAAAGCATAAATTATTTTCAGAGAAGCCTGCGCCTACGCAAAATCAAAAAAAAAAAAAAAATCCAGAAAACAACCCCTCCAAAGAAAACCCTAAACAAATAAACAAAATCTGACTTAAAAGGACACTGGAAAAAAAGTCAAGACACAAATATACTACTTTCCAGGTTTCCAAAATCTCTGAAGTTTTTAATAAGAGGTATTTAAAGTATATTACAGAAAATCAGTTAAATCAGTTATTCTCTTACAATTCAGGTGGCTGGTCTCACTTCCTCTACTTTGATTTGAGCAACATCGAGCTTATCATATAATGGCTTGTTCCAAATACTAATTGTCCAAATGCTAGAGGGATTCCCAGGAGTAAGCCAGCAGTATCAGAACAGAGTAGATTAAAATATTGAACATGTATAACTCATCTTTTTACATTTATAGTAATTTGAAATTCTGGCTATCATTAGCAATACACTGAACATACTAAAATGAGAAAATATACTATGGAATTTTCCATTTCTGACAGCAATTTAAACAGACAACTGTGAGAAACACTCAATTGTGTAATTAAGCTATCTGGAAAAAAGACAACAAGTTTTTTCCTTTTTTTTCCTTCATCTCCCTCTCCTGTCAAGTACATTTTTGCAGACATTCTCAGTTTAATAATGTAAAGATCCACTGCAATTTTTTTAATTGTGCTTTGTATTTATGCATGGCACCAAAAAAAAAAAAAAAAAAAAAAAAAGTGACATTACTGAGTAAGTTACTTGACAGCAAAAAGATTTTTTTTTCCCATTCACTAACTTTGTTTGTTCTCTTCCCTTCCTTAATTCAGCCCAAACTTTTGAAAAGCAATGTATATATACATTCTGAAATACATTGCAGTCAGACAATGAATGAGCTATACTTAACTAAACACACAGTGGGGAGGTGCAGTGATACTGAACCACCCTTGTTCCACTGAGTAGCTTCCACTGTGCCCCATAAACATCTGCAGGATCCCCTGGCAGCCCTAAATACTCAGCTGGGAAGGGAGTATCTATTAAAGCAGGATTAATGTATAGATCTTCAACCCCACATCTAGCTGAAATAAGAAGTGAAAATGAAGGAAAAACTAGACTACCCAATGTGATAGAAGTAATAAAAGGGGAACATATTTCTCATCTGTTAACCTTGAATATCTGCTAGCTCAAGATTTTCACATTCTTCATGTATTACTTCACTGTTCACTCCTTAATAACCACTCAAAAATCAGCTGCACATTAAAGAAATGCAATATAAATTTGACTGGACTCACTACATCTGAGATATCCTCCAATACAGCATAAAGCTAATTTAGCTGTCACTTACTGTAAGTAAAATGACAAATATCTGTAATATCTGTCAAGATATGAAAGCTTTAAAGAGAGTTATGCAGCTGTCAACATTTTGATGACTTTAACAAGAGAAAAATAAATGAAGAGAGAAAATAGACAGCACGTCTGTTGTGTATCCAGTTGCCAAAATCTCCTATTACTTATATTAATAATAATAAAATTACTTCATAAAAATAAGATAAATAACAAGGACTTCTGAAACAAACTGATATAAGTAAACATATTAGTACTGGTGAAACACATCCATAGAAAACACTGCTAAGAAATGGAACGTAGGCCTCTTCTGTAACTCCATAATTATCATAGTATCCAGCATTTATTTAATTTAGAATTACTATTTATGAACCAAAAACACAGGAAGCCTTAGAAGCCACAACCAAATTATGACTGATCAAATATTTGGCTTCCTATTTCTAAACAAGTTTTATTCTTTACGTATTTTAGTAATTCAGCAGTAATTTAAATCCTTTTAGCACCTGAGGGAGGAGCTTGTTCAGTTTCCCATGTTGCATACTTTTTGCAAAAAGGCATCTTAAGGACTGGCTGTAAAGACATTTTGACTGAGGCAGTTTTCATCCCCTTTCTTGTGCATGTATTGTCAGTCTATTTTCATTTAGCTGTCAGTTTACAGGTGCTGACAAAAGCGTATGCCTTCCTCCTCTCTCCCTGCAGGAAAAACAGAACATTTCTTTAGAGTCTTAGGTTGACTTAGCCCATTTTATATCCAGTTTCACATGTTTTGCATAAAACACCCTACTATAAAGGAAAATCAAAAATACAGCTGTTCTATCTAGGATTCTCATCTGGGATACAGGACTAAGTTCAATGCAAACTGTGAAAATACACCTGCTACTAAATACCCAAGAAAAAGCAAAACAGAAAATTCCTTTCTTCTGTATTGGAAAGAATAATAGAAGTTTTGAAAAGTGGGATTACAGAAAATAGGAAGACTAGAAGAAAAGTATTTTCACTTTCGTACACTGGACTCCAGCTACACAACCAAGAGTTAAACGTGTTTTGGGGAATAGGATTGCAAATCCAATCCTTCAGAAATAATTTTAGTAGTGATAAAATCTGACACAGCAGTCAGGAAGCTGCTAAAATCAGAAATCTACATCTTCTAATGCACTTTTTGATTTTGCCCCTGATTTCAGACCCATAGTACCAAGCAGACTTTTGTAAAGCAGAAATTTATGGGTGATAGAAAAGAAGCAGCTAGCTTGCTTCTCATGAAAACCTCAAGGCGAATCACCAGAATAAGACATCGTTTTTCCAAAATATAAAATATAAACATGAGCTCCTACAAGAAACATTAAAGGAGATCATATAAAAGATCCTATAAGGAAGCAAGAAGAATATGTTGTATCTTGTGATTAATATCACCATATTTGTAAAACACACTTCCTGCAATTGCAGGATAAGGTAGTTGCTGTTTGTTGATAGAATGCCCAAAGTTTTTTTAAATAGTAATTTCAGTGGCTGAAGAATAAGACTGAGTTTACACAAAAGTCTCACTACTACATCACCAAAATTATATGCATCCATTTATCTAGAATAATTAAACATCTGTACTTACATTCTTACTTCGTTTGAAGGCAATGCAAACCAATTCAGCTTGATTTTCTAATGAACTCATAATAGGCTAAAATAAACTTCCTCTCCACTAAGATTATCTATTCACAGTTTGGCAATAGCTATTTAAAGATCTTTCTGACTAGTAAAACATAGCTTGTGAAGCACTCTGTTTTTCTCAAAAAAAAAGTGTGCACACACATGTTTTCTTTCTCCATTTTCAGTGTGCGATTTCCCAGATTTCCTTATAACACCATCTGATGGCAAAAAATTTATTGGCCATTTAGAGACAGGAGACAAACTGCCAGGCAGATCTCACACTAAGCAGGATCAGATTTACTTGAGACTTCAGTGAGAGACCTAAGCAATAAACAAATAAACGAACCCAGAAACCATGAAGATTGCTCTATACTGTGATTAATACAACAGAAGTGATTCAATATCTCAATATGGCCTGAAAAAGAGTGGTTCTAAAAAGCAGGGTTAATGAGTGATCTTCAAAAATTTTACGAAGCTTTAAGTTTAAAAAAAAAATCACAGAACAGAAGTACTCATGGGTATGGTGATGAAGAATTACATATACTACTCAGTTAAGACCTTGCCCTACTATTAAGAGGCCCTACTACATTTTACCCATATCATTTTACAACCGACACCCATATGGGAGGGTTTGCAGATGAAAAGACATACATTGTCATGGTTTTTTATAGTGTTTTGGCCAGAAAGAGATTGCCATGAAACATGGTTGGTGGCTGTTTTGCTTGACTACATTTACTCATTCTGAAAGACTAATGGGCATATCACACCACTTGGCTTCAAAACAAAGAAACAAAGCAAAACTGAAATAAGCTGTAACAAGGACAGTGTAGATTTCCCACTTAGCTACTGAAAATAGTAACTTAATGATTTACAAACAGATTTGCACATTTTTCTCAAGTATGTTTCCTAATTCGATTGTATGGACCTGTTAATACAATCAGCAAACCATACTTTTAAACCAAGAATAAAACCACTGGAAAGAAAACCTGGGTTTGGATTTTTTGAGTGTCCCTCGTGTGAAGGACATAAGTTACCTTCTATTATCAGCAACTTGTTTTTACATTTATAAATTGGATAGAAATTTTAAATCATATAAAAGCTGTATTACTATGCATAATTTACCACTATTCAGTGTATAGACTAATTATCCTTAATCCAGCATACCTGTGATAAGAACTTACAATTCATTTAGCAGATGACATTGGTTACAGTTTCTGATAGTGTCAGGGTGGCGGGAAATGGAAAAAAAAATAAACTCAACATTAGCTATAAATTTATCTTCCTTATTTATACCTGTCCAAGCTCAGGAAAAAGAAACATGTCTTAGATATCAGAAAATGAAGCCTTCAAACATTGCTACTCCACATTATCACACATCTGATTTTTAAAAACAGGAACAGCTGCATTTACTGATAAGAAAGCAGGAAGATGTTGTATGTGTTTGCACAGATGTTTGTAAAATCCTTCTTTGTTAAGCATATGTCTAAGAAATAAGCCACCTTTAATCTTCTCTAATGATTAAGTCAAATGAAATAAATGACATGGCATAGTATCTTTAAAACATATACAAATAAAAGAAATCAGCATTCTTGTTTTCATACAAAAAGGAAGTTATTTCAGCTTTGTAACTTCAGTTATCACAACTACTAAGAACTGATTAAAGATCAGTGAGATTAAATGTCACACAAATATTTATTAATACTACTAGAAGAGTACACTTACAATCATAGTCTGTACATCAAAGGAGAATATGGGAGGATATCTCCCTTGTAAATGGGAGGTATTCCAAATAACTGAATAATGGATTAAGGAAATATTAAGAGCAACCTTCACTTTACAGTAACAGCATATATGATCATTTCAAGTTTTTGTTATTCTTCATTACATAACTTAGCTAAGCAATCATGAGGATTGGAAAATACATTTTAAGAGAATAAAGCAAAAGAGTGAACTTGTAAAAAGAAAACTCCATTTTTATATTTTACTCCAGGCGTGTATCTTATACATGCGGGTTCAACGTAAGGTGCCACACATAAAATAACCTCTCTTTCCATGCCCATGGGAAGAGTTCAGAGACAACACATGAGCTGGGGCCTAATCAACTTCTCAGAACGTAAACCAACATGTCTCAAATGAGCATCTGGGATATATATACTTTTTTAATAAAACTGGGGTAGGTTCCTCTGAAGCCAAGTACTATTTATTTCAAGAATTGCATCATAAACTGCCAAACTATACCTGAATAATCCCAGACTACCAAACTCAATAACATAAGCAGAATTCAAATTTTTCACATAACAAAAAATTCTTTACAAGTTGTCCAAACACTTAAGTAAAACCAATCAGCCCCAGAGAAGCTGAGTACCCACACAGGGCAAAAATTACTTGCATTCACATTAAATTGGTTCAGACAGGGAAGGGTCAATCTTCTTGAACCTGAAAGTCACATATTGTAGTGTTTATGAATGGGCAAAACCCACGAGAAAAGTTAACACCTATCTCCTAAAGAAGAGAGGCAAAGAATTTGGGAGCTGTAGAATCCCAGGGCTCCTGCCATGGAGCAAAGCTGAGAAGGAAGCAGGGCTGTCACATCAGCAGTACCAGCTCTGTGCAAAGAGGAGTCAGGTTATTCCTTACACAGCACCTACAGCCTGGGAACTGGACCATGTACACCAAAGCAAGACCTGAACTCCAACCAGAAACCATCATGTGGTGTTTAATGTGGCTGTTTATTAGGCAAGCACATCAAAGTGGAAAACTGCTTCCTAAGGAGCAAAGAACAAGGCTGGTACTGACAAATAGGAAGCATTACAAAACCACAAGAAAACAGTCCACTTAAGAATTGCCCCACCCATTAACTAACAGCCAGTATTTCAGGCTCTCTGAAGCCATCTCAATTACAAGAATTTTGTAGATAACTATGTACTGAATAATGTACCATGTAGAAGAAAAAAATAAGAAAGCATTTGGAAAGATATGCAAAATATGAGCAAAAAAAGAATTTCAGATTTCTCTTCCAGAAGTTTATGTAACTTCCCATTTTCATTCAGAAAAAAACATTATTTTTAACGATGTCTTATTTTAAGAACCTAGAGATGTTCAAAGATATTTTTCAGAACAGATCAATTCTTGCTATAGAGCTGATGCTTCAAAATTCTGTATGTTAAAAAGCAAACTCATCATTTTACAAGCAACTCATTAAAAATGAAATTGTTTTATCATTATATGAACTCACATAAATTTGACATGCATTTTATTTCTCACTAAGTACTACTCAAGTTTGTTGCTGCTCTTTTCTTGAATATGTGGAGATAGCTCTTTCCAGCAAGAGCTGAAGACACAGCATCAGTTAAATGCAGGTGGATTGTTCCTTCTGACATAGAAGAGATTCCAGCTGGGAGAATAGTAAATGAAATCACTCAACGACCTAAAAAACATTGCTTTCTGTTCTCAGGACAGGCATATCGGTAGTAGGGCAGCCCTGTACCATATATTTCTGCCACATACTTCTGAAGTGTCAACTACACAAAACAGAATGTGAACTGGTCTTTCTGCTTAAACTCAAAATTAGGTCAGCCTACAGTAATGGCTTAAGATCAAGAAAACTTTCCAGCTGTTCATTAAACAATTAGGCTAAGACTCAACTCATGCAACTCAAATCATAAAACATAAAGAGCCTCTAATTACCACAATTCCATAGATATATGTATTAGAGGAGACAGCATGGAGGTGAAATGGCTCTGTAACATATCATTTTCCTGCTCTTAATAAAGTCAATGGCTGCCATAGACTTTCAGTGACAAAATGAAAGCCACAGCTACTACGTGTTTTAGAACATTATGTCAACATTTAGTACTGCCAATGCCTATTTTAAAATAACCAAAATATTTTACAAGTTTAGGAAAAAAACCAAAACAACTCCCATTAACACAAGAACAAGGAGAAAAAAAAAAAAAAAAAAAAAACCTTGGAAGAAAACCAGAGGCTTAGTCCTTTTTGGAGGTCTCTGTTCTTTATTCTTATTCCCCAAGGCAAACCTATAAAAGTACAGCTAAATACTCAGCACAACAAAGGGAAGCCAAACTACAGAAGCACTGATGTAACGAAATATAAAAACCTACAATGAATTAATCAGCTAGAATTGGAACCACAGTTCTGCCTTGCCCCATTCTCTATTTGCCTTCCTCCCACTCTGTGCCACAGACCACGATGAAGTCTTGACTTACAGTGTGGACAGTGGGAGGCAGGAACAGATATCCTCAAACAGAGGAAGCCAGAAGAGTACTGCTGTCTGCTGATCTCTCTGAAAATACTTTTACCTGAGGAGCTCATGGAGGCACAATTTAGAGCCAGCAATAAGCAAGGTCATCTCAAATTAAGGATGTCCTGAAAGGCTATGCAGAGCAAAGAGACAAGTCCAAGCATACAGCAATTTTTTTGTGCTTTAATTTTATAACAGTTAATTTTATAAAATGTATAAAATTTAATTTTATAAATTTATAACAGTAAAGAATCTAGCCAAAAATAACATTGCATGTACCAGGCATTGCATGGTTTAACTACAGCAAATCGTACTGTCTGCATGTTAAACCTGCTCACAGATTTTGCAGAGTCAACAATACATCAGTAGTGACTGATTATATTAATTGCCTTCTAGATTAATATGTGTGGCCTTTTCAGCTGTGCTGTTAAATTGAATAAAACCAAGAACTGATGCCACAGAACTTAGGCTTTTCCCATGAAACTTGACTAGTTTCTATGCTGTAGCAAATGGGAAGTTTTAAATGCCAGCCCTCTATCCCTTTCATCCTTTGCAGGCCACAAAGTGGAGAACATGCTAATTTCATGCACTAAGATTCCTCAATTTAGCAATGATTTAAATGAGAATTGTTTTCTGAGACTATTAATCGGAAATAACACATCTCAATATTAACATGCCAAAATTCTCTTGTTCCTTCCTACCCCTCCTTCCTCATCTTCATTCTTCTGTTTAATGCAAATACCCTTGGAAGTAAGAAACAATCAATCCTTTTTGTTTTACTTAAGAGCAGAAAACGACAAAAAAATATTGCTTTTCTTCCAAAGCTTTGCAAAGTTTTGCTTTGGCGCTTGCACAGTCAATCAGCACGATGATGTTGTTCAGTGCAATTGGGAACAGAAACATAGAAGTCTGTCTGGTGCAGGTCATAAGAATGTATGCATATTTTACCACTGAAGCATATTTTTAAAAATCCACTATGTATTTCACTAAATATGTCATCAAACTATATCATCCCAGTACCCTAGGTAGAGGCAGGATAAGGAGACTGGAGGAAGTCATGTTTCCCCACCACAGTAACTTGACTTCACTGTATTTATCACAGCAGAAATAGTGCCATTAACTTCCAGTTAAAGGGCTGGTTGTACAGTAACTATTTGTGATCATTTCATCTTTAAAAAGGCCACTGTTAATAAATTGGGGCAGGGGTGGGGAAGGGAAGGAGAACAGAAACGAAAGAATTCTCATGTTAAATTAATAATTTCAAGATCCAGAATAATAGTTATCTGATAGCCAGAAAAACATATGTTTTGGTATGAAGTGCACTTCAGATTATCAAAATATAACACTAAAACTAGGTTATACAGTATAGCTATACAACCATTTTCCTTCTCCTGAATCATTATCACAATTTCTCCACTGCAGAAATTCTTTTGCTATCAGAAAGTTACACAATAGTACCACTTCATCAAGATGAGATTATTTTCCTAATTCTAGAAGCAGACACACTAAATTAATGAAATGGTGTTTGATATTAAGTGATCAAGCCTAAGTGCAAAAAAGTGATTATATTTTATTTTTAAAATGTTGTGCTGCTTAATGCTGCTATCAAGTGGGTCCTAACAAGACATTTTCATCTGCAATACTTAACTACCATAACATAAAGGAGAGGGAAATAGGAGCCATGTTGAGATTGACAACCATAGAAGTACTTTGCTACTATAGTCTATACTTTTGAACTGTCCTTAAAAAAATATCAATATCTAAATTGATTTTTGAATTAAAAAAAATATTATTCTGTTATCCTTCAGTCATCTTTGAAGGTTAAAGCCAATTTTAAAAGACATCCGTGTACAGTTATATTGGACTGTCTTCAGGCTGCAATTTGACTGAGGAAGGCTTCCAAATGACAAAACTGACACTGCACTAATACTATCATCTCCAAGGGTTTAGCTCAGGCTCCAAAGTGATGTCAAGGACAGATCAACATTTGAGATAATCCACAAAATGATTCAGAGTATATAAACAGGTATAACTGGCTGGTTTACATTCAGCTTCACATTATGTAATGGATAGCATTAATTTGATCACTTGTATTAATTCTACTTTGCAATGTTAACAATTCATTCAAAACATACTGAAAAATTTCTTCCAATTAATATCATACTATAAAGGAAGGAATCAGTATGATGATAGAGAAATCACCCCAACACAACTGCGAGGTAATAAGAAACAGGTGATTCTAATCTACCAGCATATTATCAAGGACTGATAAACTCTGTAAATATTTATAATACCTAATTTATAACTCAAATAAGGATATTGGGGCTGGTTTTGTTTTCTTATTTCTGAGAGGAATAATTCCTGTATTCAAAGACATATAGACACCTACTAGGTAAAAATATAATATACATATCATGAACAAGCTAATACCTGCACAGTAAAAAGAGAAAAAAGCAAAATATAAAAGGAGCTCATTAGACTGTTACAATATCCCTTTCATCATGCTTACAATTACTTAAAAGATTTGTACATATTTAAACTGTAAGGGGCTTCTTCCCAACCCAATGTGTTACTGAGCTTACTGGTGGAAAGTAACATAGGAATTCAGAACAACATTAGAAAATATGGTTTTTATTAACAGAGCATTGTAACCATGGAGAATTAGAATACATTTTGAGATCAATCCATATCTCAATGTTCAATATGAAATGCTAGCTATAGTGCAGCTCATTTATGCTCATTGAAATATTTTCATCCATTTTGTTTATTTTACTAATAATTTCTCATGCTAGAATTCAGGCCTTTAAACAATGTTTTCCAAACTTACCGTAACACGATTGTACAAAACATATTGTATTCCATTCTAACAACCTATCCCTTCATCCATCCTCCACTACAGGTGCTACATAAATGGACACACAGATGAAACTTATACTGAGGGGTTTCTGGGAAAAACAGAAAAGGATTAAACTACCCAAAGGCTGCTTCTACCACAAAGCCCCAAACAGCTGGGAAGACCAAAAAAACCCCAAAATATGCAACACATCTCTGCCTTTCTACCACGTGAGGAGAATAAGAAGTCCCCCAGAACTGAGGCTGCATGCTGTCCTCAGCCATGACTCCAGTTCAAGATGTTCCCATCTTTCCACTTCCCTCCAGTTGTTTTCAGGCCTGCTTGCACAGCACACTGACTGATATGCTAGGACACCTAAGGAGGTGACGAAAAAGTGGAAACAAGCAGTCTGCAACAATAGAGGAAATATTTTCAATGCATACTGCTGCCAAGAAAACGATATATAAAACATCACCTATCCAAGTTTGTATATGTGAGTTTCATAGAATTCAGGCTTAAGCATCTCTTTCTGAGGCAACAGGATACACAGGCAATCCAGCTTTCATAGATAAAGCTCCATGTTTATATCAAACTTAAGATTTAACATAGAAACAGTTTATTTAACTAACTCTAAAGGAAATCTTCAGACATTAATGAAAAATAGTTCTGTTTATCCTTCCTCCACCAAAACAACACACACTTTCACAATGGTAAAACTAACCTTTGGCATAAAACTGAGGGTCACTTTTTTTCCATAGCATGAATACTTAAATGATTGTATTTGGCAGAAGGGGAAAAAACCCACACCACTTTCCAGGTGAAGAATGTCCTTGTGCTCACTTACAGAAACTGACACCTACTCATCACTACAGTGGTACTGTCACCACATATGTTTCAAGAACATATGTAATGTTCCAAGAACATTAAATTAAACACACAGGCCATTTTTCAGCAGCCTGCGTTCCAATAAATAGCATATCCCTGGATTATTTTTTTCTTATCAAAAAATTACTAATTATAGTTCTATAATGTTGGTTCACATAGGTATTTTACCCTTTTAGATCTGCTATGGACTTATAATATCAAACACTAATGAAAAGCTTCACAGAAGACATGCAAAATTCGTTTGAGATAGTCATGTATTTATTTCAATTTATTTCAATTTAATTCAATTTCAATTATTTCAAAAATGTACAAGAAGAACATTTCCCAGGATTTGACAATCTTGAATTAAAAAATGAACTACATAAATAGAAAGCCAAATATAAACATGAAGTAAAAACAATGATTAAAACACATTAAAGAGGAAAGAAGGCATTAAAGCCCTACTGTCTTCAATGATACAAGGACTGGAAACAAAATATTTCCCTTAGAAGCATGTGGGATAGAAACTGTGGCATTTATTCAGGAGCAACCTCACTCCTGATTATGGAGATAAATTCCTAATGTTAGACTATAAAGTAATCTGAAGGAGGAGAAACAGTAAAGTATATGAAAATCTAATAAAGTTATCAGCTATACAGGAGAAGAATGAGGCAGAATGAAGATGTAAAATGAGAGGTACAGTAGGTCATCATATTCTAACAGTCACTGATGGAAACAACTGTTTCCATGTTCTCTTCATTTATATAAATCATGGGAATTCCTTCTGAATAACATCATTTCAGCTGACATGAAATTAAAAGGCCTCAACAGGCAAATGAACCAATGGAAATTTCTGAAAGGGACCTTCTATCAGAAAAATACTCAGGTATTAAAATCTGCTTCTGGTGAACAGTAACTTTTCTGCCTCACCATCAGCCTCTCTCTACCTTTTCATTCTGCCTACTCCTTACACAGGCTAACAACTCTTATCATTTATCTCCTCAACATAATGTCTTTGCAAGCACTGCAGTATGAGAAACATTTCAAGATGCACGCCTCCAGCACAGAGTCTTCTGACTCAGTCCTCTGAGTTACAGTTTAAATGTTCAAAGAAAACAAAGAGATGCAATATAATAACCAAAGAGCAGACAACAGAACAGAACCATGCAGGAAGGAAAGAGTAGTGAGCTACTCAGGGCAGCCAAGAGCTCTGCATGTTACACCAGGTGTTGGTTCAGTACGATCCCAGTAAGAAAAGCATTTGGACTCTGTGCAGCAGTGTACCCTGTAAGAAAACTGGGATCACACAGAGAATCTTACATCCCCTTCAGCTGCTGGGAACGCCGAGCTGTGCAGCATGGGACAGGGCCTCCAGTGGGGGCACAGCCACCGTGCACATGCCATTCTCAGAAAGGCTACAGCATTTTGCTCATTTCAGCCCTTACCAGATTTCCTTGAACGAAAACAACTCCGTGTTTCGTTCCTACTGCCAAATGAAAGGATGTTTACCTGGGAGCTTGTTGCTGCAGCCCTAGATAAAGGCAAGGCTACACAGCTGGTGTAAGCAGCAGGCAGGAGCTGCCCATGGCTCCTCTCTGGCAGTGGGAGGCTGGGCTCACCCTGCACCAGGGCACCTGCACAGCACAGCCCAGCCTGGCCCTGCTCAGGTCAGCTCTTACTCTTATTCACCCTGCTGCATCACCATATTTTGTCAATCCTGAACCTCATCACCAACGTTCTTCTCTTTCACAGGACCTACAGTCTGTGCTTGGAAATAATCTTTAGCTGTCCACATGGGAAGGGACATAAACCCATAGTTTAAGGCCAGCAAGAGTTCCCCTATTCAAAATCTAAGTGCTTCCTTTTAGGTTCTCAAAATAATTTTCTCCGAAGAAATTTTTGCCTGCTTGTGCTAGACTGTTTAACAACACTCAAGGAACCTTCTAGGAAAAAAATTGCAAGGACATCAAGAGATCCAAACTATGCAAAAAGGTTGAAAAAATTTTCAGCTCAAATAAAAGAAAATGTCCAATGGAAAATAGCACAATTGTTCACTAGACTGGAGGAAACAGTTCAGCTTGCACACCATATACTCTGTTCATGAGTAAGTATATTTTAAACATAAGAAGACACAGCAGTGAATTCTTCTACATTTGGAATGGCAAAGCTTTTACCAGAATTAAATATTAATAATTTTCATGATACCAGTTTTTTGATACAGGTTTTTAATCTTTTTCTGTTCCTATTGTGGTTTGTTGGGAAATATTTTCTTTTTCTATGTTGGCAATAAAAATAAACAAATTGCTTATTATGATAGTGTATTCCTAAGGCTTTTAAGAGAGCCTTAACTGTAGTTAAAGCTCCTTTACGTGAAAATTGCATCTCCAGTGGAACTGAGATTAGACAGCATAAATTCTAAATACACTATTTATGGCAAAAAGAAACAGAAAAACAGAAGCAGTAGAGAGAAAACGCAAGTCATACTTGCAAATCCATTTTTTTTTCTTCCCTGTGTATAAACATGTAATCTGACTAAATGAGTAGGCTGGATAGTTGTCTTTTCTAGAATACTGATAAAATTTTCATCACACTGAAGAGTTTCAGGGCAGGCTAAATTACTTTTACATACTACAACCTGCCTAGTACACAAGAAACCACAGTGCTGTTTCTGAAATTCCACTGTCTTCTCAAATACATGCTTTTTCAAAACAATTTTTCTCTCTCCCCTTGCCTTTTTCTTAATACAGAAGGCAAGGAAGAAGAGGAATACATTTTTTACTCCAGTTTTTTGGAAAAATTCATCCTCTTCCAACACATTTATTCTAGATGAATCCAGAGCCTAGAGCATTTTCTGGCCATCCTCTCTAAATTTTAATTATTACCAAAGCAATGAGAGCACACAGACAAGAGAAGCAGATTCTTTTAATTCACATGATGTCTCTGAAGGTTTTTTTTATATATACAGAGACTTTTTTAAATGATCTCCAGTATCATAAGGCAACTGTTATCTCAACAGAAGCCAAAGCGGGGAACAGATCTGGGTACAGTCATGTAAGTATGCACACTCACAAAGCAGTCATTAATTAAGATATGCCTGACTGATAGCAATGCAGTCACTCCTGTCTACACAGTTTCTCAGGACTAGCATGTGCTTTTGGAATCTGGGTAGCCTTCTCCATGGCTCTGCCCCATTGGCGTTGATTATGTATGATTAATGGTTTAAAGGAATAAAAAGAGAAAGGTCAACTTCTGAGTTCAAAACAGAGCAGCTACACGGGGAGTAATTAAGATACTTGTGTAAGCATGATTAATAAGCACAAACTGGCACACTGTGCTGTAAACAAGATGCAACCAGATGGTTAGGATGAAAAGGATTTTTCCTAAAAAGCAATTTTTCAATGCCTTGAAAGTTGGTTTATTTTTCCCCCTCTAAGCCTTACACAACTCATTATCTACACATCCTAAAGGGAAGAAAGAAATAGTAACCCCTTCAACATTCCCCCTTTCCTGGCTTTTTTCATACATATAACTACAGTTTGCATGTAAATGGATTCAACTCATCTTTGTTTAACGTTGCCTTTTATGTCGAGTTTCATGAATTGCTAAGCCTGACAAGGTTCACTGGGAGTCTTTTAACTCCCACCCACAAGTTCTCCCTGGCTGTCATGTGACTGGCAGTATAGAGGGATCAGCAATGGCATTTATGGGGAAAGCGGGAAGACAGGTGTCAGAACGGTCCAGCAGGCAAACCGAACGAACACTAATCAGCTCTGGTGTTCTTTTACAATCCATATCTAATTCACAAGTTTCATTCTTTCTGAAAAACAATTACTAGGTTTTGAAGTTCATTGTGCATTTACTCAACTGTCTCTTCACATTAACGTAAGTGGGAACAAGAAAAAAAGAGTCAGCAGGCAAAGGACATCAAAAGATCTTAGAGAAGATGAAGGCTTTATTTTAAAGTAATATAATTACAGATGAGCATAATGTTTTACAATAAATTTAAATGTATAGTTACATCCTTATGCGCTAGGAAAATATTGGCTGGTTGTCTCTCGAGCTGAAACTCTGGTACATACAAATGACTTTGCTGAGAGAAGAAAAATAAACAAAAAAATCTCATTGCAACATCAAAGGAATGGATATTAAGGCAACAGTGGGAACAACAGAATCAGTACTCTGGGAAGTATCTACAGTTATAAGGCTCATCTCTGAGAAATAATAATAAAAGATTACAAAAGGAATATTTTGCACAATTCAAATTCTTCTCAGTTCAACATATTTATTCTCCACAGGTAAACTTTACCTCATCTTCATCTAGTTTATAAACAATTTTAAAAATTCAAAACCACAACTCTGCATTCCCCACTGACAAATCCTCTTAAGAGTTTGAGTATATAATCTGGTAAAGCCTCAGCTAATCTTCATTGGTGGTAGTGTTACTGACTCCAGTATTGGGAAACTTGCTTTTGTGTTACGTATAATGTTAGGAGACATCTTAAACTCCAGCATATTCTCTAGTAAAGTACCGATTTCTTAGGCACTTCGTTTTCACTCCCACAAGAAGTTACAGGCACACAGCATCTGTTTTGCAAATAATCCTTTCCCTCCATGTAAAAGAACATCCTTTCAAGGACTTCTGTACAGAGAATAAATACTTGGTAAGTGAAAGGAAAAAGGCCCTATATCAGGAACCTCAGTGTACCATGATCCAATTGTGCAGCAGCAGAGCTTGACGTTTATGCAACTTAAATCTAGAAATATTTCCTCTATGAAAAAGTAACACATTCAAATACACATTTTGATTAGAAACTTAATACAGGACCCCAGTGTTAAGTGACTTCCGAGTTTTCTTAATGGCTGAATTGTGATTCCAGGAACAGGATGGGCACTCATCTAGAGATACAAGAGTACAGGAACTTCCAATCAATTAACCAGACAGATGAAAAGCATTTTTCAGTTCCATGTGAGTAAATTCTGGCACCTGAAAAAGCATCATGCTATGTAACTTCTTTCCCTTTTTCACTGAGCACATCTTTCAATTTCTAGCAAGACAAGCCTGTATCAGTCCTGACTTTTACCACCACCCATTAAATAATGTTTCCCAGACAGGCAGTTATCATGCAATCCTATAACAAAGTCAACGTATAGATTGCTAGCATACTTCAACTTTGAAGTTGTTAAAGGGAGAATGCTAGCAAGTTAAGAATGACCACTGCTAGGCTGGCACTGCTAAGGACACTTCTCTAGACCTAGATACCCATAGCTAAGAAATGAGATTCATTTAAATCCATCCCATTGGACTGCCAAGAGTTTGGCAGCAAAACAATTAAAGCAATCCATCTCTAGACATCCTGGTCTCACACAATTTTCAAATTTGCTTTGCAAAAGCAGTAAAAATTAACATTGATTATTCCCAAAACTACTGTTAGGACAAGTCTCAGGAGTCCAAACAATCATGTTGAAAAAAACCAAGCTCATGTGAAATGTATGTTCATTCATATTTGTGCCATTAGTTTATACGGGATGAGTCAGACTGTAGCTTCGTCCCACAATTAATCAATCATTCTCATATTGTATTTCTGGGGTTTTCTGTCTATTGTACCAACAAAAAATAAGTAAGAAGACAAACTGGCATGGATGTTACTCACCAGGGCTGATGAGTAAAAAAAACAGGAAAGAAAGCTGGATACATTTGTGCTAAATACATTCTATATATTGAGAGCTTCAGCCTCTGGTTTCCGATCTCTTACAACAAGTGTATGTATTCAACACTGAGTAGTAATTTTCACTGAATTACTTTTTTTCTAAACCACATGCATTCTGAACAATTTATATACTACACAGAAGGCTTGGAGTTACAAAAAGGGAAAGAGAAAATTTTATTAAATAGATGGACTTTACTGTTTCATAGTATTTTAGCTAAAAGGTTCCAGCATTTCCCTGAAATACGAACTTGTATCAAAATTAAAAAATAAATTGCTTAAAAAAGAAAAAAACCCCTTCAATATGTTTTCATTACCACTTAGAAAGGTTTTCATATACACTTTCTTATATGTGCACAAGTAAATCAACATTAACCTAAACTTTACCCTAGAAATGCCTAGAATGATTCATCTTTCAAGGGAAATTTGAGAAAGATTTAAACTGTCCGATATTAACTAATCCAAGCACACACAGTGAGCAAAACCATAGTACATGCACACAAGAAGTTAAGAAGTTGTCCCTCTGATAGAGCACACAGACTCCACAACGAGCACACGCTGCAAGTCTTCACCTTAGCACCTCAAATTCAAGTCAGACAACTCTTTTTATGCTCATTTTATGCTTGTTTGTTTCTTTCTTTCCGCAGCAGAAAAGTATTCATGTTACCTTAATGGATTGAGCTCCATATTAACACTGTTATTAAAAGCCACACTTAGGCCATTATTTTTTAAGTATTTTCTGCAAGACCACATTGGAGAGTGCTCTTGCATCAGCTGTGAAACTTTCCAAGGACAACTGTATATTTCTATCTAGTTTTGGTGTCCGAAATGACATCCTCAATAACGTCTGTGATTTCTCAACAGCTTAAAAGGAGAAAATTACCCAGTTCAACACAGAAACAATCAAAAACCAAAAGCCATTACGGCTGCACTGGGGAAACTGGCTCCACACAGTGTTTTTGCAAAGATCCTATTTCAGACTACAGTGCACACTATGGACAAACACACCGCAGTTTCTCCAGACTGAAAAACAAGTATCAGGTTGTTTTAAACCTGCTTTATCTTTTTAAACCAGTCCTACCCTGGCAGCATCTCCAGTTCAAGCTAATTGTGAGTGACTTCAGACATCAGGACAACACTGTTCCACACGTCAGCAAAACCGAGAACTGACAGGTAGACTACAAACAATGACAATCACCAAGCAGCAACTAGGTTAGCTTAAGCTTTTTTTTAAATTTTATTTGGGGAGGCCCCTAAGGCATAGCAACTAGTACATAGACCACAACAAGATATACAGATATAGTCCATACAGTCAAACTACCCTGATTTTCAAACAAGACTGAACCAGTATGCAAAAATGTCACTGAGTGATATCAGTAACATTGATAACCAACAACATTTTTGCCAGTAACAACCTTTAATCATCTGTGTCTCAGTGTTTTGAAGTGATATATTTCAAAAATGTCAAAACTCGGTGAAATGTGGTACTAAAATTAATAGTCTGTTTGCTTTCCCTATTGATATACCAGGTTTCAGACTGTCAAAGTGCTTTTAGTTGTAAAAGAAAAAGTACAAAGTTGTTTTGACAACTACAAAAAGATTTATCAGTTACATGTACCTGCTGAAGTACCTAGATTCTCAAAGTGAAAATGTGTGTATGCAAGGTTCTAATACTAAAAGTTGCCAAGTGCATATCAATATATTAATCTTGCAAACAAAATTAACTTTAAACTATTTTATCATATAGCATACCTTGAGCTAAGATGTGTTACTTAACAATACTAAATTAATTTTCTTCATCTGCTTTGCTTTTAGTTGGAATTTTTTTCATGCTTGCAAAACTTGAGCTCATCTGTGTTGTAAAGTGGATTTATTTTTCTCTAAGCCATATATGTGTAATATACCTCATACGTATGAGTACACAGCAAAATGTGTGTACACATAGCAAATAATTCACATTTGTATTCTCTGTTCCTTATCTAACTCACTTGAGTTAACATTAGAATAAACACAGAAAAAATTTCCTGAAAAGATTAGATTTCAAATTCTCACCATTAGACTATTATTATTATTACAAGAAAAAGGGCTTCATTGCATCTCATCAAAATCCTTGGCAATCTGGAAAAGAAGAATATTCTCATCTGTTAAATTGCTGAGACAGCAAATAACAAAGCAACAAAACCCTTTCATATACTATTGCTCAAATTCATTATTAGAATAAATAATGCCTACAGCTTTCTATTCTTTTTAAAGTCTAAATTAAAGACTATCATTAGTCTTATTGGGATATTCCTGGAACTTCTAAGTGTCTGCAAGCTATTTTACATTTGCTTCAAGAAGCTCTAACAGAAACAAACTTCTATAACAACTATTCAGCAAAATTGATAGCAAAAATAGCAGAAGTGGACAACAGTAAACAAATTACATTTAAAGTCTAAGCTGCATATTCCTAAACACAGCATGCAACCAGTAATGCTACTTTGTGAAACATGGATTCAGTATTACAATTATAAATTTTATCAGCTAAATAGTTGTGATTATTTCAAAAGTTACATTGGATGCAATTATTATAAAATATTCTGTTAAAACTTTTATAATATTTAAATTTACTACCCAATTTCATTATCGCATTAAAATACTCATTAAGAATTATCAAGCACTGCTCCATATAATTCTGTAAGATATCTCTGCATTTCAGGTATAGCACCCCTAGAGAACACCAAGAGTTTTAGCTCACATTTTTTCCCTTGTATTTGCTGCAAAGAGAATTGAACTTTCCACAAAGTTTTGCTCTCCATATGAAATTGATATGACTGACAATTAGTACCTCCTGCATTATATTATATAGCAAAGACAGCTAATAAAGCACTAGGAAACCATTGCAGGTTTTCCTCCCTTCACTATCCCATGCAAAGCTTGAAAACCATCTGTAATCTGACGAATTCTGAACTCATGTCATGCTCAATAGGAAGCTCATTCTTTTATCTGAATCTGGATTAGTAACTAAAATGGAACTCTTTTCTACCACCCGAACAAAGTATGTATCTCTTTTCAGCCTTAACACACTTACTTCTAGAATCAATTAATAATATCATCCTTTAAACAGCCACGTGAACAATTCTGCAGTCACTTTATCCACGTTTATTGTATAATGAAACAAAAAGACTAGTGTGGGTTGATCATGAAGAGACCCCAGTGCTCTACAAAGCTTAAATTATTCAATTCCACAAAATACGCCACTATAGATCTTTAAATATCAGCAAAAGTTAGGATTGTATTTAGATTATAAAAGCAATGAATCATTTTTCTTAGATGATATCCTAATGCCTCAAAGAAGCTTACTGCCCACAACTACAAAAGTTTTATTTGAAGCTTTCTCACTCATTCAGTCTCAACAGAAGGACAAATTTTCTCAAATATGCTCAGTAAACAAATGTTTCTCCAGAACCTGCAAGCATTACACAAAAAACATGCAGTAATTCATACCATCGCCTATGCAATGACCACTAAGTCATCACCAATGAATCCCATGCAGCCTCCCTTATGAAGGCTTAAGAAACTTTAGAAAACCACATGCCTGCAAGTTCAGTCTCCAAAAATAATCCAAAAGAGCAAACAAAAGCCTTGAATTTCTTAGAATACAACACTCCTATCAAATAAGGTTGATGCATAACATTTGTTTTTCAAGTACACTGAAATATCAAGGCTATATCTAGCAAAAAGAAATCACACTTGAGTAACACATAAAGCAAGAAAGCTCATCATTACCTCCTTCGGTAGCAGCACACAGTAGCAACCTCCCTCTTTCTTTTTAAGGATCGAAGATTATTTCCAGCAGCAGAGCATCCCTGTTTTGTTTTAAAAAATACTTTTTCTAAGTTCTGATTTGGAAGCACTGAACTTCAGAGCAAGAAAACTTTCTTCTTTCCACCAAGTCCTTGCAACTAAAAGTAGCAAATGTTCTACACAGGAACTTAAAAAGAGAGGTCCAGGTAGAAGCTATGTAAGACTTAAGAACTGAAACACCTGGGACAGAAACATCGTTTACCCTTCTCAAGTGATTTTAGCTGTAGCAGAGGGATGGGGTGAGGGGTCCTTGTTTGCTACTGAAAACCAAGGATTAGTGACAATCTGTTTCAGTGATTTGCTTTCTCTCAAGACCATGCTATGTACCGAGAGCCTCAAGACAATGAGCTCGAAAAGATGACACTTCTCTCTCACATCCACTTCTGCTTTTCTCCTGTACTGTAAAGTCACTACAGAAAATTTTTGAGGAATGGTTGACTCTTGTTTTTTCCACAGTATTTATCATCATTTAAAATTAAGTTAATTGTAGGAATTTTTTGTTATTTTGATAATTCATGATAGCACCAAGCTGGTAAATACAGCTAACCTTCAGGCTTAGCACAGTATAAAAGTGGATCAGAGGACTAGTGAGAAGGAGCAAATTCCAACCAAATTCTTCTTTTTAAAATGCCAAGTAGAAACACCCGTGATTGTCTAGAGGCAGATGGGACAAGACTGTGTCTGATGTGGTTATTTTGGTAGAATTTAGGCTGGTAAGCTGCAAGAGCCATCCCAGCTCTCAAATTGCAGCCTCTCCCCCAGCCTAATGAAGGCTTGTCATATAATGGCTATTTGCTACTCTTAAAGCAGATATTTAGTGATGTAAGAATACTGAATACAGGATAACTGGAAGTATAACCATTTCTCTGTTCAGCTGAGGAACACAAAATGTTCTGTTTCTTTGAAGCAGTTCCTCTTGAGGCCATATGTCCTGACTTGTTCACTCCAATCCTGTGACTCTGCAAATAGAACCAATCACTTCTGTTTTCCTATGGAGTCATACCCCATGCCTGCCTGGTGTCCACAGAACACCAGGTTTTCCTTTGCAGCTCAGCCTCCCTCTCTCTGACACCACCAGACTTCACACTGCCTGTTCTTCGAGCCAATTCTCTCCCCAGTATGGCATGGGGTTATTATGCTGCAGCCCCTCCACAGTCACAAGGCTGGCAGTCATATTGTTTTGGCCAAAGCTGGTCACCTCCACCAGCTTCACCCATTCCCCAACCCAGGAATTTACTCATCCACATACAGTGACACTCAGTCTCCATAGGTAACAATCTAAAAATACATGCTTTATTTCCCCAGAGGGAAAAAGGAAAAGCCTCAGAGAAGTACACCATAATTATCTTAAAAGAGTTAGTAAAATAGGTGGCTATATTCACAAAGCAAAGCTATTGTCAGAAGCAAAAATCTACGCACAGCAGCAACATGCTGTTCAAGGACGTGTGACTCCTGTGAATTATTTACATATTGTTTGGACACAGGCTGGATTCACCTTGTGAACCATATGCCACCTAACATTCCCTTCTACAGGTCAAACCAACCTCCCATTCAACCATCTATATCCTTCCTATGCCATGACCAAAAAAAAAAAAAATGAGGCTCTTCTACACATAGACAGTTTAGAATAAGGTCAAAATAAATGCCTCTCCCTTCAAAACTTTTAGATTGGATGTAGATTCTTTTCTTTCAACATCTCTGCTTAGGGAAATAGCTGTGGTTAATGCTGTCTCCAAGAAAGCCAAGTCAAGTCAGATTTAGCAAAAGACTAACACAGAGATTTCTCAAAAGTGATTGAAAAATAAAAACTAAAGAAGCACAATCAAAAACTGTACAAAGGCCAAACCCCAGTCCTGAAGTAAAATAGTAGAGATGCCATGAACCAGACAGATATGAGCAGTGCAGCAAGGCAGAAATGAAGAAAAAAAATAGGATTAAGTAAAAAGATAAAGGAACAGTAATGTCATATGAAGATTCAGTTTAAAGTATTATCAGGACTATATCCATACAAGCAAACAGTGAGGTCCAAATTGAGCAGACCTCCAGAGCAAAACACTGGATAATAAGGACCCAATGTCCAACATTAGATGCTTTTTAGAGGATTTTAATGGCTATTTCATGTAACCTGTTTCCAGAGATTGGATGCTCAGCAGCAGCTGGAGCATATCAGATGCACCTCTGAGCAACATCCTCCAGTTCAACTGTGTTTGAAAAGAATCCAGACTCTGCAGATCCAAACACGTGGAAGAGCAAAAGTGGTGCCTCCAAAGCAGAAGCCTTATCCACACCAAATGGACAATGCAGACACATGCTAAAAGTCAAGAGAGAGAAGGAGCAATGTTGGCTCTCTGGATAGGACAAGACTAAGGACCTAAATAAACAGTTTGGCAATGGAAGCAAAGAATAAACAACACACTTCCTTGACAGGCAGAACCAAAATTGTGCATGCTGAAATTGAGATATTGTTAAGGCTGCTTCTCCCTTTTATAATCTGGTTTAGGCTTAGGTAACAGTTTAATACATTAAGCCATTCAAGAAGTAATATGATGGTAAAACAGGACTTCTTCATCCAGGGAAGTGCAGTATAGTTCAGAATTTAGTGCCCATTTTCCCCCTGTTACAAAGTAATTTAGTAATTGGTACATTTTTGTTTTAAAAAAAGGCTTTTTAGTCACTGGTTTACAAGTTCTGAATGGAACAATGAAGTTCAGTATGATAAAATCTACACAGAGTAGCATTAAGGTACTAATTAGCAGTTTCTTAAGCTATACCTGACACATTGAATCTATGACACTATTAGGAAATTGGTAAGTTCTGTGGAAACCAAAATTTATTTATATATTTCTTCCTTTTGCTAACAGTGAAAACCAAGGACTGGAGGGATTTCACCCACAACACTATTAGGAAAAAGGCTTAGACTTAATTATTAAATAGGAAATTATCCTTGCTCATTTTGGTTAGATTATTGTATCCAGTGAATCAGTATTCACAAGCCTAAGACTATACAAACCAGTGCTTATGATAGAAAACTAGAAAGCTAGGGCAGCACAGGAAACACAGCAAGATTCGTGAACAGATTGTGTTCTTGAGGGTTGTCACGAGGAATTGGTAACATGATTATTGGAGCCCTTGCAAGACCAAGACCAAGCTGAATCCAGTAAAACACCCAGCGAAATGGCTAAGTAAGCATTTTACAGGCTCCATTCAGTGCTGATATGGCTGTAGGCTGTCATATAGAATCTAAACTCTTCTCCATCTTCTATTCATTGGTGTGTCCTGAGCAGATGGAATTTGACAGTGATAACAGTGCTTTCTCTTAGCCAACTTTTTCAAAATCACTTCCTCCATCTTTATGAAAAATATGGTCATTTGCTCGTCTTTCCATGGAGGAAAGTTAATATTTAAATGCAAGGCAGTGCAAACAAGCAAGTAAAAAAAGGGCAACAGCAGTGACCACTCAGTTCCATGCCTGCCCAAATGCATTCCCAGAGTCCTTTGCATTAGAACAGAGACTGAATTGATCCACAATGTGCTACCCAGTACTCTTATGAACCACAGCAGATGAAGTATCACTGTCCATACTGAATTTTTCTGATGGCTGTTTTACATTTTCTTGTTTTTTAATATATAATGGCCTACTTACTTTGTGTCTCCTTATACTTATTAGGATAATATTCCACATTTATCCTCTGCTTTTCCACCGAGTCTACTACATGGGCAATCTGACAGCTGAATTATGTATTGCACAGCTGTCAGTCTCAGAGATACAAATGTCTTTCTCCTGCAGCCAACAACCTGAAGCCATTTAGCACCAATCTTACGCAACAATAAGCAGAAGTAGTACCATACGTCTACCTCCCAAACAACCCTACTAACAATCTTTATTTTTCCTTGTAAGCTTTCAGATGGACAGCTCTAAGCTTTACTTTAAAAATCAGTATACTTTCATACCACATTGCATAAGGCTGATGGCCTATTGAAATTAACCTTCATCTTAAGACAAAACTCTTCATAATACAAAGCATCTCGTTTTTAAAAGTCATAAATATTTCCAGGAGAACTATATTTATGCAAACACTGCTAACTCAGGCAGTTGGACTTGGCAGTTCATGCATAGGTGGATTAAAAAGAAAGGGCAGGGAATGGGTCAGATGCAGAGGAAGAGCTGGTCACTTCATTTATTTACCTAACCTGCTTGGCTATTGCTGGCCAAGTTTGCTCTTGGAACAATGAGAAAGGCCAATTAATTTATCAATCTGTACTCCTCTCTGCCATAACATATTTTCCCCTTGCCAACAAAAAACGTGTCCATTATCAGCCAGGTCCCTGTCCTCCCAGGCAGCTCGTGCAGCTGTATAATTACACTTCTTCCCTTGACAACTTGCATGATTGTTTTCCTAACAGTATATTACTTCGTTAGTACTTTCCAATATACGTTATTTTTAAACTGTCACTTTTGCCCAACTCATCCCAATTCGCACTCGTCTGTTTATCATAACAATCATTAATAACTGTCACTCCACGCCATCAATTTAACGAACTCACTCCCTCATTAGCATGTTCTAGCATTTGTTCCGTAGAAAGGCTGATTATTTTCTACAACAGGCCAAGCCAATTACTTTAGTGAAATGGAATCACATTAATCAAAACTTAACAAGGTGGCAAATTTAAAGATATCAGATTGCAAAAGACAGCATAACTAATATGTCAATGTCAGAGATACTACGTAGGTATGCAGCAGCTGTACTAAATATATCTCTTCACAAAGGCCACATGAATTTTGACATTTCATATGATCTGACAACCACCAAAGTGATATTAGAAGGCTGGAGGCTGGGCTGAGCTGCTCCCAATGGCTTCTGCACATTCTGGCAAGGGCAGCAAAGAAATGAAAGGAGTGAGGAGAAAAAGGAAATGGTGACTGCATATGTCCACAATGCTTGGTAGACGGCACTTTATCATGTCACTCTATGCCAAGATATTTTCTTTTACTCTTTAAATGATGATGCTCATCAATTGTACCCTGACAGCTGCATCAGAACCAGATGTAAACATGCAACATCCAGCAGTGTGAAAATATGCTGACACAACAAACACATATTAGTTTTTACCTTTTGGTCTACATTGCAGAGAGGATGGAAGATTCTTCCCACAGCATATTTTTCCTTTTAATGAGTAAGTTCACACTTTTATTTTTCTCTGTCACTTTTAGAATGGCTTTAAAGTCAAAGAGCCTGCATCCCAAGTCTTCACGCAATCCAGCAGTTCAACCATCTCAAAATATACTTTATTTATGCAGCAGCAGAAGGTAAGCACTCACCATTAGTCCTTACCAGTGGGCAGGAAATTACAGCTTTGTTAAACACATCTCAATGCTCTTTGGTTTTCCATACAGAAAGAAGCAAACGCTCATGGCTCATTTAAAAAAAAAAAAAAAAAAAAAAAAAAAAAGNTGGGGAAAAATATCCCAAGGCTTACAACCTCTGTTGTATAATATTATTAAGCCTGGTTATACCATACAGTTCAAGAAATTGCACAGTGATTCATTTTTTACAACTTAAATAGCTATTTGCTTCAGTTGCCAGGTTGAACATGATAAATGTATATGATAAAAAAGAACAAAGAGAAGGGCCAGTTCTTATAAACCTACAACATTAGTCAACGTATTAACCCATTCCTTTCTAACTGCTGCCATTTTAGTGTTCATCATGCACAAGTCTGCTCACTTCAACCTGCATTCTACTAAATATTTGGATTTGGACAAATATATGATTATATGAAGAACTGCTCATTTTTCTTTAGAAAAGCTCTAAACTGCCAGTACGTTAAAAATGCAATATTAAGTCATCACCAAATATAAAATCAGAGGAAAGATGAACAGACCTCCAAGATCACCTCACCCGTCCCATACTTTTTGATATAATCAAGTTTATGCAGCTTTTTATAATCAAGTTTATGCAGCTTTTGGTCAGAATTATAAAAAAAAAAAACAAATCACTTGTGAGAAGGTGCACTTGTTTGCCCATTCTCATGTATTTATTGTGAAAAAACTTCTTATATTCAGTCTGTATTCCTTCTGCTACCATGTCAGCATTATTTGTTATTCTTCCTCTAATGACTCTGCAGAACAGTTGGTTACCAAGAAAAGGCAGGAGATGTTTCTCACATATTTGCAGGCTTACACACACTTCTTTCTCCCAACACCTATCCCAATTCAAATTTTTTCCAATTCACTTTTAACAGTCAAAAGTGCCGTTTTATTTTTTAAGATAATACTGTAATGTAGATACTGAAGTAATTAGAACTTTTACCAAAAAGCTAAATCAACTCACTAACACACTTAGTCTGCTTAGAAATACTTGTCCTATATATATCAACTAGTATCTTTTGGGTTCATTATTTCTAATTAAATTCAAATGACATGTTAATAGATATTAAACCTTTACGTGAGAGATGTCATAACCTAAGATTTAAATGTAGGATTAATTTATCTAGAAACACCAACTGTTAATATTAACAGAAGCATTTCTAGACAAAGAATTTTAAAAAGAATAACAGGAGCAAGATTTTTTACATTTGAGCACACAAATATGGGAGACAGGAAGTTCAGATTATTTTAAGGGACATTTTAGTGATACAACTAAAAGTGAAACTTCCTCTGCAAATGATGAAATGTTCTTCTCTTTGGTCAGTTTTGTGATTACAGGAAAGTGATAAAGCTCAATAGAAAACAGAAATTAAAACATCATCTCATTTTACATTTGAGAAGACATCGGCAGATTTACATTCCTCACTCTGGATTTTCTTGATCCAAGGCAAGAACTAAGCCTTCAGACCCCCCAAAAACTAACTTCTCTTTCTCTTCTGTTTCTATAGACACCCTGTGGCACACAGACAGACAACATGAGGTTCACCAAACCACTGAGTGCCAAACTGCAGCTGAAGCAGACCCGAGGCCAGGCTCAGTGAGCACTGCTCCTGCCCATCACTGACATTCCACTCCTCTGGGCACCAAGGCTGTGACAGGGAGGATTTCTATTTCCACCCCCCACCCAACCACCAGCCTGCTTAGAGAAATATTCCATTTTCCTAGCAGCAGTAACTATTACCATGATGTTACTATTACCAAATGTGCATTTCCACCTTTTCTCCACTATTCAGTACAGAATTTTTTAAGACATTACTTTAAGATTTAAAATGCATGTTAAAACAACAGCCTACATTAAAAAAATGGATTAATGTCTCAAATTACTGCCACTAACTACTACTTTCAAATTGTATTTTATTAATTTACTTATTGCTCAGAAGACTCCCTCCAAAGCAATATATTCCTATCTTTTTCCTTTTGCTATCTTATTCTTTCGTATCAATTAATTTCCAAAGATGACAACTTGAGCTAGTCTTTGTAACACTTCTCACTTTGTATGAATAAATTATGCATAACAATATAGCTCTGTTCACAACCATTCAAGGTAGAATATATTCTCATCTGACGTATAATAATTTGGAATTGACCTGCTAAATATAAAAGTAAATAACAAAGTTCTCTACCACAAATTATGCTAAAAGCTCCATTGTCATCCATTCCTGTGCATCACTTAGTTAGAAATGCAGAGACGCTTGTCTTTTTTAAACCTTACACTATGAACCCTGGCATCTTTGAACTGCTTCCAGGAAGGATGTGATGTACATATTAAATGAGCATCATGAGTAGGAACATTAAAGCAATTGAAATGAAATTAAATTTCTAGATTTGGAACGATCCATTTCTTTCAAGATGCATGTAAAAATTTAGCTGCTGCCTTTTCAGCGTGTGCTGCATGTTCTGTCTAAGATTAATCCCACAGGAGGTTTTTTTATTTCCTACTCTGCCTATCTTTCATCTTCACCCCAGACTAAGCAGATGGATGTGAATTCAAAGTTTTCTGATCTTTAGCACAAGTTATGGAGGGTTATCTTTGGCTGTATATCTTTCTGCTGGCAGCACTCCCTTGGTGATGAAGGATTAACCACCACAGCTGTCTCTTCCCAGAATGATGCAGTGCAGCGCTCCTCAACACGACAGCATCACTTAATCTTAATGTCCGCTCTTCCAGCGCAGCCGCGCAGGACAAAGCCAATCAACATCAGATGCCACCAAGATGGACCTACTGCTTGGCCCTGGAGTCTTTCACCCTCACACACCTATTAATCAACATCATCCAGACCAATCCCAGTGTTCACTTCTTTCAAACCACAGTTAAACTAAGCCAGGTTTTATATTAACAGACCGAGAGATGTAGAAATCTACCCAGAGATAAAGCATGCATAGGCAAAACTGTAGAGCAAATTCAAATCAAGTTTTAAACCTCCTTATTTGCAAAGCAAAGATGTTTATTTTGTTTTAAAGCATAACTACAATTTCTATTTTTTACATATTGAAACTCACTAATAAGAAAAGCTGCCTATTATCTTTCATGTTTCCAAAGACTTAAGAAGGCATAACTACAACATCTTGAGCTTGATGTTTTTATGAGGAATTGTTCTATTCTGCAAATACAGAATGCACATTACCAGAAGTTCCTTAGTCTTCTGCAGACACATATTATCTTGCCAAGATTTATCTCCTCTACTTTAACCTATTGTATGCAGACTGTTTAGTATTTTCCCCTGTCCTATCTGCTCCCCCCAGTTCCAGAGCAATTATAACATAGCTCCTTCCTTTATCCCTCCTCCCCTTTTTAAAGTAGCAAGTTCTCAACAGCAAACGCAATAAAACAGTAAAATATTGCTAGAGTTTACTAAACAAATGCAACCCAGTTAAATTTAGAAAAATCTTCGCTTTTGCTTACATTTGCAATTTTACTGCTGAACTACTGGTATTTCTTACTTATGCAACATTAAAATGTATAAGAAATCCTCTTGTGTGCTATATGCAGCAACTACTCTTGATTTATAATACCCAATTTAGAAAAAAATCCCACAACTAAACCTGATTTAAATCACAGATTACTCTGTAAAACACAAGCAAGGAACTATTCCAAATCCTAAATGTAATTTAAACATATTTATATTTTACAGTGATATATTTTCCCCCATTCCTTGTCTTACTACTGTAAACTTTCTGTAATTATATAAGCAATTTCCCTGAGGTCACAACATTGATCACAGTTATATATTGCTCAAGTATTACAAAACATAACTTGCAATAAAATATTGCTGGACATCACTACATAATTTCACACAAAGAACTGCACAACTGAAGTTCAAGAGTGCTGAATTTGGCAATGGGGTGTTTTCAAGAGATTATTCATTTCCTCCTCACTCCACCATTAAATTACTATTGTTGAAACATTACCAAAAACATCAAGTTCCCACATCTAGAAATGTGTAGGAGAGCAGAATAAGGGAGAAGAGCATATGAAACAGTTTACATGAGAAGCCAAGGCATGCGATCCCTTCACGTTATTCCTTTCCTTCATTGCAACGTCACCCCACAAAGTGTCACAGCAGTATGATGCACTGAAAGGGTTCACAGTAGAAAAACCCCACAGGAGTGCAGCTCAATTTTTAGTGTTTCTGGTTGAGCGCGAGTTCTCACACACTTAATGAGAGGAGAGTTCACAGCTCTCAATGCACTATGCAAATAGATGTTATTTAGGAGCAGTTAGTGTTGGCATGTTGCACAGCTGAGCTGACGCACCAGTCACTGAACACTAGTTAACAAATGCAAGGCTCCCCTTCGGGAAGTTGCTTATCAAAAAAGGAAATGAAGAATTGAAGATAAAGAGATGGATATTTTAATTCACTGTGCAAAAGCAGTGACAATAAAAGGCTGAAGACCACTCATTTACCACATATATTATACAAACACAGCAAACAAACTGCAAGCATTTGCTATGATACTGATGTCATGTAGGTTTGAGCAGGTTGGATTCATTACCTATGCGGGGAGTTCTCAAAGAGCTTTCAAAGTCATCCAAATTGATTAGCAACACACGTTTTCTCAACTAACTTCTCAGTTTCAAAATTATAAAATGTGACCCCCTCATAGACCCGCCAGCCGAAACAGTCACCTGGCTGCAACCAAACCAAACTAACTTGTTGATAGATGCAAAAAACTCCGGGGCTCAGCCTGTGCGCAGCAAGGCACTATGGAGAGTGACCGAATTCCCAAGGGGCAGGGTGGGCCTGCAGGCCCTGCACAAGGTCAGAGTATTGCTCAAGTGGAATAAAGACAAAGGGACTGTTTGCAACAGCGCCACGTGCAGTCCTGGACAACGTTATGTCTCTCAGTTCTGGGAGGCAAATCAGTTAAGCTCATTCCATTGCCCCAAAAGGATCACTGAAAAGGAACAAAGATGTCAAACATGCATCAGTTTCAAGCGAAGCAGCTTGGAATTTCCTTCTGTTCACTAACAGGAATGTAGGAACACCAAACTGCAAGAGAGTCAGATCCCACCTTCAAATAACAAAGGAGAAATCCTTGCAAATCTCAGAGTATTTAAGAACACTGACTTGTCCAAAAAGTTATCTATTAAAAAAAAAAAANTAATGTAGTATATTAAAGAACATGAGTTCCACATTACAGAAAGATTCCAAAGACTGTATTTATGTCAGGATGGGTCAGTGCTAAACCTGTGAGCTTCATTAGCTAGCAATGCTCCCCAAAGCTCACAAGAGTTCATGCAGAAGTATCAGCTCCTTCCTTCAAGCACTGCAGTCACTGATTTCAGGTACTATGCTGATCTTGTCTAACATCCTGCAGTGCCTAAATAGACAGCACACCATCTTTAGAATAAAATAGTGATATTCCATTGACTGCCATGCCATGAATGTGCACTGATCCAAAAACATTGTCTGTCTTTCAAATCACAGGAGACCTTCTGCTATAGTTTTTGAAGGAAATGGGAAAATCTGCCAATTAAATATTGAAAAATTAATCAGCATTTGAGAGTTTTCAAATGCAGTTTTCTTCTGAACAATTAGATAATACAAGACCTTTTTTCTCCACAGTCTTCTTGAAAGATATTATTGACTCAACACAAAGCTACTGCACAGAAAACTGACTGATCTCTCCTAAAGCCATGTCTCAAAACCAACAGTACCAAATTAAGTTTTGGCAGACTTTAGCTGTCTCTACATATGCAAGTCCCACACTGATAAAACCTCTAAGCTTTTCTCCTTCTCTTAATAAATCACATCCTCAATGTTTTATATATCTATTATTGCCAGCAAAGATGACAATATAGGAATGGCAGCAACGATGCTTCTTTTTCAATAAACACTGAACAAAATTTTAAAAAGTCTCAAGTTACTTTGAAAAAGGAGTTCAAAATCTTAAATCTAAGATACTCTGGATTTTTTACTGACTACTTTCTTGTTAAAAAGGCTGAGTTAAAGAAAAAGATGTTGCCACTATAAGACAGCAAACTTCCCACAATAAAAGCTCAGCATCATTATGTGACAAAAGGGGTTAACTTATCAAATACCATTAAACTATAATCAAGGGCCTTTGTATTCAGCTTCTGCCCTTGCTTGCATTTGTCAAGGGATGATAACAGACGGCTTACAAACTCTCTCCTCATTACTAATTCATTTTTTCACACACCTGTTAATTATTAGCAGCACATAATTATTAACAAAAACCATGCATCAAAGAGGTTATTTGGGTATATTGTCACCTACATCTGATTTATGCCAGTGCAGAAAACCATAAATATATTTCAATGTTCACATAAAACTGGGGGAGGGTGGGGGGGCCAGAAGACAATGTGGGGGCAAGAGGGGGACATGTGGCAGAAGGGTGAGGGGTGAATGTGTTTTATGCAGCTTTTGGTTTTTTTAAGGTTCAAGTTAAAATCATTTACCAGCATTGTCTTCCTATGCCTCCTCACCCAACATTGTGAGAGTGGAAGTCATTAAATTTAGCAGAGGGGGAAAAAAGGCACAAACAAAAAAAAACCCAAACGTAATTCAATAAATCATGATTCTTGACACTTGTATCTACAAAATGTCTAACACTGGCATTAAAAAAAAAAAAAAAAGAAAACCAAAACAAAGAAGACCACAAAGAAATCCTGGAATAAAACAAGCAAACAAAACCAAGACCGAACCAAAACAAACCACCAGTAGGGATTTTAATCCAAAGGTCTGGATAAACTCCAGCAGGGATAGTTAACCCTCCTCTATTACCTTTATGAAGGTTCAAGGGACAGTAATGTTGTCTGTGTCTTAACAGGCTGCTGCAATGCTCTGTGCTTAACATTGTCTCAAGCAAATACAGCAAACATGAACTCTGAACAACTAGTTAGAATTTCTATATGGATACTCAGTTATAGCTTAAGATCACAGTCATTTAGAAAATCACTGCAGAAAGAGAAAAGGTATTTTTAAATGTAACTGATGGCTATTCATCTCAACATACATCATCTTGTCAGGAACTTCAGAAAATACACAAAAGGGCGACCCACTGACAAAGGAAACATAATACAACATTTTGCCTCTATTCTTAGACTTCCACACTGTATCTCTCCCAGCTTCAAGTCTAACAAACTTTTGAAGGAGGCTTTCAGAAAAGTAAATAAATTAAAATTACCAACTCCATGCAAACCAGATGGCCAAGCATTAAGTGGAAGTGGACCAAATTCCCATTCTTTGGGGAGCAAGAAACTTTGAATCAGCATTGTGTTGGGGGTGAGTGGCTGTGGTCTGACAAAGCTGGACATATGATAGCACCTTCCTGGGGCACCGAAGAACAGATCACAGCTTCTTAAGAGGGAGAACACGACATCCAAGCAAGATGTACTCACTGAACTAGAGCCTCATTCTACCATGGTGTAAAATCAGAACAAAACTTTGCTAAATGTAGCTCAATTGGCAAGCAACAATTGTCAGAAAGCAATGCATTTCCACTAGTGTTTTCTCAGAAATACAAAGTATGGTTTCCCTGGTTAAATTCAAAATTTTAAACTAAGAAAAAAAAAACAAAACCAGAAAAACAAAAAAACCCACCCAAACACAAAACCAACCAAACAAACAAAAAAACCAAAAAACAAAGAATCAAAAAACCAAACAAAAAAGACCCCAAAAAACATAACACACAAACTTCTTTTGTGTCTATGGAATTTTTGGTAACAATAAGCTATCACTGCAAGAAAACAAAAAAAAATAGTTTCGTTGTCACAATCATCACCACAGTTGTGCAAAGAGAAGTCCTCAGAAACTTGATGTTACTTGTAAAATTCAGGTTTGATTTTCTTTACTTTGCTTTTAACTCCCTCCTAACAGAATTTTTAAGCTCAGGTTTGGTGCTGTGGAGCCATTTTCATATGGTGTCTGCTCACATCAGAGCAGACAAGTTCACTGCTGTCCACACAATTCTGCATGAAGGTACCTTAGAGAAGAGTTGTGCTTAGAAAACAAGAAGCATGACAGTATTTTGTCACTCCCTTCATTTCTGTCCTTAGAGCTATTCATATTAATCAGCAGTATTTCTCTATAGGAAAAGGCCATTAATTTTAAGGGCATGATTTTTCCAAGGGATTGTAAGAAAACAAACATTTCTGATGCTTAAGAAATTAATTTTTTGATTAAAATTGTAATCAGAGCACTAAACTTGGCAGGTGAGTCTTCAACTGGCTACTGCTAAGATTAAGTTTTATCAGCAGCTGAATTGCTACTCTAGTTTTTAGCAAAAATAACACTTTTTTAATATAAAAAGTCAGGAGCCCAAGTATTCAGCTGCAGGGAAAGTAAACAACATTAAGAGAGAAGCTACTTCAAAAAAAAAAATTTTATTCAAGACCTACATTAAGGGTCCATGCAAACTAAATCCAGTGTCTCCAAAGTCAGTTTCCTAAATATTTCCTCATCTAAAAGGGAATGTACAGAACTTTATCTGCTGACAAAAGCTGAGTGCTTTCCTTTCTAGACACTTGTAGTGCAGTTCCGTAAGGTAGTGTGGTGCGAATATTAGGACAGTTAATGTTCCTTGCTGAAAAAGGAACCAAAATCCAGTCTTAAATAGCACAAAGGATTCTTTTGCCAGTGTCCAAAAGGGAAAAAGGAAAGTAAGATCTTAAACTAATTCTCCTTTAACACTAAAAACATGAATAGGTGATAATCTAATTTCATTCTGAAATATGGAGTCAAAGTAACATATATCACAAAATTATTAAAAACATGTAACAAAACAACAGCAATAAAAAGAAAACCTTTATTGACAAAGCATCTCTTTTCCACATAATACCCCTAGCATATTTAGGGATTTTTTTAAAGATATTGCTGTAAAAGTGTTAAGGAACCTGAAATGTACATAGTTCTTTGCATTATCTCCTTTACATGAAGGGAGTCTGTTCACTCTGTACAATCTAACTTGCAAGGACAAAAAAGTTTAAGAAATTCAAACCTCTCCTTTGTTCAAAAGCCTTGCCAGTTTCTGTTCTTAGTGATTTATTTAAATAAAATGTTAAGTAGTAGGTGTTAATAAAATCACACATGTGATAAAATGACTATTTTTTCAAAATCTGATCTGCAATAAATTTTATAAATTCTGATTGCTAGTTATTCAAGCCGTCAAAGCTTTGCCAACAATAGCCAGCAGAGGTCTATTACTGAAGTAGTATTAATATAGACATCATCACCAATTCAAAGCAGATAATAAAGGACTGACACATTTATTATCATTATTAATTAACAGTTTTCTGAGATGGAATTAAATCAATATGCTGCTCTGATATCATTTTAACTAGTTATGCAAATCAAACATTTAGAGCCCATGAAAGGATATAAATGCCATTCAAAATTCACTTCACACTTATTACTGTAATATCAGAACTTTCAGGCTTTGCTAGTAAAAAAAGGACTTAATGCTCATTTAATTACACTCAGACATAAAGCTTATGGAATGAAAGTTGAAATAGCTGATTAGTTAGGAAGTCACAGTAAGGCTATAACACTAGGGATAGACAATGAGATAATAATGTGAAAATGCAGAGCTTTTGCTCAGAGTTGTTCTGGCAGATCCTATTAAAAAGAACAATGACATGAGTAGGAGAAAATGTTTTAAAATTACAAAGTTGAAGAATCTTTCCTAAAGCTAGGAGAAAAAAGGAACCATTAGTTGTCACTTACATAAATAGAAAAATGCTATGTTAAATCATGTAACATTTTTTCTAATTATGCGATTACAATATTTAATCTTTTAGATGTGAAATTTTAACTATTTGTCTGCATAAACAACATCATTAAAGAACATTCTTTGGCAGAATAAAATTTTGATACGGTTGCTAGGAGAGAATTAAGCAGCAAGCAGCCTGGCAAAGGGCTCCGGGCTGATGCCATTGGAGATGACAGCCTGACAGACTAAAGAGTCTCCGCTGAGGTCAGAGCTGAGGCCAAGCTGGCTGCCAAGAGCCAGCCCTTGGCTAGCCACACTGGCCACTTAACATCAGGTTCTAGGCCACCCCTCCAGCACCATGCAAAAAGAGCTTCTCTGAGAAGCCCTCATCAAGAGGCCAAGCAAAGGTGGCTGATAAAGAAAAAAGGACAAAGACCCAGGAGTCTTTTGATCTTGTGCATCTTTGATCTTTGGACTTATGCATTAAGCACAGGAGCTTTGTGTGCGGGGGTTGTTTTGCCGTCCCTCGCTTTATCCACAGGAGACTTTAACAGGGGTCCAGCAGCTCGGGATCTCACAAGTTGTATGCAGTCTGCATTGCAGAAGACACTGACAAAACCTGGGGTTTGCATAGGCACTGTGAATATCCATCCAACCATCATGTTTTTCAAAATTGTGGGATGTTTACCTAGGTTTTTCCCACAGATGTTGAGCCTGAACCCTTGCCTGCTTTACACAACACCACATTGGGCTGGAAGCTTAATATGGAACTGAATATGACTGCAGGAGGGGAAGTGACAGACTTCTTACTTACAGCAGTGTCTAAATTTATCACAGTCACAAAATGAAAGTTTTGGCAACGCTGGAAGATTTCTCCACTCAGTACACTCCATACTTCAGGGACAATGCTCAGCCTAAGTCTCACAAGCTGTCACAGAACAGGTTTATTTGCTGGGCAAAAAAGGATCTTTCACCCACTCTGTCAAAGTAGGACTTAGAGGATGAGGTAACATTCTTAGGATGCTAAGAGGCTAGATCAGAAAGGTAACCAACTATTTACACAGTAAGGTAATTCAGATGTTGTTGCTCAAAACTGTTAATCATTAATGAAAAAACAATACATACAGGCAAAAATGAAAATTGTTAGAAAAACCTAACTTGCTTAGACTCCTATCGCTGCATGAACGAACTCAATATCTAGGTAAGTGAAAATACTAAGCTTGCTAAATTGTCTGGCATCAATCAGTAAAGTGAGGGGAGCCACATTCTGTCAAAGATAAGGGTAAAACTGAAGTCTCATCTCTATGTTCTTTCCTGATTAGCAAGAAGCCTTGCTAGTAGTCAGAAGAAAATTTAGACCTATGAACTGAAGACAGGTGAGTTAACTCTCTTCACAGAGGAGTCGAATCTGGCTGATACATGAGAATTTTATAGTTGGCCAGATCACTAACTTTCAAATCTAATTGGAAAAAAAGTTCTCTTTTTTTTGCACTGCCTGTACTACAAAAACAGAATACGGCATGCTGGGACAAATCACTTTTTGCACCCTGTATCAAAGCACGTACTTTAAGCATTAAACATCCATAATGCATGTCTAGAAAGCACTCGTAAGCCTAAATAACTGCTCACCAACCTTTTTTTCTCCTGTTCAACAATACTGAACCAGGAGAAGTCCACCAAACACTGTCTGATAACCTTGATCAGGTAGACAGACCTATAGACAGGAAATAGAGGAAACAATCTAGCATGCTCCTTTGAGCACACAAAGCAGTCTAGGCAATGACCATTTTTATACAATGTAATTGGAGTATTTTACCTTCTGATTATCTGGGTTTTCAAAATTATTTGGTTTCAATGAGACCTTAACAAGGCATTACCAAAAGCACTCCTACACCTGCAAAAGCCCCCAGAAAAGCTGGGGATTTAAATATTTGCTGGCTTTATCTCTGGTAGGGAATGGGAACAAACATCTTTTTCAAAATTCACACCTTGTCACCACTCTGAAAGTATAGTTATTATTATCTCAAAAGTAAAAAATTATTAGAAGGGGAAAGCTTTGAACTATACAAAAAACTGGAACAGCTGGGCAAAGTCTTATCTACCCTTAAAAATGCCATCAATCCTAAAAGAGAGACAGCCAGGTGATAGCACCTTTGTGACAAATACTTTATTGCCATCAGCTGTCTAGTGCCACATAGCAGCTCAAGAGGAGGGAACAGTTTGTCACCGGAAAGGCTGATGCTATGCACTACAATTGTTAGGTGGAGACCCAAGGATCTGAAAGACTTTTCTTCAGTAACTGGGGTAGGGAGATCTGGCAAAGCAGAAGAGCTCTGAACTGCAACCATAGCTAGGGAGCCAAAGACAAGGATGAAAAAGGTGGGGGTAAAAAGGATTTCCAAACACAAAGAATTTGAAGACTGGTGTGCAGTAAAATTGTGCTGCTCCAGCCTAGAGGGGCAAAATGTTGGCAAGTAAGGGGAATATCTTCCCCAAAACTCTGTTTCATTTAAAAGTGAAACATTCATTTCCTTTAACAGTCCAAAAGACATAATAGTGAAGGAAAACATAGTAGATTGCCAACACCTACTGTAAGAATCTCCCTGCAACTGTTTCCTTCTCCCACCTTCATGGCAAAAAAAGGGGGAAATGTTTTTCCCTGGGCTCACTTCATTCAAGACTACACTCCCACAGAATACTGGCATAGGGAATGTTGTATTCTCCACACAAGATGAAAACTTACGTTTTCAGTTCTGAACCTTTAATCTTGCAAGCTGCCATTGTTAAAAATCAGTAGGTAATAGCTTGGTGGAAAAAAACTAATTTAATTTTGCATTGAAAAAATAGCTGAGTACACACATGCAGCAATCATATGTAGAAGGAAACACTACAGGTTTGGGGGGACTTACTAATAATGTCCCACTCAGTTCACGTCCCTGTCCCCACCCAAAAAAACCTTAAACAAACAAACAAACCAACCAACTCAAAAAAACAGGAAAAAAACCACAACAAACACAAAAAAAAAAATCCAAACCCAAACCACAAAAAAAAAAACAAATCCAAAAAAGACAGGCAAACAAAAAACCTCAAAGGACCACAGAGCTGTGCCGTTCATCTCCTAAGCATCCCATTCACCCAGCTCTCACTTAGGCACACAACAGTAGACCCAAGACAAGTGAAAGAGTTTTAGTACAAAAGCTTCTGTAGCCTGGAAGGTCAAGCCGAAACTCTGCTGAGGTCAAAAGACATAATGAAATGACAGATCTCTTCCTATCACTCAGGTTTCAATATAAGACTTCCATTCTTTGAATAATAATTCAGCTTATCTGAAATTCTTGGCAAATAAAAGGCCCCAAACTGGAACAAATCAAGTACACTTTGGCTGACAGTGAAGTACTGGCAGAGCTGAAGGCCAAACATGGCAATAACTTTGCAATACCTCTGGTTTAGGCTGCTTGTAAGTTTTCACTCATCTTGTGTCTTCCAGTTTAAAAACTGATACTTGTAATCTACTTAGAATGACATTTAAGAAGTATACAACTTCATTTTATTATCTAAAACTGAATCAATACACTTTAAAATACTCAAATGCCCAACTACCACATGCTGTGATGATGAGTCAGTAAAACAGAGCAGAAAAAAGACAACTCAGAGAGATCATCCACCAGCCAGTAAAATTGTCAGAGTTTAAGGCATTACTTTTGAACTCTTAAAATTTGTCCAAGTAACTATATATAGAGACATTGAATTTCTTCACTACTCATGGGTGTTTTCTAAAACTTCGCTAAATATCAATCGCTTAGCATGCTTCCTATCCTTGTTAAAGTCTCATCAAATCAAAGACTTTAGAAGAAATCAATGAAGACTCATCCATACTCTCTTGAATTCTGAAGAACATTCACAATTAACTTGCCAAGCTCATTCTTCCCTAATGACAAAATTCTGATTCCCCTGCTCAGACAAAGCAGTGACCTTTCAGAAAGCTTGAGTAAGGAACCAGTAATGAGAACAGGATTAATCAAAAAAAAAAAGAAACCAAATCATTTATTTGTAAACAACTAAGGGAAAGCCGGGAGGCAACAGAAACTAACGTGATGTGGAGATGGGAACCAGGGTGACTTCAATAAGAACCCAAGGAATGGGAATGGTGTACAAAGGTTTAATGAAGGTAGGTAGAGAGGTGAAGTGTGAAAGGAGAAATACAAGTTTTCTGCTTCACTGTACCTACTACATTAAACTCCATTTCAGATTCTGACTGAAGGGTTCCCAAATTTTTATCTGCTGCTAACAAATACCTGTGAATTGACTGGTAGTACATGTCCCCTTTTGATCTTTTCCTGCACCTACTGGACATGAAGGATGGCAAGGCATGCATGCCCATGTTACAGTCCCTTGGGTGAGAGGCCCATTGCACAGTCTCCACCCCTGATAAAGAAGCATGCAGTGATGCAATCTTTTTATTATTTACGCTTTTCTTTGAGTGAGAGAGAGCACTTAGTTACCCATATACGTGTTTGCAACAGTGGCTACAAAGTCAGAATGACAGTTTTAGTTAAACCATATGGAAAATTTCCAGTAAGAAACAAATATTGAAAGGGGTGGGGGGTTGGGGTTTTTTGATTACTATAGGTTACATTTACAGGGATGTAGTTTTAATATTTCTTGTGACTGCTTAGCTTACCAATCTTATAGTTGTTGGCAACTTCAGAAAGGGAATTATTTCCAAGCATGATCATCTGTCATGTCCACACTGCTTTCTGGAGAGCCTAGACATAGAGAGATGCTGCAACATCACTCAATGCTACATATTACCTGTCCACTCAGATGCCAACCTGGAAACCACTGGCTAAAAGCTACTTTAATGATAACAAGGTATTATTATCACTAAGCATTGGCCACTCTGCACATCAGCTCTGCATTGGCTATCACTCGAAACATTCTTTCTCTAGGCATTAGCACATTTCTCTGTTCTTTCTCAACTAAAACATAACTCAAAACTACAGTATTATTTAACTTATGTTTCATTATGAGTAACTGTTTTGATGTGACAACGTTACCTAAAATAATTTTCTTTAGAGTCCTGCAATCCAAAGAAATAATGTCAGCAGACATATTCATCGATAATCATGAAATAATAAATTGACCTGGATTCCTGTTCCTTACACTATCAAGCAACTTTAATGTTAATTTAGTAAAGCCTCAAGGTCAATGTGAATGCCAGTACCATCATCCTTGTTTCATAGCTAGGGAGCTGAAGCATAGGCAGGTTAAGTAACAAGCCCAAGGTCAAAGAAAAAAAGGAATATATATGAAGACACAGCATCAGTCTCCCATTTCTTGCGCTGTCATCACAGGAGGCCACTTTTACACAGAAGAGTCAGATTTTTAATGTAATTCTAGGGAGTAGTTAGTCTTCTGATTCCTTACATAAATTTTAATGGTACAGGTACTTTCTGAGTCTGTGGCTCCAGCTACATTATTAGTCCTGCTTTAGTAAGGAAGCAGCAATATGATTCTTCCCTGACAAGAAATACCAGCATAATTTATTGCATTATTACTCCTCTGAACTGAAAGCAATTAATTACCTCCAGCAGGATGCACAAGTGAAAATTCATCAGAGAAATGTGATGAAAAATGTACCCACTGCTTTAAAATAATAGGTGCTTAATGGTTTTTTGTTTGCTAGCTAATCTAGAGCATCTTATAAACACTAAGGATTGGTTATCAGTTGCAAAACCAGGTTTTCCTCCCTTACGTTGTTCTATTACCCATAATCTTAGAGGAGAGGAAGAGAAGATTGCCACATTCATTGTAAAAAAACCAAAATCATAGTATTTTTTCCTGTTATAAAACTGGTGGTATGTTTGCATGTAGAACACATGATAAAGTATGCATGGATTTGTGTTGGTAGTACTTCTTTCCATTATATGTCATAAAACTCAAACTAACGATTCCATTGGAAAAGTTGGCAAAGCTATTCTGCACTTACACATCAGAGAACTTTCCTATGCATTCTATGGGAAGGAACTGCAAAGTGTGGTTGAAAGAAAAGACAATAACACAAACACAACTTAAACTGTATTTCAGCAGGTTAGTACAGTTCAGTATCTCTACATGCACCACAAACCTTCCTTAGTGTTCAAAGTAACAGGAAAATAGCAAACAAAAGAGTGGTTTATGTTAATACATTGGATGTGTGTATGTTAAAGATAGACACAGTACTAAATTCATTACATTTATTTCAGCTCCTCAGAATTATTCACATCTGTATGATTCAGTAATTGTTTTTTCTATAAAGTTATTGGAGTAATTTTACTCTGTATATTCCCGATCAATTCCTCCTCTCAAGGGCACAGTTGAAAAGTGATATTTGAAAACGGTCCCTGATAGATTGCATGGTTAGTCAGCAGCAGAGACAAACAACCTAATCCAGCGCAAATTAGTTCGGCTGCCAGCAATAGTTTTATACAAAGATGTAAATTATGTTGTCAAAATCGGTCGCTTTCTAGCTTGCTGCTCAGCTAACAAGAAACCACTTTGGCTGATAAAGATGAACACTAAGCTTTCCTCGCTTACAAATTTGCAAATCTGCCACTTCAGCATTCTCTTAGCCACAAACAAAACAGGCCCATATAATTGCTTCCTTTTTTCTGCACCACTATTTCTCTCAGTTCTATTTCTCCACACAGAAATACAAATAAAAATCATAAATAGAATTTGGAAAGTGCAACGGTCTTGAAAATTTTCTTTAAAAAAGGAAGGCAAACAGGACAGCCACAACCAGCCACTTTTAGCATTTCCAGCAAAATCGTGAGACATGATACTCCAATACAAATACCACCCAGTCATACTGATACTTTAGGAGATTTACTGTACAAATGTGGCATTCACAGAACTTCTGAACATAGCATAAATGTCTTGATCAAGAGAAAATACACACATCTATTTTAACGTAAGCTTAAGTGTCTTTGGAACTGCTCTGGATGACAGTGATCCATCTGTATCTATTACTTTGCATGTTGTTGTGAAGAGTAGAAAATATATATGCTATTATTACCCCAATCTGCCCACTTTAAATGTAAACTAGATAGATCTAACATTTGAATGAAAATAATAATGCATTATAACTGTAATTATATCCAGTATAAGTCAAATAAATAAATTATAAATTACAATTACCCTTTAAAGTTGCTAGTCCCACTATTTGCTTTAAAATTAATTGCAGGTGCTCCTGAATGTTTTATTACAGCCCCAAAGTTGTATATTTCAAAGAACAGTACAGATGATTCCTGTTTATTTGTTAAATTAAAGCTTTGTTGGTAAAATTACAGCTTAATTAATATTATGGGTACTGTATAACGAAATAGTTTACCTTGTGCATAATTTATTTCCACATGCATATCTCAGTACAGACCCATTACAGCTCTAAGGCAGCTAAAATAAAATATTCCTCCTTTGCTGGCATTTTTCTAAATAGCAGTTCACTAAATCAATATTATTCACTTGGTATTTTTAAAAGCAGTGTATCTTAATAATTACACAGCATTAGAGTAGGCAATAATTTCACTTGCTAAGCATATTAAATTTAGCAAACCATCAGTCAAATAGTTTGTTCTTCTTCAGAATTTGTAAGCAAAGAGTGAGAGAGTTTGGAACCATGTTATTTTGGTATAAATGTCACATATAGTTTAAGGCTGTGTATGTGACTCCCTAAGCAAGCACAGTGCCATACATCTTTATTAGTTTCATTGGTCACTGCAGTGACCAGTTGTTTATACTCATTACGCAAGACAAGGTGAACCATTTGGCACAGGCCACAATCACAGCTAAAAACATATGACTTTGCAGAAAATAAAAATTGTAGAAAAAGCTGCATACAATGCTGTGTATACATAATACAGAACAACATTATTTATTTATGCTGTTTCAGGCTTCCAGTTTCTCAGACATGTCAAAGAAAATCGGTTTTGGGCTTTTTTTCCTTGATTTAATTTTCTGGTTTATTATTATTATTTCTGTGTTCATCAGTAGAGATTTCTGAAAAAAAATATATTAATTAAGCCAATGGAATAAGAATCCACAAGCTAGATGAGCTAGATGGATGCTTGGTTGGGGGATTTTTTCCAAAGTACTACACAGAAATCACTGTTGCTGGGTTTTTTTCCTCATAGAACATACTTCCTTACTCAGTGATTGCAATGTAATTAAATAGGTGATATATTAAAGCAAATGCATTAAAACAAATTACAGATTCACTATTTTTTTTGCATTATTTTGATTACTGTATCTTGCACTGCCATGCATATACACTTCTTTCATCGCACAGAGATAAAATAATTTCTCTAAAGACAAAAGAAAATGGTTCTTTTTCCCACACCCATCTTTATTGATATTTCAAGATAATCCAAAATATATTTTAAATTGTTCTTCCTGAACACACCCATTCAGCATACCTGTGCCCAGGTGCTAAGAAGGCAAAGGGCCAACATCAAAATAAGGAATTAAGGATGTATAAACACAGTTCTCTCTCTAAAAATCCCTGATAAACCAGCCAGGGAATTTAAAAGAATGTATGTTTCGTGCCAGATGACAGATGCTCACCGATAGTCACAAGGATAGAAGTAAATCTGGTAATAGTCATGTTTCAGGGATTTTTCCTTCCTGATGTTGAAAACGAGAAGATTATCTCCAGGAAAGACTAAGAGCATAGAGTACATACTGTAGTGTCTAGGGTAATCTCTTTATGATACAGGAAGGTAGAGACAGGAGTTTGGAGAAGACAACAGGAGGGGAAAAAAAAGAAGAAAAAATAAGCAAGGCTTGGAGGGAGAAAGTAACAGAATAAGATTGAGATGAAGATTTAAAAGTGCATCACAGCACTCAAAAACAAAGTTTGGGGGCAAACACTACGCAATTCAGGGGATATAGCAATTTATACTATAGACACTTGCAATACAGTCAGTGGATTTGTGTTTTAAAGGCATGTAAGTAAAGCTTTTCCCAGGAATATTATAACAATTTTCATCCCACAGTTATCTACAGAAAAACTGAAGTCTCATCTTGACAACCTCTAATAGTCCAACAAAACTGAGAGGAAATCACTTGTACAGAACTGAAGAAAAATACTCAGTGTAGTAGAAAGGTAGCAACAGCCTGCTCATTCTACACCACATTTTCAGGAAGGAAACACAAACTCTTATGTCACAAGTGCAAATTTTCATCCATCAGGTCACCTCACTCACCAAACCCTTTCAGATATGGAGAGACTACTGACACATGCACCTTAGTACTAAGTGTAGCGTTCCGAATTATTTTCTCAAAATCCCATATTGATGCTGACTACAATCTCAATCAAAACCTGCATTTGTTTACTAGACAAATAAAAATAAAACCAAACTCAGAAAACAGATTAGAAACCAAAGCCCATCTAACCATGGAGAATGCCTTTGTATGCCCATTTTTTGGCTCCAGTTTAATCACACAGAGTGATCCTAAACATGGCCTAGTACTTTCAGTGGAAAGTTCAACTTAACAAATTTCCACTAATAACGACTAATGTAAAATAGTCAATCTTCTCATTTCTATAGTAAAATAATTTACATAAATTTCTTATTAATTCAAGGGCTTGGTAACCACCAACTCACACCATTAGTGATAGGATTTCTTAAAGCATAGTTGAAAAAATTGGGTTTTTTCCTGAGGAGGAATTTTAATCATTCCATGTTAGCATAACTAAGCAACCACAGAAACCACGTTTTAAAACCAATCTCCCTGGAGACTATATTCCTAGTGTACAATATGAACAGCTTTACAAGGCTCAAAGTACATGAAAAGCTGCTCAAGATCCCAACTTCCCCTTCTGTATTCACATGCAGATTGAGAAAACTAAGTTATTTAGGCTTCCTGCAGAAATATCTTTCCACAGAGATATTAGGAAAATAGGAGGGGAAAAAAAAGAAAACAAATCATTTATGCATAGCAGAAGTTTCACAAACAACTGCAGCCCAGTTGCCAGAGTGGGTCTATCAGAAGCACAGTTGCCCTAAAAATCCAAGGATCTTGTTGATAATAAAAATAACTTTGCAAAAAGAAGAATGTTTTGCATCAGAAATGCATTATGATTGGAAGAATGGTTTTCTTGCCATCCTGTAGCAGGAGCTTCATCTTCACCTGCAGGTTGGAAGTGCTTGGTTTAATGTTTCAGACACTAAAGCTCTCTAAAACAGTGATGGAAAAAATCCCAATTTTCTTCTAATTCATTTCCTGAAGATGTCTCTTAATTCCAGAGACATCAAAGCAATTGGACTTTTATAATCATAAGGATAAACCTGCCATTTAATGCAAAGACATAGATATTTATAATATTGAATATTTTAAAGAATTAGTACCTTTCTCTCCAGCCACTGGCTGTTTGTGAAATCAAAGCCATTACTGATTTATTATAGAATAGAAACTGTAAACAGGAAGACCACTTGCTTTACATTTTGTTCCTTTTAATCTGCAGAAGTGTAATTAGATCATGCACCCATATTCATACCGTAAATGTTCTAAAAGTCAAAATTTAACAATTTTCCAATATGCTATTTTTCTCTGTAATAAAATGTAACCACAATTTGTACCTTCACAAGTTTTCCTTTGCCGTTACAATAACATCCCTGAGTTTTCAAAATACAAATCCTTGCTGAACCCTGGCTGCCAATCTGTGAATGTATAAATGCTATTATCAGTCGTGCTGTTTATGTATTTTACACAGCACATATTTGTGAAGGTTTTTAGAACAACAACCTCCATTATAATGTTTTGAAAGCATACTCTAGACAGATGCTTGATTGACTACATTTTAATCTTTCTGCCACTATGAAAGTTTGGGGCTTTTTCTCCACTTGCTTTTGTTTTTATTAGAAGGGCACTTTTAAGGGAAGATATTCATTTCTGTCTACCCAAGAAGCAGTCAAGGACACAGCAGCTGCAGAACCATACCAACCTTAGACAAAAACTGTCTTTTTAACTGAGGGAGAAAGAACACTGAGATTTTAAAATGCCTCTTTTAAAATGTATCATAGATAGGTCTTCACATCTTGCCAATGCCCTCCGATTAGAAGGTGTCCAAGTACAAGTCTTTCTCTTTTTTTCAAAAAAATCACCTTAGGATGGCAGAGTGCATACCAAAGCTACTAGTCAGTGAATATGTATTACAATTGTCTGACCTATGTTTATGTCACCAGATAAGTGCCTACACACAGGTACAAACAGCCAACTGAGATCTTTTTCCCTTCAAGAAAGGGGCAGTGGAAAAAAAAAAAAAAAGGGGAAAAAAAAAAAGAAAAGAAAGAGAGAAAAAAATGGATTCAAGCAGACAGGAGAAAGGAGTACTATAGAAGGTCCCATCCATACCCCCACACACCCCCCGCTGCTTTCCCTGGACTGTGGTATGAAAAAACAATGGCTTTTCTGAGGCACTGTGCAGACAAGGCAGCTCTGAAAAAACTAATAGCCATGATTAATGACAATGGGCTAGAGGAGAGTTGGGACACAGCCGCCACATATATCATCCTTTCCCATCAGTCTCTGCTCCTCCCTGCCCCTCTTCCTCCTACCAGCAAGGCATTATAAAAATGTCTTATCTGCTTTCGACTTTTTTCTGAAATCACAGTACTGCTGAAAAAGAAGAGGGGGGAAGAGAGAGAGAGAGACAAAAAGGCAATAGGATGAACAAGAAAATGGCATGTAAAATAACTATAAGATATTCCAGGGGAAAATGCACAAGCTGTAATCATTCAAGATTTCAGCAACTTGACTCTTCACATGCTGAAGCCACATTTTCAAGGTCTTATCTGCCATATGGTTCCCTGTTTGGATGATTTATTAGGTGTAGAAAGCACACTGATAAATTTTACTGCATTTCCCTGAATAGGCAACCTATGGTGTCAATAACAAAGCTCAGGCCGCTTTAATGAAAACTGTAAGCACCAAAGGGTAACCATTTATTTATGAGTCACTACAGTATTACTAGGGCAAAATTTATCTTCCCTTCTCACGCACTCTGCAGAAACCAAATCTGGTCAAAGAAACAGCGATCACATCCATATGTCAGTGACTTACTAACATGTCTCCTGCACACTCAGGGCTTGTAGCCAAATAAACAGTTTCCATTTAATGACTATTTTCTCTAATGTAAAAGATGCTCTTACATTTTAAAACTTTTAAAAAACTACGTTGGTGACAACGTGCATATCCACAAACCATTATGCAGTGTTAATTTTCTATGTTCAAGACAAAAAAATAAAACCTATCAAAAATAAGAATAATCCTTTATCAAATACAAGAATAATCGTTTCAGCAGTATAAGATTTAGCTATATAGGAGTGGATCCTCAAAATCACTTTGGGTAATCTTGGAAAAAAGGAAGCTAAAAAAATGGCAGCTTATAGAGGCAAAAAGCAGTGTTTACTGTTCCATCAAAGATTTCAGAAAAATTAAAAAATTGACACTTTGGCTTTAACTCAAAACCCATAACTCTTTCAATTTATTTTGTGTATCTGTTTTTCTTTTTTTTTTCCTAACACTTTAGTTTAAAAGAACATATCTGTCTCACACATTGATTGTTACTTGTCTCATGCCCACAATCCAAGGCACTTAAGACACCAAGCAAAAATTAAGAACTGCAGAAGATAATTGCTTATAACCACAATTATAACCACAAAGGCAAAATGAAATTCTTTGTTATTCATCCTCTAGGAAAAATATCAACAACTCAGAACTAATCAAAGACTGACAAGACTGCTTGTCTCTCTCCTCACATGTATAGGCCACGTCTTCTCCCCTCTTAAAAACCAACCACAAAAACGACTCATGCACTCCATGCATCATTTGGTATGAATATAAAGATTAACACAAACACTCATGGTGAGGTGTTGGCTCCAGACACTGTGTCCTGTGGGATTTTTTTCCTAAAGATATGTAAAAGCATTTTTTAGCAATTCAATTAATTTCAGTTTCATTATTACGTAACTCCAACAACTGTGTAAGTCTGAAGCAAAAGCCCACTGTTTCAAAAGGTCAACTGCATGCTTGAAAAAGCCTTCTATTCACCTAGATACTTCACTGGTAGCTTCCACATAGCAAACTACTGAAAATCCTGCCCTCAACATCCACCTTTAACTCAGATACATAACATGTTATTGGTACACACGTGTCCTTTTTATTATAACTATAAACCTATGGTGTCAATGAACAGTTCCTGGCAGATGTCCAACTGCAATGGTAAGACTGGAGTCCTTCGGGGCATGGAGCACAACGCGGTTAAGGAGTGAGCAGTTAAAAGACTGGCTTTCTACATGGGTTTTTAACCTTTGACTGGAGTGGCTCAAATAAGGCTTCCCACATAAGTAAATGAATGTCGTGGTCCAAGGGCCGAGGAAAGAGCCACTCCACTGCTGAAGAGAGAGCCACTCCAGGATGGGTCAGGCTCTTTTACAAAGCCTGCCTCCAAAGTGACAGGGTACTCTGTCATGACCAATGTGCAAAACATCCAAAATGACAGACTCTAATCAGTAAGTAACATTTTCTGAATTAACAAGCACCTTCTTTCTCACTATTGAAAAATTTCCTAAAGAAAGAATGCCCAAATTACTGCATATGTTTTTTTTTTTCCCTCAATTTTACACCTGACCAGCAGCCAAACTGTGCATTATGAAATCCTTGATGGAAACCATAATATAAAACAGCAGATTGGGCATTTTTGTTCTCTCACTTCTCCACCACAGAAGACTGTTATGAAAAGAATTTTAGTAGGGGAGGGGATAAAGAAAAATGGACCTGAAATATCTCAGTAGTAAAATAATCCATGCTACATAGTCTTGCACAGGTTCTTCTCTATTTTCCCTCCCAAAACAGGGTTCAGCTCTACTGTTCTGATTAGGGAAAAATGCTGGTAAATTGCACCAATGTAAAGTTTCAGAGGCTCAGAGTGAACACTGGTATGTCTTTCATAGTCACTTCCCAGCTCTTTGGTACAGCTTTGAATTCAAGGACTTTCTTTATACTCAGGATAAACCTCAGTCACCTTCACCCAAACACTGCCCCTTTGAAAGAGCCTAACAGGTGTCACCACATGTCTTTCTTCTCAGGGCAGTTCTCTAAGTCTGACCCTGTCCTTTATCCCATCCAACACACAGCTCCCACCAGTCACACACACTGACCTAGGGAGCAGATTTATCTGCGAATGAAATAACTTCCTGTCATTGCCTTTTCATAAGTCAGTTTTATGGAGTAAGAAATGGACTCCAACTTTTTTAGCCAACAATCATTTTCATTTGGCTGTCCTCTGCTGATATTCTAGATTTTACCTGAAAGTATTAAGAGAGAAAATGTATGCCAGACTATTTGATGTAAATTGGTGCCAGGATAATAACAGTCAGCTGCAACTGTCCATGCATAAAATGTTTTATCTTCTTTTTTTTAAAAACACCCCACAGTTTGTTCTTTACTCCCCTCCAAAAATAAACTCCACAATGAGCTGCACTGTAATGATCTCCAGGACAATGAGTTTTATAGTTAAGGGTGAAAAATCCTGTGTCAACACTGAACACTCTTCAGAGGGAGAAGTTGTATTTTTACTATGTGTCTACCCACTAGAAAGAGGACTCCAAACCTAGGCAGAAATTCCTCAATATCACCACATCACTAACAGCCCATCTCTATTTCTTCACAGCACCAGTAGGCAAGGATGGAAAGGGGAGAGTCTCCTGGAAATGGATGCCACTTACTTAAGTGCCTGTGCTTTAGATGCTGATTAAATTTATTTTTCCTTTCAATACCAGCATACACATTTTCAGAGCAACTAAGCTCATGGCAACAGCTGTATAACCCATCATGTATGCTGTAAGTTCTGTGAGCTTATCTATGAGCCAGTTCTGTAAATAGTCAGGTGGAAGAGAGTACAATACCAAGGCTGCAAGTGGCCTGTTCACCACTGTTAGAGCACAGCTTGCTTCAGCTCCACTTTGAATCAGAATTATGTTGAAACTGAATTATAGCTTTCTCCCCCCACATACATTTATGCTTATTCCCCATAGACTGTTTGGGTGTCAAATCTGCATAATCACTGTATATTATTTTTCAATAACCATAAAGCAGGCAAATCACCACGCTGCCTGACATCCATTAGCCAATAAGTGCACAAAGTTCTTCACATTTTTCATTCAGTGGTTGTTTCCCCACAGCTGAACTATAAATACAAAATACACTTTTCCTAACTGTTTGTATTTACTTAAAGCATGCAATACCCTTTCTTTCCTTTATTCTCAGCTCACCATAACATACATGATTACAGATATGCCCAAAAATATTACAGTCATGAAAAGAAGTCTACATCATCTCCACAATGACTGTGACTTTGGTTCTGGTATGTGGGGCGCATCCACTGCCCAAAACACAAAATCTCTAATGGAGATGTTCTCTACAGAAGAAACCACACGGCAGCACAGAGATCAAGATTTTAAAGTAGAGATGGGATGGGATGGATAAGACAAACTAATTTCTGCTATACAGAAGTAACTTCTATCATAACCAGTATGTGGCTCTTATTGTGTAACTTAAAACATGGAAAACAACAAAAAAGGATTTGAAAAATGGGAAAAGAAAATGGTAAGAGACTGTCTCCATTTAAATTTTGAACTTTTGACAGTTCATGTTTTCTTGATACTTTCAGTATCATTCTTTTAATCACTAGCCATTTAATTTCATGCCTGTTCCTATTTTGATTCTGAAATGAACAAATATAAGTCCAAACACATTTCTCATACAAACACCTGGCCTCAGACCTTACATAAATCTAACCAGTTAAAATCACATTTAACATCAGCAGCCATGCACACCAAAATACACATTTAGTAATTCTTTAATGCTTATACAAATTTTGATTGCATAAATTTTGACTACATAAAATTTGTTATTAAGCTCTATGGCACACACAGTGGCACATTCTTTTGTAAAATGCTAGAGTATAATATAGGTGAAGTCTAACTACCCATCATAAACACCTTCAAATGTTTGAAATAACCTGTTGGACAACATTGTTCACACACCAACATCCTTTGCTGATTTATGAAAGATCAAGGATTGTAGCAGATAAGTATTAAGAGAACTTTACAGGATGAATAACTTTCCTCATTTTCAATATTTCTTCTGTTTTTTACAACAAATTGCCTCACTCTCAAGAATAGTCTTGTAAAAAGAGTGAAAAATACTTCTATCCCAAGCCTTCTAAAAACTTCAAAAAAGAAGTCAGGAACACTTTTGAATATATAAATTTAAATACTTCTAGAATTTTATGAATAGTACTAGTGTGACTTTCATACATCTATTTATACTAAATGGTCAAAGACAGCGAAGAAACAAACAGAAGATAATTATTTGATGGAGACTTTCCTTTGATTTTAAGCCTTTGAATAAACAGAGGGTTCTTCAGTAAATATATCTTCCAGATGGCGTTGGTTCTGTGGAAGACTAAGGCCTTGGATGTTATACAGGCTAAAATATAATGAACTGTAGGAACTAAAATATAGTTGCTTTTGTCATTGTCAATTCCCTTCTAAGTCTAACAGAATTTCAATTACAAAAGGAAAAGGCAGCTAGCCAGAACAAAGGTTGGCCATACTTAATCTTAAAAGCTAATGGCAGCTTTCGCCACCACTGCCATTCCTCATCACAGTGGCCTGCAGGCCAGGGAGGCCCACAGAGAGCCTTCTGCTGCTGACCCGCAGCACACACCAGCAACAGCACAGCTACGGCCACTGACCAGCAGCACAGGGAAAGAAGAGGAACACAGTTCTATCCCCTCCCATTCCTCAGCTGGCTGTGATCTTCACAACAAGATTTCTTTGCCCTATATTCAATAAAAATATATCTTATCTGAGCTTCCATATATGCATCACTGTACCACGGAAGATAGCACAGAGCCTCTGCCAGTTCTCCACTACAAGGAAAGAGCTCTATTTCTGGAAAAATAGAGTGCAAGGCAACAGAGCCACAGGTCTGTTTTGAATAGGTTGCCTTAAACGGGAGCCAGGAAAAATACAGGCAAATAAGTCTAGTATGTAGACAGCCAAGACACAAAAAGTCTTCTTCTTCTCAAAAGAGGTAGACTAAATACCATATTGTGCTGCATCATAACACACAAAAACATTGTCTAACATTCACTTAATGGAAGTAAAAACTGGGTTAAACATAAAATACCCCAAAACTGAAGTGCAGCCATTTAAGGGCAACAAGTTGAGAAGATGCAATTGATGGAGGTGGAGTGTGACAGTATTTCAGAAGATTAATTACAGGTTCATGAGCTGAAATAAATAACCAGTGAGCGATAACTTCTTCACACAAAGAACTTTCTGTAATGACTCAGAAATAAGCTCATACATCAGATATTCTTGAAATCTTTATGTTTTAAGTTAAGACCACAGAATGATCTGATTGCAAATTATATAGATTTAAAAACAGGGAATTCTGAATTCCAGGTACCCGAAAACACAGCCATTAAAGTGTGAATAGAGAAATCTTGTTAATCATGGAATTCCTAATTTTCCTTGAACGTATTTGCCAACTGATTGTATGACTTCTCAGAACATGAGCATTGCCTTTCTTCCCCAGCTTGTCAGATACTTAGGAATTATCTTGGATTGGGAGGATGGAGGACATATGCCAACAGAAAAACATATTTATGGGTGTTTCAATAAAGCTGAACAGTAGAGGTGCACATGTTACCACATCTCTCTGCTGAAGGCAAGTTAGCGAGTCTGCTATAAGTTCCACTATGAGCAGTCTTTATGTTTCAGTTTTCCTGTTTGCTTTATTATTTGCTGACCATTTCCTGCTCTTCACAAACCAAACTAGCCAACATAACATAAGCAGTAAATGTCAGGACTATACAACAGACTTAATTACATGTCATTGACACCACACCTCACTTTGTAAACTGGTAATTCAGAGCAATACTGTGCCTAATGTCAACAGGGAAGAAAAAAAAAAAATCAAAGCAATTCCTCAGCAAGGAGGAAAGACAGAAGAGCTGGAAAGAGAAAAACCAACATTTTCATTGAAAAAGAGTGGCTTCTATGCTACCTTAAGTTCTAAGGAAAGACAAAATTAGACTCTGAATTACCAGACAACTCAGCCTCAAAAGAAATGTTACCAGCTACCACCTGCAATTACTTTCTTCAAGTGTTAAAACAAAGTGCTGCACACACATACAAAAATACAAACAAATCCATATTTTTGTAAAAGGATGAACATTGTGCAAAAAGATTCTACTTAATTTTTCCCCTCCAGGTGTTCCATCTGGTATTGCAGTCTTGTTTATTTAAATTTATAAAAGCTTCATTTTTGGACACTGATAGGTTAAGAAACTCTGATATCAGGTCAATAAATAAGTGGACTTATATTTGACCAACCACATGTTTGCAAAAACAAAACAAAAAACCAAAACAACATTCATAAAACCCCCACAGAATCAAAAAAAAACTTCTGAAAACAAAATATTTGAATTTCCTTTTCATAATCTTTTCATAGTCACCTCATGTCTACCCACCTCCTTCATTAAAAAAAAAATGAGAATCAGTAACTTTATTTTAAGAATGCATTTTGTATTGCATCCATTAGTATTGCATAATTCTGTATTAATGCAGATTTTTTCCATGCATTATAAAGCAATTCGTATCCACTGCTCAACTACTTTTCTTTTAGTTGCACTCACAATAGAAACAGTTTAGGAATTCCTCTTATGCCATTTCATTTTTCCCAAAAAGAGAGAAAACCTTAATTAAACACAGCTCTGGGGGGGGGCTGGAAAAAACAACCCTCTCTACAGAGTCTGATCTCAGAATGTCTTAGCCAGTATTATAAAATTTCTGAAAGTATGACAAACAATTCCAAGTCACCTGAAAACAGCTGTAAGTATTCACAACTATAGTAGTATCTTCATTATATTTAGTCCCATTTGACAAGGTTTGTAATTGAAGCCCATTGGGACATGTAATACTTCAGTATCAGTAATTCTTAAAACACTGTAAACTGGTGGTTTGCTCAAAAAATACTTTAAAAAGAACTTTAACAAAGAACTATCAATGGCTGCAAAAATATGAATCTACATTTTCAAGGATGTTTGGAAACATTCGTTATAATTAGCAAAACAAGTATTGTCCCCATGACAGCCTTTCTTTACAAACCTTTGAATGTTTGACAAGAAAAGGTCGTGTTTTGTAAAATCCTGGAAAGGTCATTCAATAACAAATCACATGAATGAAATCACAAGAGTTCAAGGAGGTTAACAGAAACACCACAGGCATTAAAGCATGTTTTCAAGGTAAACAAGGTAAAAGAAAAACATACTGCCTCAGCTCTGGAAAAAGAAAATAGCAAGTAGACTCTAATTTGCTACACACTGTAATTTTAAGACATTTTCTCTGCACTTGGTGGTTTAACAGTACGTATTATTTCTCACGTTCAACGCATTTAGTAAAGGATTAACAGATAGCAGAGCCAAAACATTTAAACATCTCTTCAAATAGTCTACATTGACCTTAGTAGATTTTCCCTCCTTAATCTTGTGACCAGACACTTTAAAAAAATAAAAAAGAAACAACAAAATTTAACTTCCATCTCAACTAAATCTCAATCTTAGATCTCAAAACTTCACTGCTTGAAACTCTGCCAGCCTTTCAGCTAAACACTTTGACCTGCTTGTGACCTTCTATTTCCAGGTCTATTTTCTTCTTTACCAAAAGAACACAACATTTTTCACAGGCAGGAATAACAAAGAGTTGTTTATATAGGGTAATTTAACTACAGGATCAGTGCAGGGAGCAGTGTGATGTATTTGATCCACAGACCAAGAAAAAAGCTCTGCTCACCAGTGTTAGAGAAAAGCCTATTGAATAGTTTTCCTGGGGCAAGCCAGCAAATTGGAGTTCTTTTCATGTATAGGCATAGAAAAAACGAATTCAGGAATGATCCTGGGTCTCTGTCTCCACAGGGTGTTAAAGCCCTGCCCTGCTGCAATTCTGAAGTTTTAAAGTTCCATTATCTTGGGGGAGAAAGGCAGTACTTATTTACATAAATTCAACATTATTCAATAGAATTTGCTACACAGGGGGAAATCTCTTCCAAGACAAAGTATTTAGAATCACCAACTATGCTTAGTTTATCATCATTACACTTGTGTTTTCATTTATGACAGGCTATTTGCAAACTGTAATTTATTATGAACCTCTTTATGAGATTAATTTAACAGGATCAGACCTGTGGACCACCTAAAGGTTGCATGTTGACTGGCAGCAGTGACTCTCACAGAAGAGGAGAAAGTGCACTGTGAACTGCCTCCCAGAAAAGTTCTATTCCAATCCTTGGTACAGAGTTAGAATTTAAACTTAGTGCTATCAGTTCAAAAAAGTCTGAAAGCATTAAAATTCAATACCAATTGTATTAGATACTTCTCAGCCACCTATCTCCCCCTTTCATGTCTATGTAACACCAATAGGTTTTCCACTGTAAATGAAGCAATGTAAAGATAGGAAGTTTCTTTTTTTTTTCCCCTACAAAATCAGCTCAATAGTAGAGCTGGTAAATCCAAGCAACTTGGCTTTTTCATCAACCAAAGCCGAGTACTGTATTTCGTACTGGGACAGGGACATAGTTACACTGGCTTCATCATTCCTCAGAATGAACAACAGACAGCATTAGCTACTTCAAGCACAAAGGCCAAAAACTTGACTTTATAGCAACCTGCAGACAAAGAGAAGTTGGCTGTCCCCTGTGCACCATGCAAGCAAAGCATCAAGCTTTATGTAGCTAGTTACAGAAATGTGTACTTTTTAAAGTTTCTGCTTAGTTAATGGCATGCTAAACTTGTTTAGGAAAAGTGATCCAGAAGAACACAAAAAATACAAAAAAACAAATAGCAAATGTGATCATTTTTCAATTAGAGCATTCTCCTCAACTGACTTATGCCACAGCACCAAGAGTTTTGCAAGAAAGCAAACAGAAGAAGAGCAAGACCAATGCAGTCTGTGTGCACTTCAGACCACGGTGCTTTAGTCCTTTCTAGGCAGGTGTTCCTCTCTCTAATATCTTACTCCAATCCTTTTCCAGGAAAGGGGGCAGAATGGATGCTATAGGAAACACAGGAACCTCATCAGCTGTTTGATGGTCAAGGAGCTGGCATCATGCTTAGACATCTGTGTGAGCCTAATAGCAAGAACAGAAACAAGCAGACAGAGTATTACCAAGACAAAAACAAAACCTCGAAAATTATTTCCAGGTGAAATCAAGGCAGTATTTCTTCTTTTACAAGAAACATGCATACCTTCAAAGGAATTAAGAGGCAAAATACTAAATATTGAAAATAATCATGAGTATTTCAAAGACTCTACTAATTAGCATGAACATGTGCTGCCTAAGGTTTTGCATCCACAAATATATGAGCAGACTATGTAAATGAATACATTTCATCAGAAAGAAATATAACATTGCTTCCTAGAGGACCATTAAAATAACATCTAGTTTATACCTGGCTCTGTCTATATTCACACAATGTAGTTTTTTGTCTTATTTCAACACTATTCACATGCTATCAGAATGTCTTTCATTCTTCACTATAGAACAATTCAAGACATTTGATTCATGCAGTGCCAAATTTCCCTGGGTTTGTATGTGACTGTTTCACACTCCGGGCCTTATGCTGTTCTTGAGAAGCCTTTTAGGAGCTGTGCAGGAAGTATTCTCTGACATATGGTCTAGAACTTAGATGTTAAGAGTGTTGTCATTGTTTCAGCTTTCAGGGTTCATGCATTACCTTTTCCTACAGGCTGCAGCTTTGCCTTTTTATTTTGAAGAATTCAAAAAGAACTCATCTAGAAATGTTGCTTGTCCATTAGCGTTATTGTTTCTTTAAAAAACTATACCAGTTTGTACTATGACTGATCAGAATGACTATCAGAAACAAGACACCTCATTTTGTCTTTCTTGCCAACTATTTTAGCTTATTTGCCATGAGCACAGGGTATAATTAATATCACACAGGAGCCAGCATTGTCATTTTTCAAATCATTTCCCTGGAAATGTTCTACACCTCTTAATGGCCCTGCTAATGCTGTAGCTGTCATGTTTTGGACAGCTGCGCTTTTACAAGACAAACTCAGCTGTGCCATGTGCCTCTCTGTAGACTTTTTAGCTCAACGGCTCAGAGGCCATGAATGCCAGCTGGTAACGGCTATATGGAAATCTTTGATTAATTTTTTTACCTCTAGACGCTGACTGTTGCTCAAATGTCACCTTCCCAGTTTTCATCCCTAGCCAGTATTTTTTCCCCCTCCCAGTACTGCTTGATGGATGAAGAATCAACTGAATAGGCCAAAAATCTTATGACTAATTAAAGCAAATACAGCCTGTCCAGATGTGGAGAGAACACAAAGTCTGGAGAGGGGCCAGGTCACACACAGGAAATGCTCCATCATTCAAGAGACACAGCTCTTAATGATATTTACCAGGATAGAGTTAACAAATACTGATATTGCCACCCTGAAGAGTGAAGTGACACGAGCTGTGCTATGTAAAACTTTAGCATCACAGCTTGCAGTCAAAGCAAGTGTGCAGTCTTCATCAAATGTAAACTCTTCAGATGTAGGAGCTGCATAGATATTATGAAGTGACAAAGCAGCTCAGATTTTATTCTGGTTTACTCAAGAAATGATTGAAAGATGACAATACGATCAAATTAGCACTGCTCAGCAGTCATATGGTGGGGTAGGGTGGCTCTAGTTTAACAATTGATCTTGCCTATGAAGCACCCTCTTACTGAATCCGAGAACCAGAGAACGTGATCAATAAACCAACCTAACTTATTGTAATTTTTAATAAATGCAAGCACATCAAATGTCCATTTCTGCCCCATTAACACCTCTGATATTCTCCCATTTAAACTTCATGGTTACGAACGATCTTCTGTCCTAAAAAAGAAGACTGCTACACTTCTTTTCTGATCATGTCTGCAAAATTCTTCATAAAGCTGTGTTCATCAGTTCAGCAGCAGCAGTTCTCCCAGGTGAAACCAGCCAGGCCAGGAAAGTGACACGAACAGGATGCTGCTAAACATGCACAACTCAGAAACACACACTATATTCTCTTCTGCATGATTTGCTGCCATTTAAAAGACAATAAACAGCAACTTTAGATTGCTAACAACATGTCATTTAAGGTTTGCTGTTGCTCAACATCAAGAAAAATCAATGCCAGCTCTACAGGGGCAGAAAACCCAAAGAAGTGAGCTCCATTTCAGGTCTGTTTGAACTCATTTCCTTTCTCCACGGTTGCCCCCTTGTACACCCCCTCAGGCATCCCCTCACAGCAGGCATGACAACTTGACACATTGACAGCTTGCACTGAATGACAACTGATTTGTACAAATTTCAAGCCTTATAAATCTACCTGTCACAACAACAACATAAAAGAGCTTGGACCCAGCAGGTAACTCAGAAAAAGCTTCCCCTGACAGCATTTTCTGAAAAGCAATGGCTTGCCTCCTGCCAAAAATTCCAACTATCATCCTTGTATAACTTTGAATAAAAATTCAGGGCCCATTTTCTTGCCAACAGGCTACCAATCGTCTTATTTAAAGATTAAAAAGAGTGAATAAGAAAAAAAAGCCATCCACAGAATTTCATTTTATACTGATATGAAAGTAGTACCACCTGCTATGGTAGGATTACCACACCATTTTTCTCTACAGTGCTCAGACAGAGTAAATGAACAAGGCTTTTTACGGTATTTAAACAATATCCCAGATTGCAATGCTGTTATGCATCCATTACATTGGAGCTGTTAGTCAATGCCACTCTTGCTGATAGAAGTTCAACAGTTTTTTTTGTTTTACTTTGGGAGGTTGCTTTGTTTTATTTTTTTCCTCGCTGAGTTGTTAAAAAAGCAAAATTGCAATTTTAGAAACCAGTAAGGCTTTTTGAGCTACGTTTTGCTGTCCAGCTCTAGAAGAAATCCACACAGACCTTAGAGAAGTATTCAGTGTTTCCATAAGCAGCATTATGCAAGTGAAAAGCACAGCACTTAATGCTAACCCTTACAAAGGGATCTAAAGGGAACACAGTAATTTCAAAAAGATCTTTCTGAAAGGAGTTTATACCAAAAGACTTTTGAAGTTGGCAAAAAGACTCCGCACAGATGATGAAAGTGATATGATGTTTAAAATTATGCAATTTAAAAATATTCTGGGAACTCCCCACAAGATTACTTTGTAAGTACAACAGGACATGCTATAGGAGGTATCAAATCAGCAGTCCTGAAGCCTGAAAAAAAATGTTCAATAAATTATGCATGACTAGGGACAGAAAAAGTTATTTGTGTGTTTTAGCGAAAAATAAAAGTGGCTTGCCATGATAGTTCATAAAGATTCAAAAATAAGAGCTTTCTACTAAGTTGCTGGATAATAAGAGCAATTAGTAATAAATGTATAATTTGTATAAACTATAAATTCAGCCAATGAGACTTCAAAGAAATGGCTTTCTTGCTTTTTAACTCGGTTATTACCAGAAAATTTAACTGTCCAAGTCACTTTGCACATGTAGCAAGCTGATGACCAGTGCAAATAATAGCACAAGTTGAGTGCTATTTCACATTTGTAGCTATCACATGCTCTATATTTGATACATAACCTAAGATACTGAAAATTTATGTTTTTCTGTATTCAAGTTTGGCTGACAAGTCCCTCATTTCCTTTCTGTGATGATTTAATGCAGGAAGTAGGACAGTAGGAACGCAAAATATTCTAACAAAAAAAAGAGAAAAGTCCAACAACACAGTGGCACAGCCCTACATTCTCTTACCATTCATGTGGACATTTAAGGGTTGCCTTACATTTGCTTAAGAGGAGGAAAGGGAAAAAAAGGTTAGCAAATATTGTTTTACAGGAAAAGAAATACACAGGATGTGTGAGCAATTTCTAGCACTTGGAAAGTGTTTAATTACTAAATAATATTCAATTTTTTTTTTCCTAACAGGCAACTTCTCAAGAAAAAAAACAACCTAGCTTCACTGTTTTTAGAGATGTTGCAACTCCTGTTTCTGTAGACTGCCCTGATAATGCAAAATTACAGCACACTGTTGAAGACTTTCCACTGAGGCATAGAAACCTACACAAAACAGAATTATCAGAAATCATGGTATCTTCCAAACAAGTACCATCAAACAGGCAACAAAGGTTAACCACATTGCTTCTTGAAAACATCAGCCAAGGTAGAATACTTCTGGCACAGAGCATTTGTCTCAAAACTACTTGCTCTGGCTCCTAAAAATACCCAGCCTTATAAAGGAGGAAAAGACAAATTATTTTCACAGCTCCTGTAGTCACCATTACCCCTGTGAAAAAGGCCTAAGGTAGTTACCTGAAGATAACCAACAGTTAACTAGATGTTACGGGCAGTTAGTGAGCATTCTGGTTCAACCACCTTGGCTGGGAAACAAAAGATGCACACTCTCCTTTTTCAGTCTTGGGATTTTTTTTTTTTAAAATCTGTTTCAGCAAATCTTCCTTTACTCCTAACATTTTCAAACATAGATCAACACCACCTCTATAGTCAAAAAGTGACATAAAAAAGTAGTAAGTGGGTCTAAAAAAGTTCTCATAGAATTACAAGCCCGGGATGAGGAGCTCTACAGCAGCTGAGGCACTTCACGCACACCTGAGCCATCACTGAGGGACAAAACAAAGAATGTGTCTGTTAAAGACAGAAAGCAAATTTCTTATGTTGGAAGAGCAAAGGCTTGAATTTTAGCCTTGCTGGAGTTGCCTCAGATGCTCAGATTTGATAACCATAACTACTACCACACAGACTTTTTTTTCCTATGCCAATACTACAGCCTATCTAAGACTTGCTTAACGTACACAGCCACGATAGGGCCCCCAGGTAAATATACATTATTTCTCTGAAAATATGCTGAGGTAGAGAGGAGAAAAGAGACAGATACACACCCACACTGTCCTCAACTTCTCCATCCTTCCTACGTGCAGAAATACAACTAAAGTGTTGTCTTAACTTCCTTGCACACAGGGACAGAACTTGTTACTGATGGAAAAGGACCACAAAATAGCATACCACCTGCAAGGGGTAAGCTCTAGAATTTCTAGGATTTTGTCCCTTGAACCGGTGGAAGTCAGTACATTTTTGCCACTTAGAACCCTCTGTGTTATTTGTAACTGTCAGTGGAAGGGAAATCTGTAATTGTTAAGAGGGAAAGAGCCTGTGCAAATTCTTCCCGGTGCAAAGTGAACAGTCAATCACTTTTATAAGGACAGGAACAACCGAAACTATCCATTCGTATACTTTCCTTTAGTCAACAATATTACCTTTAGTAATCTGGGGAATGTGCATCCATAAATTACAGAAAGTGTTATTGCATTGCTGAATAAACAGCAACATTTCCATCAGCAGCAGTGGCAGCACCACAAAGGTATAACAAACAGACTCAATCATTTTCTTGTCAAGCTTTGCAATGACTGCAGAGTTTACTGCTGGAGATAATGTTGCTTTCCTCAGCATTGTGTGCCAAACTGCAAACTGCTTATTAAAACAAAACCTCTTTTTCTGAGCAGCATGAGTTGGATAATCACTTATTGCACTCAAGAAAAAACAGGTTTGATGCCCAGAGGTGGTTAGCAATCAAGCATATGCATTAACATTTGGTTTGTAAAAACTGGTTAAAAAAAATAATTGAACTAAAAAGGAATTATGAGAACCAGTGCCTCAGGTTTATCGTTTTCCTTGTTAATATATTGTTCCTGATAAAATATTCCAAATTACTCTAATGTGCCTCTAAGAGAGAAACTAGCAAAGAAAGAAAGGAGCGAAATAAAATTCAACTAAACCAAATCAGATACCTTCTCTTTAAAAAATGTTTCTTAAAAGGAACAACTGGATCACATCTTTCCATTCCAGGTACAGGTGGCAACTTGCTTTTCAGAGAAGGGGGGAAAAAAAGAGTAAACTTAAAAACTAGTCAACTGTGTCAGAGATACTGCTGAAGCACAAATCTATTATTACCATCCAAAGAAACAGCTTGGCATAACTAAGCCGACCAATACTCCTGAAAAACCCAGTTCAATTTTCTTCGCTTAAAACAGATTGACAACCCTTTTACTTGGTTGAATAACAGGAAAGTCTGAGACACAAATGAGCAAGCTCTGCCATGTCAAGAAAACACTGCTGTAAAGCAAGCCATTATTCTTGACTTCAGAATGGCTCCCTTTTTTCCTCTTTCCATTTTCTTAATGATTAGAGATATATTAATATAAAGGTAAGCAGACAGCCTTCTCTCTGCTGTGTTGGCACTGCTGATTTCCTTCTAACACTGAGCTATCAGCTGCTCAAGAAAACAGAACATCCAAATAATGGAGATTTCAAGGCTATTTTAAGTTGGAGCAGAGCACTCTGAGACTCTCAAAGCCACACACAAAAGAGAATTTTAAGAGGCTGACAGTGGCATGCATCACTGATCTTTAGCAAGCACATGCACACAATTAAAGCCCGTGTTGTCTTCAAAAAAGAAGAAAGTGATGGCAACCAAGTTCTGGGATCCACCAAGTGAAGCACTTATGATATCCTCAGGCTGGGAAGTTCCAAACTTACAAAACCTCCTTTGATTCCACAGAAGTTTGAGTAGCTTTTTCAAGAGTACTTAGGTGACCTGAACCTAAACAGTAATGAATTGTTTACTATGAAGAACAGTCATCCTGACTGTAATTAGACATAAAAAGTAAGCATTTGTATCAGTTAGATCTTAAAATTAATTTGATCTAAAAGAGGGTTAAATCAAGCCAATCTGCACATCTGTGCTTCCTTTCTCATTCGCACAACCTGAGTAATCACACCAATGTAAGCCCCTAGGAAAAAGCCCCCAAGCCAACTCAGAGTATGATGATAAATATTCAGATGTTTTAACTTGGTAAAATGCAAAATCATAGCAACATTCTTATCAGATTTTCATGTCAAATGGAATTAATGTTGATGAAACAGTCAATTAAATGCACTCATAAAATACCTTTGTAGCTATTAATATTTGAAAATATCAATTAATTTCCTTCTCCCACCCATCAAGAAAATTAAATTTCTACAAAGTGATATTATCCAGAAGAACATCAAAATAAGAAAAATGCCAAACCATCTCCTACAAACAGCCTAACTCTTTCATCACATTCATGTTTATTCTTTTCCTTTCACACTTTTAAATTTTTACCCTCCTTAGGCCTTTGCATTCTTTCTCATACTCTTCCATCATAATCACACCTACAGACCCATTTCCTTTTACAGGTGTAAATACAGGTTCTTCCCAGAAACAAATGCACTACCTCCCAGACACAAAATAAAATCTTCAATATGTTTGCGTTCATTCTCTTTCACATCTGCTTACTCTTAATGTCTTGTACTTCTTGTCACTCTCTAGTCCCGTCAAGTATTCACATATTGAAATTACCTATAGCTTCTTCTATTTTTCTTAATCCCACTCCTCTCCATAACTCTCAAATGCCTCCATCCAGTCATAATAATTTCCCCCTCTCTTACACCAAAAGCCATTGTTTTTACACATCAATACCAAGACAAGCATCACAACAAGGAAATATGCTAACTGAGACAGAGTAACTCCAAGTCATCTGTCACAATTCCATGCAAGTGCCATAAAAAGGAAATTTTTCATACAGTACAACTACTGGTGAGCATACTTTTTCAAAGTGAGCAAGTGCCTCATGTATCAAACTGTTGCATTGCAACATGCCTTAATAACATACATAAATAAATGCAGTAATGCACTCACTCTTTCTATATTTAACTAATACTATCATATTCAGTGACTACATTTGCAATTGGAGATGATTCCATTAATCTACAAGTTACCCTTCAGAGCACTAGGTGTATGATCTGCTACCCAAAGGTTCCAGAGTGTCCCTTAATTCCCATCATTATCTACTGACATGCCCAAATGATTCTTTGGCTACTTGTTAATAAAAGAATCAGAAGGTGCTAATCTCATTATCGCCTTGTCAGCAGTTCCTGTCAGAGCGTTGTTGCCCATTAATCGCCTGCTGCTGCAGTCAATCAGGATCCTGCCTCACACTCCCCAACATGTTTATTCTTTTACCTGCAAGGATAGCAGCCAACCAAAGTGTCACAATGCACTACAGTGATAGCACCGTGTCATGGAAACAATTATTTACCTTCCTCTGTAGCATCACAGGTATGATTGCATAGTTCAAAACAGTTTACCTAGGCTGAGGCTCTACATCTTCTACTCCATCTTCCTAATTTATTACTTGGTTTACTTTACAGTCATGCTAACGCAGCCAGGGAAATAATTGCCACCATATGAAAAACCCCAAGAGTATTCCTATGCCCAGGCAGAAATCTACCACTCACTGTTCTAACCGAAGAGTGCATATTTATTCCTACTACTTCAAACAGTAGGCAGGATTTCAACAATACACATTGTGAACCTAACTCAAGAGTTTGTGTATCCCAAAACACTTTTCTCACTATGTGCTGACAGAAATTTCAGAGACAGATATCCATGATCATTCAAAACTTCTCTCAGATAGGTGTATTTTTAAAAATCTAATTATTTATCAAACCTTAGGAGTAGGTTGATATATGAAATTCATATTAATGAGGCTAGTATTTCCATTTAATGAAAAGAAAGATAAACAAAGATAAACAGTAAATAGCAACAACAAAAAAAAGGCAATGAAAATAAAAAATGCAGACAAAATAAGTGGGAGGAAGAATCAAGATAGCATGCCAAAGGATAGAAAAACAACCTGTCAAACATATCCCTGTCTTACTAGGAATACTTATATACCACAGTTTTCAAAAACAGCCTAAAATTTAGGTATGGAACATCATTTTAATAAATCAGGCATTGGTCTGATCATGACCATGTTACAATTAGAACAGAAAACTCAAAATATCCCCTTCTATGTCCACCCAGTAGCAGCTTTTCACTAGAACTGTAGAGAATAATTCTTTAAAATCCATGAAACTACTCAAATAGAATCACCCAAAGACCTGGCTCCATCCAGTCTCTGTAAGTCTTAGGAAGGGAAACGTTAATGCTCTGAGATTGAAATTTGCTCTCTACACAAGGAAAATAATTTGGGGTAGAAAAGGCATAAAAGCAGCCCAGATCAAAAATTCAAAGATCAGTCTGTGATTTGTTGTACTCACAACAGATAAGATCTCTTTGTTCTTTCAAAAACCATATACTACTCTTCAGATAAATACATAGCTACAAAAAGCCATAGAACAGACTTGAGATGGGGTGTGAGCAAGAGAAGGTGAGGTATCCCATTTCCCAACTGGCTGAGATTCGAAGCTAGCTCTAGCAGCGATGCCCAACATTTTAACAAAAACTCATCTGTGTCTTCTGACCACAAAACTCCACTTCTATGGTCCGAATTTTATCTTGCACTAAGCAACAGACATTACAAAAGATAGTTCTACGTTTGAGAGATTAATATCCTTTAAAACTGCCACCCTAGGAACCAGGAAGTCACCCCAGCTCTAATAGAGGTATGAGACACAAGGAATCTATGTAGACAATACAGATTCAGGTGCCATTCATGCTCTGAGCTCTGAAGTTAGCTAAAAAAAAAAATATCAATACCCTCATAAAGGTTTCTCTACAATGTGAGTCATGGGAAAGGCTTTCAGGAACATGGGTATCTGAAATAGCTTGTAAGTACCTTCACAAGTTATTCCCAACCTGATCAGCATATAAAGATTTTGATAGTGTAGAGGCAGAAACAAATCCTCTGTGGATCACAAAATGCCACCTGCCCTTTAATCAGCAAAGCCCTCCAGTATCAGAATCTCAGCCAGAGATTACTTTTATCAGTTTCCCCTCTATCAGTTTAGACAATTTCAAGTAGACAATCAGCATAATCTGTTTATACGTCAAAAAAGCAAAGCATCCAGCAAGGTTTGGGGGCTTGGTTGTGTTTTTCCCTACCAAAATCTCTTTTAGTCCATTATTTAGGGTGACTAAGTAATGTGCAAGCTCATGCACTTTTTCTGTTGAACATCAATGGAATATTTTGTCACAGTCCTAAGGCATCCACCAAATCTAAATGAAAAACCAACTGAAAAACTGTCTATGTGGGAAAAGGGGAAAAATGTTACTGAGAAGGATGAAACATATTTGCATCTCGATCCAGACATCCCATGTTTGCCATAATACCACTACATAGTTGAGTGGCACAAGTGAAAGTGAAATTGTTTTGGCTGAGCTGACAGTAATAAGGTTGATATGAATCACAGAATCATTTAGCATGAACTATATTATAACATTCAGTTTAATCATGTTAAGTGTAAGGGAAGGAAAAAGTAGAGTAAAAAGAATATACAAGCAATTTACTTCCAGGCATTTTTAACAACTTTATTTAAGCTTGTTTTATCTGCATAAAGAATATCCCAATATGCTTGTTAAGTGAAATGAAAATGTAAAGTGTTTCAAGTAGTATAAAGACATTAAAGAATGCCTTAAAGTGTATGAAAATTTTACATCAGCTCTTATTACAGTTGATTGCTGAACTGACAAGGGAAAAAATGTATCTCAGATTTCCCTCCACTTGTACATTAATAAGCACTTTTTAAGCACCATTCTGCAAAGAAACTGAAACACTTCAATTCTGAAAGAACAGCTTTGACATTACCTCTACTAATAATGAATAATACCACGATATATTTTATATTGGAGAAAGAAAAGACCTCTCCTGATCTTTCGTCATTCCAATTTATTTTGCAAAAGTAGATGAATGTACACCAGTTGCTGTTATGCTCGGCAGCCAAGGATACTGATTGTAACTTTAATGTCTCATGTAGGCTTTATCAGTGGTAATTCATTACAGTCAGGTTAAAAGCAACCTAAAACTCTCCCAATTTGGATGGTAGTTTCCTTTTTCCGCCACTTGCAGTGAAAAAGAAGGGTTTTGGTTTAGAATCTTAACCATCCACATGTGACGGGGTTTTTCACATACCACATTTCTCAATGAGGAAGATTTCCATCTTCATCAGTTTTTTACCTTATGAAACTAGAAATTCAGCTGTATTGTTCAGTACTAAATTTCTAAGGGGATTGAACAGATCCAGACACCTACCAAAACCAGCTGCTGATAGCAAATCGGATGTACTGTATTTATAGCTTCTGAAATGTGCTCTTTAAACAATGTGATGAAAGAGCATGCAAGCCCTTATGACTAGGTAAAGTTTATATAAATGCTTACATTTTAAGAGTACACTGAAAAGTACCATATAAAAAAAATATCTAGACCCAAAAGGACTTCCTCAGCCTACAACACATCTCCCAGCTCCTCTTTTGGCCTATTTGATTAGGATTTAGCCTATGCTGACAGATTATCTTTGGAAAGGCCCCTGGCTGTGCCAAAAAGAACAAGTTAAGCAAAGGATTAACCAATACACTCTCACTAATGCAGTCAAACTGTCACTGGGATCAAAGACTTCCACAAGAGACAGAAAGTGATTTAGGCAAGTGTCCCTCCATGAATTAATGCAAAATATACTATAACAGTCACTTTGTGCCTGACTGAAAGAATATACTGCTCTGCTTTCACTTCTCAGAAGGTAAAAAAAAAAAAACAACAAAAAAAAAAAAAAAAAAAAAAAAAAAAAAAAAAAAAAAAAAACAAAAAAAAAAAAAAAAAAAAAAAAAAAAAAAAAAAAACAAAAAACAAAAAAACCAACCCAACCTTTGTATTTAAATCCAACTGTTTATTCTTTAAGCAAATACTTCCATCTTCTCAGCACTTCTAGGAGACAAAAGATGTTGTAAGAAGTCGAAATACAGAATTCTTGCAATGGGAAACCATTAAAACAAGAAAATTCAATTCAAACAAAGGAATTGAACAGTCTTCAGAGCTCATTGCTAATTTTACTTAGTCACTTGTTATTGAAATACAGCGTAAGATGAAGTAGATGTGGGCCCAGTTACTAGTTACATAACAGTCATGATTCAGGAGACAAATAGTCCCAGAAACTCCACCTAAATTTTTCTCAAAGCATGTCATTTTTATTAGTTATTGTGTGATGGACATCATATCAGAATGAAATTGAAAAATTATTTATGCCAAAAATTGCAGAAACATCTCTAATACAAGAAAAAGGAAGCTGCTAATTATACTTTTAACCAGCATATTACAGTCAACGCTCTTCAAAACATCAAGGGAAAGAAATAATTCCACAGACATAAGGCAACTAATGTTACTAGTGTTCTCACTAAAAAATTTATTGATTAATACATCAATATATGGATAATTCTGATCAATATACTGATCTCAAGTATATCTCCTAATAAAGTGACCAACATTAAAAACAGTGATGTTCTGTGTGTACTACTGAGGGGAGTATAAATACTGAGAATTAGTGCCAAATTCTAAGAGCCAACGTAAAAAAAAAATACAATTTCAGCATCATCACCTACTTACCCAAACCCTCAAGCTTACATAAAACTAAAGGGAACAATAATACCTCTTAATCTAATGTCTTCTTCAGCAGCAGATGCAATTTCTTCCTTTTGTGGCAAGAGGTTCTCATAAACAGGCCATTTAATTGTGGATTAAAGCAATGAGAGAAGATGCATAAAAATTCAGTAAATAGACTGGTGCTACACTTGTATAAGAACAAAAATACAAGAAAAAGTGTGGAAAGAGAGTATTGTCAGCACCTTTAGGAGCAGCAGTGCTCATTACGTGGTAGAACTACTTATTACACATCCATTTTTTTGGCTTCCAGGTAATAGCTTATTCTTGTCTCTGAAAGTATCTGTATGTAAAACTGCTTTGCCCCCACAGAACTCAGAAATTTTAAAAAACATATATACATGAATTCATCTTCATGTAGCACTCCCATTTTCCTTGAGCATTTGAGCTCTGTTATTTAGTAATAGACACACAAAGACACAGTTTAAATTATCATAATCTTCAAGTTTTCCGCAAACTACCATTATTTCACCTTTCGGTGTGCAGATTAACAGGACAGCTATGTTTACTTTGCACAGTTCAGAACATATAGTTTACATCTAATGAGGTTTCTATCCAAAACAAAAATAACATAGGCTAACTCCAAATCAATCCCAGTTTCATAAGTAAATTGTCATCTTACATTTATTTAAACAATGAAAGGGCTACAAGTTTTGCATTTCTACTTTTGTTAGGCAGTTACTCTTTCCACATGGGTTTTTTTTCCTGTAAACCTGTAATCACTAGCTAGTCTGCAAAATTGTGAAACCCAATCCTGATCCGAGACGAATTTTGGAAAGTTCATAATATGGCAACACACACATACACAAAACCTCAACAAATAATTTCATTAATTAATGGTAAGAGCTCATGACAGCTGCTCTCTAGAGAAGCATCTGTTGTCAGAATGCTTTAAGGAAAGCATACAGTACTTCATCACTGTGTTTAGACTTCTTACGAGATACAGTGTGATTAATGGAGAAAAAATAAATATTAAAAGTCTTACCATGTGACAAATTAAGAAGAGCACTTGATAAAATAGGCACCACTTCTTGTGAGTAATTTGAAAGAATAACTGTTTTTCATTACAACCTCAGTTCCCAGCAGGTCATATATAAACCAAGCCAGCTGCAGTTCAAACAAAGGTCTGTCCAAAGGATGGGCTCAAGGTGCAGATAAATCATTATTGCAAAACCAGTGCCAAGCTTTACTCTCCCTTCTGCTTCATTCATTTTAATAAATTGGGCTTGACCCCAAAACTCAGTTACTTTAAATACCCTAGCTTCATTTTTGTCTCGTATTTTTCCACCTTATTACAAGCAAAGATTTATTTGCAACAACCAAAGCAAGTCAAAGCTCTAGCAATATCCTTTAAAAGTGTTCACATGATCCCTAAAGTTTATAGAAGCTTATGAGTAAGCTACATGACCCATCAGGTATATGGTGAACGATTCATCTCACTTTAAAGCTACATACTTGAAGTTATTTCTTGAGAACTACAGCAGTATGCTCACGGATTGACGTTTTCCGTTAATCATTTTCAAGCTATTCTTTACCGTTTCAAATGAATGTGAGGTTAGCTCAAGTCAAGGGAGACAAAGGAATTTTTAAAAAAAATTTTAAAAGTAAAAAGAACACTCATGTAGCCCAATATTCCCTACATGAAAAAAAAAAGTTTGGTCTTGACAGGCTATGAGAAGACCACAGGACTGGATCCCTGATGTCACCATGACTCTGTGCAAGAACCTGTTCACTGGTACCAATGGCACTTGCAGGCAGAATTTTTCTGCAGTCTCTCACAGATTTGGGGGTTTATAAACAATAACCACATGACTTTACCTTCCAATCTTCTCACCTTTGCTAAAGAGTCTATCTTTAGAGTTCTTTATTCCAAAGTACACAGAGTAACTAACCAGATACCATACAGTCACCGCAAGCATTCTACCATATGCATACAATCTATTTTCACAGCTAAGAACCTTGCATTCTTACCACTTTTTATTTGCAGTTCAGAGTTATAAAACCACCCCCCTTCTTTCGGGAACATACCTTAGTTTTCTTAAATATTAGCACACATTGGTGAAAGTGGCAGTCATTATAGAAGTTCAGTTTTTATAAACTTAATATTGTGGTTACAATTTCCCATAGTCTTGCTTACTGTAGTTCTTTTGAAGTTAGTGCCTGGTGAGAAACCTTGTTTAGACAGCTATAGGGTGGAGCTGCAAGGCTTTTAACTGTGCCAGAGAACACAGACCACCGTAGAGTAGCACACAGGAGTCCTTATATCAGAATTAGTAAAATCCTGTCACTAAAAGGAGTGTAAATCCAGGACTGCTATATATCATCCAGGACATTACAGCTCCCCATCACAGTTTACCAAAAAAAACTACATCCCAGAAGAAATTAAAAAAAAAAAATCAAACAAAACAAAACAAAAAAGTTTAAAAAGGGGGTAGGAGAACACAACACATAAAAGTAGCAAAATATAAGAGGGACCAAACATGGGGAGGTTTAAAAAACTCAAATAAATAAAATAGGTCTCATTTCAACCTATGCAGAATAAATAATAGTTTTAAGTTCCCCTCTGGGGACCTGGATTCATCCAAGATATAAATCTGAATACAAGTCAGCACTCACTTTATAAAAATCAGGGAGAGATGAAAGCAATTAAACATAAAATGTAGCATTTTGGGTGTCTTTCAAGAGCAAGAAGGAGGAACTCACAAACACACACACACAATTTTTAATATATTTGAAATACTATAGAAATTGTGAAACATTACGCTGTGGTATTCTAAAGTAATATCTCTTGTTTATAACCATATAAATTTAGTCCCCTGGCACTACTGGGCTTATATAATAGAAGAGAGTTATTTTAACAGTGCCCTGTTAAAAAAAGAAGCAACTCATTTTCAACTCATTTTCTCCAGTGGGAGGGAAGTGTGGCCTCATGTGAGAAAGGGAACATGCCTAAGTTATTACTGTAGGAAAGCAATCTGTCAAAGCCTGGTCGTTTTGGCATGGTGAATACCACTGGTGAGATCAGAGAGTCAGATCCTGCTTGCAATTACTGCTAAAGGACCTTGGATACAGGCAGCCTGCTATCAATTATTCCCCTGGCCTCAGACACTTGGACTTGTCAAGTTCCCAGTGTCTTCTGTTTTGTAACAGTAAGAAAAAGGGCTTCCCATGATAAGTTCTTGGAAGTTTCTCACATGTTGTGTCACTCCAAAGTGTCATTAACAATTCAATTAAAATTTCACAGCACATGTCAGCATATTCAGGTTTTTGTCTGCTAAAATAAGGTCCAAGACAGATAAAGCAGATTCTGTCTCAAAATCTTGACTTTAAAAGTTATGCTTTCATATGTAGATTATCAAACATGACACCGCCTGCCACCACAGTGAAACAGTGTGTTTGATGTCCCTACTCTACTAATAGTACAAAGAAAAAATTGTTTAACTAGAAAACCAAACAGCAGCATCACTTGCAAGATGTTACAACTTGCATAATTTGTTTAATTTGGTATAATAGCAATTTTCTGTTTGTTTTTTTAATAAAGTCTCAACCAGTCTATTTCTGATGTTGATTTTATTTTTAGAAACCTTTAAGTATTAAGTTATAGGGTTTTTTTCATTAGTTTACTTTCCTGTGTGGGATTATGTAAAAAGATTAGCTCCAGATGTAACGTGTAAATGGAAATTAAATTAATCTAAAAGGTATATTACAGATGAGTTTTACTAGATATGGCCACAAAAAGAAGACATACCATTCATTCACATACTTTATTCATAGTTCAAGGGCCCCTCTGCAATTTTTCTCCAATTATACAATGTAAAAAAATTTAACATCTTAAGATTTTCAGTAGAATTGGAAAGAAGGTTCAGTCTTAAGCCTTCTAAGGCAGCTTTTTCTCTAAACCATCAATAGGTTTAGTCATGCAAGGAGAAGATTCTTTAAACTTACCAAAGACTTTGTTTAAAGCCCAGGAAAATGTGGACTGTCAGCATCCTTTGTGTTGTTTTGCAGCTTAAACCCATTCCCCAGTACACTGGTGACCCTCTACCCCAGTTCTCTAGTTTGTCTCTGACATCAAACTCAGGATTATTGTTAGATTTTCTTCTAGGCAAAAAGGAGATTAGAAGCCCAGCTGCAACAGCTGACTGACAGGAAAGGGAGTAGAAAAAAATACATAGATAAATATAAAAAGTTTAACCACCATATTACCAGAATAATTTTCTTCCACACACCAACTAACAGCATTGACCAACATATCCATGGCTTGAGAAGCAAAAACTCCAAGAAATGTGGGTATCTCCCCTCAGTGTCAAGACTGAGTTGACAGTTGAAGGCAAAAATGATTTGCATGTAAATCCCGATCAAAAGCAAGCTTGCACCCTGAAGTTGTCAAGTTTTGCTACCAGTCTGACACTTAAATGGGCTATAGCAAAACTTGATTTAAACTGAGGAGAAAAAAAACATGGCAACTCAATTACCCCCTTGCAGATCAGATCTGGCAGTTCAGGTCAAACTTTTCACCCTGCCATTTCTCAATACCTGATGCCTTAAAGAAACAATATGTATTCCTCCTACAACCCTAGATGAAAATACATTTCCCATGGCTCCCTACTGTGCCTTTAAAAGTGAATGGGGGTAGGAGGGGAGCTAGGTTTAGAAATATCTCGCAAAGTTGAAGTTTGGTTTTGTTTTGTTAAATTTTCTCCTGATCAAAATAGCTTTAAATATATAGTAGGAAAAATTACTTTACACAAACGTATTTGCCCTAGAGGGATGTCTAGTGTTTATTGACTTCTAGAAGAATTCATTTACTTTTGAAAAACTCCCACCCTCTTGTACTTTAGAAGCTATATTTCATTGAAATAATGTTTGCTTGTAGCATCGCAGAACAGAGAACTACTTTGATCTGCCCAAAGGATGTGAAAAAAAATTCTAAAGTGTGAAATTTCATGAAAATTGGAGAAATATTTATATGGTGCAGTCAGTTTGTACAGTAACATGGACTGCTCCAGTGTTACAAAAATTAAAGCCAAGTATTTTCTAGGACTCAATTCTTAAATAAGTTCCATCCTTCATCTGGTCAATTCATGCAACACCTTCAGCGTCAGAAATGTAACAGGTTTTTGTAGCAGCACTCAACAGTTGTGACACTTGCTACTGGTTTGGTTTGTGTCCCCAGACCATCCACCTCAGCTATTTACAAAATAACTTTGCTCTGTTCCTTGCCATTAAAATGAGATGTCCGAGATACACTTCAGACACTGCTTTACAGGCAAAAAAAAATCCACAAGAGAGAAACCAGTGGGTTGCCTATAGATAACTTAGGTTCTTTATACACTAGAATTAGGGAAGACGTTAATGGGATCTCATATCGCACAAACATTTGTTCATTTTACTGGGACGAATGAGGGTAATTGCAAAGATACATTCACTGCACTGTCACACACTGTCCAGAACTAAAGCCTCTGTGCGCAGCCCCCTCAGCCTCTCCAGCTCAGCTCTATAGTTGATGTCAATTAAAACAAGAGGAGAGAATAAAGTACCAAAACACCTCCTTTTTGCTGACTGGAAAACACTGTCAGTATTCATGATCACCTCACAACTGGTGCTCCTTCCTCAAATACTCAGATTTCATACTGTGCCCTGCCTGAGCAAAGTGACAAAACCTGGCCTCCTGCTTTAAGCAATAGGAACACTCTGGGACATGTTTTCTAACACTAATCTTTCATTTGTGCAATGACTACATGTGTACAAATAATAAAGAGTTATCTTAGACATTTCACAAGCTAGATATGCAAAATTTAGCAAATTGCATTGCTTGCACCATATTGACCCCTGGAGAATGTTCCAGAGAAGATGAGTGCACAAAGAACAAATCTGTTACTACAGGCCACTGTGCTCACTGCTACTACATTTCTAAATAAACCATATACCCGGACAGCAGTTGGCACAACTGACTCTAATGCCAACACTCATATATTTCTATATGACAATTAACACCAAAAATAAAGTGAGCAAAAAAATTGTAGTAAGCAAGTGGATTCAGCTTCGGACAGCTATCTTTATTATTTTCATGACAGGTCGCTATAAGGATTAGACACAATATAGTTTTCTGCTTCTACTCAAGAGAAAAAAACATTCAGAGTTACAGTTATGAACATTTTTCTATGTTACTATGAACATCTCCGACCATGACACAGTCTCAATGAAGGATTTTAAAGCTTGATGTGATTAGGAAACTAGCAAGTATTTACAGCATTATTAGATTGTAAAATCTTCACAGCAAAGATGTTTTTTCTTCTGAGTTGTACAAAGCACTGTAAAAACAACGTCCTGCTGCAAGAGTGACAATTTTATACACACCCAGAGCAAGTTATTTCAGGATACTTTGAAATGCTGCCTTTTTAATTTCTACAAGTCTAACTCAGACTACATCTGAAATTAAAATCAGATCTTTTGTGAATCAAGCTGAAGTGTTCAAAAGAAAAATTACCTCATGATTTGGTAACTAACTTTTTCTGGTAACTAACTTGACTCTAACTCTAGTTACACAAGGCCATCTTCACTTACCCTCATCTTTATTTCTGTAGTTGTAATGAAACCTTAAAAAACTCATGTTTGCACTCTAAAAAGCAACCTCAATTATAGAAGTCTAACTAAGCTACTCTACCATCTAAGCTATCATTGGAGGAAAAAATACCCATCTAAACTTTCCTAAAAGAAATCCTAAAAACCAACTTTGGGTGTAACATTAAGTCATTCAGAATCCATAGAGTGCGAGTAACTAATTTGTCATAAATCTACCAAAACTTTAATATTTCAACAATTACTCCAACTTCCACATATGAAAATCTGGGGGTTTGGGTTTTTTAATTATTTCCACTTAAATAGTCTCTTGCTAGAGAAGACAGCAGGACAATTCTCCCTCACTATTTTTTTACGAGTTTCAAAACATAGGGACATAAATTATTTTTATACTATTTTTGTGCTAACACACTCATTCAGCAATTAAATCAACAGTATGGGGATACACACCTTTTTATTTCATTAAAAGTCAGAATTGATTCCTCTTGAACTATTTGTAAAGCAAACAACAGCAGGTTGGTTGACCCTCCACTGAAGTGGATTCTGCAACTCATCCAGAAGGAAAAGATCATACTTGTAGAAATGATGTGGCCCTATTTCCAGGGCCTTTCCACAAAACAACTCATGTTCATAGATTTGTTGAAACCAAAAGGCTTATTTATTTATATCAATATATCATCAAGAAAACAGAGAGCAAATCTTTCTCCCTCCAGCCAGGTTAGCTGGAGGGGTTGTCTGTGTGACTGTGCCTGTGTCTCTGAAGCACAGTCTGTCCAAGAATCAAAACACACAAAACATAAAACTCCTTCATTGGTCAAGGAAAGCACCTTACTAAAACATCTTTCATATTTACATTCTTTCATATTTACAAGTCAAGGATTTCTCCTGGGAAGCTACAGAACTTCCCTTAAGAAATTGAGTTAACTATTAGAATTCGAGACAAGTTAAAAAGGGAATTGCTTTCTCCAGCTTGTTGCTGTGTTCTCTCTGAGATCCACTAAGGAGTCAGTACCACACACACTGACCCAGGCAACCAGCTTCCCTATGGTGCTTCTGGACCGAGCTAACATCCCTGCAATTTGCAGGGAGTAAAACTGAACTTCTGCTGAAAACTTACAGCAGAGCCATGTCCCTGACTTGCCACCAGCTTTAAGAAGTCAGATGTGAGAATCCAAATTAGCAGGTGATGCAGTAGTGACTAAAGAAGTTGGAAAGGAGCTCATTAGTATTCTATCCTATTGAGGAAGAAGAGTGATTTTTCACCATGGTTCACTTCTAGCCCAACAGATAAGCAGCTCACACCTCCTCATCACCAAGAAAAGGCACAGTTTCCAACTTACTGGCAGATAGAAATCATGTACTTCACTGCAATCTGCAGAGTAATGATATGGATTTAGAGACCTCAGTAAAGTAACACGCTAGAAGCAGGTTCTCAAAAGTTTCATATAGTATGAATTCAGCATAAATCAACTGTAACTTGCTTCCATAAAGATTAAAGCCTTTTTTGCACAGAACAGTGACAGCAGTTACCACAGTAGCTGCAGATGCCCAGTTTATACTAACCCCACAAAATAGCACCATTGTACCCTAGGCAGCTCAGAAGTGTTACATATTTTATTTTCAATTTTTTGATATGAAAGTGAAAATTAAATTTCCACAGCTATTATACTATGTTTAATTTTGAGCACGTGGAATAAGAAAGAAGATGCTCTCTATTGTTCAGTTCCCACGGTGCACAAAAGAGTAGCAGAGCAGCTCTGACCAGAAAAACTTCTCCTGGTTTTAATGGCCTGTTCTGATTCCACAGACAAATGCTCCTACTATAAGACAACAGCCCATCTCCACTGAGATCATGACTATCAGAATTTTCATTCAGATTTTAGAAATCTACTATCATAGATGTATAAAATCTGCACAGACCATCACTCCATACTAAATCAGTCTGACAGCCTTATTAATCTCCAAAAAGGTAAAAAAGTACCTTCTGTAAAGTCTAAAATGTCAGAAAAGGAAAACTTCTAAAAACAGGGACAATATATTTTCAATAAAAACACACGCACTTGGCTTATGGAATTGGCTGGTGCCACTGATCAATAAACATTCTTGCTTCTGCTTCTATTCACTGGAGAGAGTTCCAGTGGACTACCACACCAGTGCACCCACACAGACACTGCCAGTGGAAAGTGCACCTTGCCTTCTTTTTTTATTTTTTTTTTTTATGCCTGAAGATTACTTAAGATCTCATTGAGTCTAAGTACTTTTTGTTTCTTCAAGGCGCACAGAGCCTAGGTTAGGTTTCCTTAGCATCACCCTTATAAATTCAAAGGTCCCCCTATTTCTGCTTAGAGCTAAATCAGATTTACAACAACTGTCAAAGCATAGGATGACAGATAAATTAATCTTCCCTTCATGAGTTTACATTCAAGGCATCTGGGCTGCTGATCTGGCCCTAACAAGCACAGGGTCTCTACAAGCTGTCGTTTAAAGCTGATGCTTTCATGACTGGAGATGAATTATTCTGTCATGAGAATCTATTTATTCAGGAGTTAGAAGGTGGGGTTTTGGCTGCAGAATAGGATGATTTCATGGGTTGAGGTCCCCTTGAAATGTCTGTTTAAATCTTGTCCTGGAGTTGACTCTAATACATTTGGAATTTTTAGGACATTTACAGAATAGGGAAATGTCTTTTTCTTCCACAAAGTTTTACATTTTCCTCAAGCCTGACACCAGTAGAGAACCACCCTCAGTACAGCAGCTGATCATTAATTTCTCTCCTCCAACTAAGGTTGATTATCCAGACATTAATAAATTGAATTTTTTTTAAAAGCATGACTCATCTCACAACATTGCCTGCTATGCAGCAGCCTGCTACAAAACAACAGCTTGCTACAATCTGCCAGGATGTTTTCTTATGGAGAAAGGAACAGTTTGGTGGAGGAGCTGGGAAACTCTACCTGTGGAAAAGGGATCTGTTTCAGGCCCAGCTGCTGGACACTGGTGCAGCAGAAACAATGACAGTCCTTGAGCAAAGCACTCAGGGAGCAGTTTCCATGTATTCTATCTCAGGTCAGCAACATGCAGGGAAAATGAGGCCATCAAGAAGTCAATTGAGGATCTATAAACTAAACAAGGATAAGCTATTGAATACTGAAAGACATTGAGTGACAAGCTTCAGTCCATCATAAAAGACAAATTCCACAATAAGCCTTATGTATATTTAATCAGTTCACTCAACAGTTAAAAAGATGCCTATGCCTTGTTATCAAATAATTACCTGACTGGTGCTCACCATTCAAATATGGAACACCACGGGGGATTTGGGAGAAGGGGTGGGCTTAGTCTGTTAAACAACTGAATAGCCACGGTTCAATGGTGTGTTCCTCAGTTCAGCTTAGAGCATGGATCCAAGCCAGGTTACCATAATATTGTTAAAAGAAGCCATTAAGTGGTGAAAGAAAAGAATCAATACACAAAATAGATCCATATCTATCTAGGTTTCAAAACAATTTTGGGCACTATTATAGTGTAAGAACAGGGAAAATTAATACATTTAAAGAAAAAAATAGTAATGTTTCTCCATCAAAGCAGCAATAAGAAATATTCATTGTGGGAAGAAAGATAAACCAAAATAACTTTATTTTCCAAAGAATAATTTTCAAGAGCATGGAAGTAATAAAGAAAAATCCAACCCTCTTCTCAGAAGATAACCCAGTTGCAGGCAAGAAATAGCTGATTTTCAGTAAGCAGTAAGAAGTGGTATTAGAATGTTAACATAGAAATGAGGCAGTCTAGGAGAAGCTCAGTTTTACTGTTGAAATTTTATTTCTCACTTTCTCCATGCTCCTTTCTAAAGCACAAGCCTTCTTTACACAAGCTTTTCTCTCTTTTTTTTTTTTTAGGGTGACAATACCCTTTTGGCTATATTCCCTTTTAGACATAGATTCATCATTAAAATGTCACTATGGCTCTTTTATTATTCAGAAAAGAGAACATTCTTTAAAAGGCTTGAAAAATACACCCAGAAGCTGATCTACGCCAAAACTATCACTCTTCCAAGAAGACATCTAGTCTTTCTTTTCAAGCTGTCATTATCAGCCATGAAACCTGCATAGGACTCCAAGTTCACATTGTGTCCACCCTTGAAACTTCCTTAATCCTGGCACCCTCAAGTGCACAATGTTTTCTCAAACCTCCCTTCTGTCTTTTTAAGGAGTCGCAGGGGTGAGAGAGGGTGAATTCCACAGGATTTGAAAGCAACAAACACTTTAAACAAACACAGTAAACAATGCAGTGACTACATCTCTTGCTTAGGCTAAAACTATTTTAACCACAGGACAATTTAAAAACATTTAAAATACAAAATGCAAATGTACATTTATAACAAAATTGATCTTCTACCAAGCACTGCTTTTAATTCCCGTTGACCTAAATCATTTCACTATCCAAATCCCACTTGCTTTTTCAGTTCAAGGAATTCAGCCATCCCAGATGTCTGGTTTTCTGTTATCACTTCAAGAGAGATTTCAGCAAAACTATGCACAGTAGCAGGACAAAACATTTCGAAAACCTCTCTTCTGTTTATAGACATTGAAATGCTTTGGAAGTGTTAACTGAAAATTTAGCATTGGGTGCTGTAAAGTTGATCAACTTGCCTTTGAGAAAAGAAGCCTCATGTCACTCAAACCAGACCTCTGAATTTAATTTGCCTCCAAATGCATCAGACAAAGCATTTTGTTTTTCTGAAGGTTTAAATATAAGCCAATATAAAAATCAAAGGGCCATTCCTTTAGGATTAGGATCAAAACAAGTTGACACTTAAAAACCCACAAAGTACAGTAAGTAGATCTTAGCAAAAATCATGCAGCTTCCTAATTATTTTTAATATACTTCTACTGAGCACTGCAAACTAATGCAAGATCTATAAGATGTTAAGGAAAGACAGATCAGTCTGTAGTATTTATGACTTTAGTCATTCTTTCTCAAAACAACAGATGAAATAAAATGAAATAAATGTATGACATTCCCAAAGAGGGAGTTTCTACTGTAATTCATCTTAAAATGCAATGTTCTGTCATCTCCAGTAACACTTACTGAAAGCAACCATCAATACTTTTTGTCAAAAACCTGCACTCTGTGTAAAATGTTCCATCAATCTCTATTTACATAAAATAAAAAACTTTCAGTGTAATTCTAAAGCAGAACCATTCAGATTCTCACTCTTCCATTTTCATGCTCTGTTGAAAAATTATTTTGACTGACACAAAAAAAATCCCCATGTCTAACAATTTATGGTAAGGGTTGATTTTTTTTTTTTAATGTAAAGCAAAACCACACAGAGTTGTTCTTTTCCATTGATCAGCTAAGCAAAACAAAGCATTTTTGTGTACTTTGACCCCTATCCAGCTTTTCTTCTAGGTTTTAAACAGTCTAAATAGTCTTACTTAATAATTGGTGAACAATTTTGCAAAGTAAGCAATTTATTATAGTTCACTTAATCATGTTCCTCCATCCCACATGCTTTTCCAGACATATAAAAAGCACTCAGAGTCACCATCCTATAATTTTACTCACTTGATCAGTACCATAAATTTCAATCAGAACTAAATCACAAGGAGAAGAATATATATGTATTCAATGCTTTTGGGTTTAGGGGCATAGTTTTCTAATCCTTATATCACATTCACAATGTTTCTAAGCTATTAGGCACCAGCAGATCAATACTCAAATAGTTGTTGTTAAAGAGCATAGAGGAAAATTGCAGCAGAAATATACAGCCACAAAGCGGTCATTCATTTCCCAAGTACCAAGCTCACAGCCCTATTACTGGCCACATCCAGAAATGAACTAGTTGACTTAAAAAGCAGAGTGTAGAGTGCTTTCCTCTAGGGTTTCCTCTAGAATAGAAATGTTCTTTTGCTTTATCACCTTCTCAAAGGAAACCGTGTTCCCCACTGTGTAACTGAAGCGTGTCTTCAGGCCTGGAAGAAACAAGACTGGGACAGGCACAGGCAAAGTAGAGCAGAGCTACCACGGACAGATCACACAAACCCCAACACTGCTGGGCTCCATAACAGCGCTGTGGGGGACAGAGCAGGACCTGGGTCTTCCCCGAACCCACAGCCTGACCCCACCAAACAACCATTGCACAATATTTCCTTCTCACTAAATGCATTTGATCAACGATTTACCACACTTTATGTACTCTTTCTACAACTACTTGTAGAAAACTATTCTAACCAATGGTCATTAGTTTGTAAGTTTTATTTTAAAAGAGAAGAGGAACTAAACATTTTTTCCTCTTTTTGCTAGAGTATTTATTCAGCTAATTACTAAGTTGACTTTTCAACTGGGGATTTGATTCAAGAGTTGCCATCCCACTCCGTCCCTATTTGTTAGTTTATCAGCAGATCCTTCGCTATTTAAACATGAAAACACACTGAAAACAAGTAACTTTTCAGAAAATATTGCAGAAACAGAATGTAGTCAGCTTCTCAATGTTTCTGACAATGGAGAGTCCACAAACACGGCAAACAAATCTGAAGGAAAATAGGAGAATATCTAACAATAAAACAATACTTAAAGGAGAAAAAGAAAGAAAGAGTCTAAGAAAAAAATGCCTATGTTTAAGTAGGGATCTGTAACTTCAAACAATCAGAATATAATAGACTAAATTACAGCATTAAAATCTAATGGATGATCAGACACAGAATCAGAAAGGTCTTGTAAAAATTTCTAATTTTCATATCCGCTATTTGAGATAGACAGTAAGACTTTAGTGATCCCACCCAGCTTCATCCCCACCCCAGAGAGGGGGGAAATAAACCAAAATTCTTGTCAAATCCCAGCTGTTAATAAAGAAATAAAATAAATTTTAAAAAGATCACAACCCATTTTCTGCAAGCTCTCACTTCCATGCAGCTATATGGAGCCACAGCTGAGCTCCCCATCACATAAAGAACATACTAAATTTGCTGGCTGAGTAGTATCACTTGGAGATACAATCAAAAGCTCAGAAAACAAGATATTTATTGCTCCCTTTTCTAACAGATCAGAGACCCCAGCCAGGACTCCTTCTTTACACAAGTTACATGAATTAATTAACTTTCCTAGCCCTAAAATTCAACAGTTGATAAGTCAGTAGGTAAAACTATTTCAACCTCACAGTACTGAAATTAGCAGTACCTTTGTAGTAAAAAATCTACCACTTGATTTCTCCTATTTTTATGTGTATTTCATTTTTAAATTACTAATGCCTTTCCTGGGGGGCAAATGGATGAAATAATATCTACACAAAACCATGTTTCATCAAAAGGGAAAAAAACCCCAGTAGAAATCGACCCAACAAAGGGGAGCTATTAGCAATGAATACACAAGCAGTGCTCAATTCTGCACAATCATCATTACCTACACAGCTGAACACTTAATGTGCTATTTCTAGAACAGTTACAAAGTGGCTGCCTACATTGTTTTATAGACAGTCAAGAAAAGTAAGCATATGATGTATGGCTAGGAAGAAAAATAAACATTGCATTTTTTTCTCTTTCACATAAAATAATGTCCCATTACACAAAAACTTCAGCTGAAGATCTCAAGGTACACCTTGCTTTTTTCAAATCATGTAACAAAAAATCAATTACAGTACAAATGCATCCCTTTAAGTGGAACTAGTAATCATTTGATTACAGCAGACATATTTGGACAAAGAACTATAGATTTTAAAGCATTAAATAATAAAAAGGTAAAGCTTCCCAATCACTATAACATACATGACAGAAACAACAGGTGAACAATAGCAAACAAAGTTACTACAGACTTTTTTTTTTTCTTATCAACACATCACATGCCAGGAAAGTTAAAAGAAGACAAAATTTTTATAGGCACCATGAAGCTGTGCACACCATCTCAGATGCTACTGGACAGAGAAGGTGGGGAGAACCAATTAAATGGATGCATCATTTCCCTGCATGTCAAAGATCCTTTGCTCACATAATAAATTCATAGTTTACTTCTATCACTCCACTATACTCCACCATGCTTCCCTTGGGAGGGAATAAAACAAAAAAAAAGTCAATCTACCCTAGGAACATCTAGGGAGAAATCTGTTCAAACACAACCAAATGTGTCCTGGAAGAGTTTTCGCTTGTTTCAGTAGACAAGCCATTATTAAACTTTTTTTTTTTTTTTT